>OX155902.1:49553457-50017854 GCA_944588485.1 Phosphuga atrata
GTTGTTTGCTTTTTCAAAAATATCTGTTAAACTTTCTATTTGTCCAGTAGATGTCAGTTTGCTAATTTAAAACAAAATATAACCTAAAATTTCCTTCTAGCACGTGTCGTTACAAGACGCAGATCGTGCGTAATTTAAAATAGTTTTTTGTTTTAATTTGTGATTATAAGTGTATAGAATGGTAGCACAGCGAAAGAAAAAGGTTTGTTTGCTTACAAGGGGACCATAAGACCATTTAATCATTGATTTTGATGTGTCTGGGTTATGTTGTAAAGGGACTAGTCCTGAGTACTTGACTAGAATACTTGCCTTTTCATTCAACGCTCCTTAGTTTCTAAGAAAATCGCAGGTAAAGTTTCATGCGTACGTTCTATTCTTTAATGTTAAACAATTTAAATAAACCATAGTAACACACATAAGGTATATGTTTTGGACGACCCACTGCCTTTATAGGTTCAAATCCTATCCAGGTATATCTTTCTGACGAGAGTGCTCCACAGTCCTTGGGAAAATATGTGAGAATTTGCTCTTTCTTCAATATTATTATACAGGGTATCAAAAAATAGTGTCGATGATACCAAATCAATAATTTATAAATCAATTATTACTGCAATCAACTTTGATGTGAACTAAATTGATATAGAATTATATGGCCAAAACATCAAAGTTGATTGCAATTAAATTGTAATTATATATTAAGGCAATGCTATAATTATTGATTTCTAAATTATTGATTTGGTATCATCTACACCAGCTATTCTCTACCATTGGTCCCACCAGTGGTCCGCGGACAATTTTTTCTATCCGCGAAAAAAATTTACTTATAAAAAAAAAAGACATATCTATCTTTCTTCAGATGTAAATATTATTGTAAGTAAATGATAATAAAAATGTTACAATGGGGAATGTACATGAAATTTAAATTTGGTTCAAATATTTTCTTTGTTGACCGGACATTTAAACTAAACCATTATTTTTGTAATTAATATCATTTTAAATACTTAAAATTATTAAATAAAAGCGAGGTGCAAATTAAGCGAGGGAAATTTAAATTTGTAAAACGCAACTCCATTGGTTAAAACAAAAGTGACATCCCATATAAACAAGTCCGAATTTTTTACATTTGTATGTCATTGCAGTCTTTTGGTTAGAAAATAAACGTCAAAAACGTCAAGCTAAAAATGAAAACAGTTGTAGTAAACCAGTGTTTCCCAACCTTTTTCTCCTCGCGAACCTCCTGTAAAATTCAAAAGAGTTTAGCGAACCCCCTGTACGGGCGTGTAAAAAAGTAATAAAATCAGATACATGGAAAAAAGTACACTGTAGAAATTACAGTTTAAATAGTAACGTTACGAATCGGTCCTTACGAATACAAACTTGTAAAAGGGCAGTCGCATAATGTAATTTTTAACTAATTTACTAATAAAAATCTTACAATTCCAACCTGTGAATTTTACAGTTTGGAAAAGTACTTTTAGTTAAATGGAAAGTTAAAATATTTTTTATTTATTCTAATTTTTTTGTAACTTTTCATCATATAATATGTATTATTAGTTCAAGCTGTAAAAATTACGATTTTTTTTTGATGGATTTATTACTTCATAATATAATAGTATTCTTATTTATTTTCAAACTTTGAAAAATTACAGTTTGAGCTATTACTCGTTGAGTATGAGAAATGAACGCCGAAATAAATATCTAAAATTCAATAATCTGAAACTGTAATTTTAACAAAAAACAATTTGTAACATGTGATAACACCAATTGTAGTTTTTACAGTTTCAACTCGCAAGGTAGCTGCTACTAATTGAAACTGTACTTTTTTCCGTGTAGAACACAGATTGAACAATAGTTCAAAATAAATAGTTTTTTAAAAACAATAGTATCCAAAAGGATAGAAAACATAATCAAATTTGGCACAATATCTGACAATTTCAGTCTTAGATCAGGTTCCGCATTTAACGTGTTTTTATATTCATCTTTCAGAAAGGTATATATTGAAAATCCTTTCTCACATAGATATGTTGCGCAAAAGGGCAATAGAACTTCAATTGCTTTTTTCCACATAACACGATATTCATTTTTATTGAGCCAGAAGACAATTAAAGAGTGATCTGTAAAAATAGATTTTAGAGAACTGTCACAGGATAACTCTTTAGAGTTATCTTTCTCCAGCAAAGTTAGAGTTTTAAACAGTTGTAAAATAAGTCATAAAATCACCATTTTTTATTAAATTTTCTGGTAAAAAAGGGCAGAGAGAACCAAGACATTCGTACTCATTCAATTTCAGGCATTTACAATATTTACTGCACCACCAAGTAGTTGATAATGCTGCAGGTATACGCTTGCATGCCAATGCTTATCTATGAATGCAGCAATGAGTACATGAAATTTTCTCGTTTATCTTCTTTTACTCGTGCCATAGAACCAGAAAACTTCCCTGTCATTGATTTTGCACCTTCTGTACCACACCATCACATTTAAACCAGTTTATTCCATTTTTTCAAAATAATCATTGATCAGATCGAAAATTGTTTCTCGGATGTATAGGTTTTCAAAGGTTGCAAATAGTACACCTTCTTGAACAATATTCACTAAAATATATCTATCGTAGCCAGGCAATACTGCGGCGTTTGATACATCGGTCGACTCGCGAAGCTGGATCTTAATTCAATCTTTTCAAAAGTTCCATTCCAGTTCCAGATTATTTGCAAAATTATTAAATCTACTCGCCCAAACTCTTTATCACAGTTTTGGAGTATGCTTTATATAGTTTTGCTCTCAGGTAACCTTAAAGATATGTTACAAGAACTACAAAAGGTATGTGCTGACGTAGGTCTAAAAATGAATATTTTAAAAACAAAATATATGAGAAATTTAGTTCCCAGTGAACAATTTCTCATTGGTGATGAGGAAGTAGCTCTGGTGGATAAGTACAACTATCTTGGTCATGAAATCCAAATCTCACAAGACAACCAATCGTGCAAAATGAAAAGAAGAGTTACACTATCTTGGGCAGCCTATGGAAAACTTGTGGAAATCTTTAAAAGTGACATACCACAATGTTTAAAGAGGAAGGTGTTTGATCAGTGTGTGTTGTCCGTCATGACCTACGGAGCTGAAACCTTATCACTAACCACACCTGAGGAAACACAAGTGCTAGGAAACTTATGGTAATACAGCGCAAGATGAAAAGGTTCATGCTCGGAGTGTCACTGCGGGATCATATAAGAAACTAAGATTTAAGAAGAAGAACCGGTGTCACAGATGTAGTTATCGAAATTCGCAAAACAAGTGGGAGTGGGATGGACATGTGGCACGAATGACGGACAGGAGATGTGCGAAAAGGGTGCTCGAGTGGAGACCATGCTTGGATACAAGAAGTAATGTGCAGGCAACTGGATACAGAGAGCTCAAGACAGAAGGGGATGGGCAGAAATGGGGGAGGTTTAAGTCCAGCAGTGGACACAGAGAGCTGAATGATGATGTATAATTCTACACAACACCGTATTGTTTTATAAGGGAACAAGATCAATTTTCTTTGCTGCCTTTTCTCCAATATATTTTGCACATGGTCCAATATATCTTTCTAGATCTTTCAATACTATAACTTACTCCAAATGATGCCCAAGGGCCATTTTACTATCTTCGTTTGAAGACAGGAAAGAAGAAACAAAAAGTTTATCCCTGTACGTCGGATGATTTGTTTCAAGGAGTCTACGAAGAAGTGATGGTTTTAAACTTCTGCTGGCAAAAACTTCGTGGCAGAATACACAAAATGGTTTAGGTTTATGACTCTTCCCCAGTATAATAAAACCCATTTGTAAATAGTCTTTGCCACCATTTTTTCTTTGCTTTTAGTCTGTTGAATTGGAAGCCCACTACAGCTTTCAGTATCATGATGTCTTGCTTCTGGTCTATAACCATCGATCCATAATAAAATCGAGGCATAAAGATTATTGAAAAGAATGGCACTAAACAAACAAATCCACAATACCTATGCTACTAATCTAGAACCTAATCACAAGTTGATAACCCTCTGTACGAACATACGCCGCAGATTTTGACGTGCCTAGACATTGCCTACCAACATAACGATGTTGATAGGAAATTTTTACCCAACAAATGAGAGGATACTCAATATTATTCAAGTTGTGTAAAGTATTTTAGGTTACCTAGAGAAGTTGTATAGTAGATATATAATGAGACATCAAGCCATCAAAAATAGAACTAGTACTTTTTGTTTGTTGAGTATTGCAGGTTAATGTTTCATTACTTTCTTTTTCTTCGGTAATTTAAAATGTTTCCATTACAATATTATTTTCGCGAACCCCTTTTGTACACCTCGCGAACCCCAAAGGGTTCGAGAACCACCGGTTGGGAATCGATGTAGTAAACAATGGACAGTGATCGTTGACGTCATCAATAGACCGCGCGAAAATGGCGGCGTTTAAACAGCTCAAAATTTTTCTCAATTTTAAATATTTTTTTAAACTTAATTACAGCATTTTTAAGCAGTATTTATATTTTTTACTAGGTTATAACGGTGTAAACAGTGAATTAAAAAAATAAAAAAAGACCATGCATATTCCCTATTAAATTATGTAGTAGTTCTTTAATACCTAGTAAAATTTTGTTGTTAAAAAAATATGAGCTAAAACCGTGGGCTAAAAAAAGGTTGTTAAACGCTGATCTACACTATTGGATGTTGAGATTATAGGGGGCAATTGCAGTTTTTAAGATGGGCGAAACGAACCACTATTTTTAGGCAGATTTTTACTGTGTTGGCTTTGCTAGAACCATACACCAGAAAATGGTATTTCCATACTTGTGCCCCGGTATTTGAACTTGGGACTTAGTAATCTGATTCCTTGCTTATTACACCACCTCTGCCTCTAATTAGAATTAACAAATGCGAAATAACGGATTATATTGACAGAATTAACGAATGTATTATTATGTAATTTACACTCGAAGTGATTTCTCTATTACTCCTTAGATTTCTCTACAAGTCGGGAAAGTTTTGAAAATTTACAGATTTGCAATCACAATAGTTTGACTATTTACAATGAAATTGAAAGGAAAAGTGTGTATTAAACGCAAAGTGTAACAAGTGTGTATAATATAGTGTGTAATAAGTATGATTTAAACGCCGCCATTTTCGCGCGGTCTATTGATGACGTCAACGATCACTGTCCATTGTTTACTACAGCTGTTTTCATTTTTAGCTTGACGTTTTTGACGTTTATTTTCTAACCAAAAGACTCCGTGCATAATTGCGCTTAGCGGCACCAGTGGTCAAAAATATAACTTCGTCTCAAATATTCTGATCTCTGCAATGTCTTTGCTGAATTGACAAATAAAGTCGGATTATAACTTGGGCTTTCTGTATTTTCGGACTTTTTATTGCCAGCAAAATGAAAACCACACATTCTACTCAGCCTATTTGGAATCCAAAAGCGGTAAACAGAGACACTGTGTTAGATCCGCGAGTAACAAATACAAACAGTGATTAGGGTAGTGATGGATCCTCTCAATGGCTATATTTACAACCAGCAAGGAACAACTTTGTGACAAACTTAGAAATACATTTGCGAGTATTTTCCACGGATTTCAAGATGTCATAACTTATGAATGGCTTGTCACAGAGACTTCTAGTTGGCACCAATCGATTCAGCATCTCAAAATTAGTTCGAAAGCGTGTACCATATTCCTAGGAGGCTTTTAATTAAAAAATACCATCCAACCGGGAAGTCAAGATTGCGGAAACGATGAAATGCAAGAAAATCGATTTTGCTAAAATCGTTATTTTTTGGGTTTTAGCAAAATGTAAAAACGTTTCTGAAAGCATTTTTGCTGCAGATTACAAATATTACAAATTATATTTCGCTAACTCTCTCCGTTCACTATGACCTGCTAAAATTGAGTAAAATTTAGACATTTCGGCATTCGAAGAGATCTTGGAAACTAATGAATTTCCCACGGATAATCTAAGTGTATTAATAGAAAATGACCTTCTGAAAACGATACCGCAAACCGTTTTTAATTATCTATCACAGTTTCTGAGATATCGACTTATCAAATCGACAATCGTAAAATTTCAGTTTGAAATTTCTCAATGAAAAATTGAATCTTTCCGAACAATTTACACATCGATTTGTTCGTCTTGTCGAGTAGTTTCTGTGTGCCGAAAATGATTTCGTTACTGTTTTCCGTTTTTGAGAAAACGGAAGAGTACTTTTTTTCGACCGAAATGGTGAAAAAAAATGACGATTTTTTTATAAAATCGTGTTCATTTAGATTATTTTTTGGGTACCCGCAGGAAATCGAAGTGCTGAAAACGATTTTCGAGTTTATTTCGCTCTAAAATTATAAATAAGCAGGATATCTATCTATAAGCCTATATCTTGGGTATTTTGAGCATTTGAACCGAATAAACTGGAGAATCGTATTAAGCAAAAAATTTCTGAAAGCCCTAAAAGTTTCTGAAAAAATCTCTACAAAAATCCATCGTCCAGATCAGGAAAAAAGTTGCATTTTCGGTTTTCTACAATCCTCGCGGAAACGACAAATCCCTGGAAATCATTTTCGGCGGACTGAAACTAGACGACTAGAATAGAAAATCGATGTGTAAATTGTTTGGAAAAATTCAATGTTTTACTGCGAAAATCTGAATTCAAATTTTCTAGAATTTCGAAGTCCGTCACACAAGTCACAGCTCGAGAACGGTTGCAGATAATTAAAAACGGATTGCGGCATCGTTTTCAGGAGGTCATTTCCCTGTGGCTGCACCCAGACTGCCGTAAAAATATTAATTAGTTTCCTATTTCTCTTCTCGCGCGAGCAAATTTCGCGAAAATTTGCTGGATTTTGCCAATTTAATTTTGCCAAGTCAAGTATCGCGAACGGAAGATGCAATTTATATATTTACAACTAGCAGGGAAAACACTTTCAGACATACAATTTTCCATTCATTTGATAAATAATGATTTTAAAGAAATATATTTTCTCGTATTTTGGTCATGAAGTTCTTAAAAGTGTCACCTTTGGCGCTAGTGCTGTTGCGCTCGGAGCAAATAAGACCGTCAAGATTTGAACTCGTACTGCCAGCTGGTAGCCAAAACAAAGTACTCAAGCTACCAAAATCCAAATTCTGTCCATTGTGCTACTATACGGAATATGCATTATTTTTTTTATTTGCTTAATTCACTTTTTACTTCGTTTATACATACATATGACGAGCTTCATTACAGCCTTGGTCGTTTCTCGCATCCTTCTTCTATCTGCCCAATCATCTTCTTTCGCCTTTCCACCGGGTTCCAGTTCAATACCCTTTTTGGTCAGCATTTATTTGACATTCTATTTACATGTCCATACCATCTTAGGCGTTTTACTTCTATTGTCTCAATGATATCGACATCAATACGCATTCTATTTCTTATCTCTGTGTAACGCAGATGGTCCATTCTTGTAAGTCCGCAACGCCGCCTCCAATAATCCATTTCCATAGCTTTAATTTTAGATTTATTTGCTCTATTTATCTCCCACAATTCTGCTCCATATATCCCCACGCTCTTTTTGTAAAAAGCGTGGGGAAAATTGTTTTGTAAATTCTTATTTGTGTATTTTTGCTGATCTTTTGATTCCACAATACCCGGTTTAATTCTCTGGTTACTTTTCTACCCAAT
Organism: Phosphuga atrata; assembly: GCA_944588485.1. Taxonomy (NCBI): domain Eukaryota; kingdom Metazoa; phylum Arthropoda; class Insecta; order Coleoptera; family Silphidae; genus Phosphuga; species Phosphuga atrata. The sequence continues at coordinate 49,561,146 of OX155902.1, forward strand.
CCAATTTTATTCCTAATTTCGTCATTACTTCCTCCAGTGTTAGTAATTTTTACTCCTAGTAGTTAGTAATTTTTACTTCGTTTTAACATAGTACAAAATTTAAAAAATGTTGAAAGTGTTTCAATTAATTTTTAAAATATTGTAATATTTAAAATACCGATTAAATTTTACATGTTTGAACGGTTCCATTTTTCGCGCGCTTTGGATGACGTAGCATAGCACTGACATTCAGTGTTGTTTACTATTTGCATAGACAGTTAAGGATTTTCAGTTTGAATTCGCTATTTCGATAATGGAAAAAGCTAAAAAACGTTTTTTTTTTTCTATTTTGCGTCTATAATGGAGTCATTAAAGCACTCATATGGGTACGTTAATGGCTCGCCGAGTGCTTTAATAGATTAATTTTTCAAGGTTGGCACCGTGGAAATTCAGAGCTATCAACCTGTCAGAAGTGTCAAATTTTCGGCGAGACGGTTTTGTAATGTGTGGAAATCGCGAATACACAAATTTAATCAATTAATGGCAATAAACGATATAACACGTCTTTAATTTAAAAAACAAAATCGCACTATCTTGCCGCAGCGACCCGCACGTGATTTTCGGGGGATGATTCCCTATTGGTCAGTTCAAACGCTTTTGAAGCGTAGATCACGCAGCCGAAAAAAAAATCTTCAACATCAGACCTGTTTCTGATTCTGAGAATTCCGAAGCCAAAATCTTTCTTGACTCTGCTATATCTGAAACGTCACGTTAGTATTTGTATTTGGTTATAGTATTGGAATTTATATTTTCCGCACAAAAGTAAAATTTGGCAAAGCAGTGTAAATCAGGCTTTTTACAACGTCACTACGAAATATCACGTGAACGCCGCGTGATCACTCCACGTGGTCGCTGCGGCAAGTATAGGTAATGGAAAACAGTACAGAAATATTTCACCCCAAAACAGAACAGTGAATATTGACGTCGATAAATGTCATAACGTGCACGTCATATAGCATCCATCGACCAATGATGATGCGTTTCGCAAATTTGAATTTCGCTCGCATATTCTGGACTTTTTGCTTTAAGTTTTATGGCATTAAATATAAACTAAATGAAAAAATAATGGTATAGGTGTAATGTCAAGATCATAAAGTATCGAGGGTAAAAAAATCAAGAAAATTTAAATCACTTGCATATTCCCTATTGCTTAATTAGAAAATCAAGTGTTTGGGAATGAAACTGTAACATAAATTTACTTGGAAACTAAGGGCTGTTGAATGAAAAGCTGCTATCTAGAATAGGTCCCTCTACAATAGATTGAAGACCCATCAAAATCCGTGATTAATAGGTCTGATGGTCCTTGTTAGTTAGAAACTAAATAAATCATTGTAAGAATTGTCATATAATTACAAAAAATACATTTTATTGTTGCCTATCTAGTTTTAGCCCTTTTATTTTATTTTAGCTCCTTTAGTTATATACAGGGTGTGTCAGAACTCCACCGACGAACTTTCAGGGCTGATTCTATGATCCAAATTAAGCATAAAACTCAGAATTAAGAGTCAGGGTATAGGGTCAAAAACGCTTTAAAAATGAGTTTTACCAGTAACACAAGCAATGGGGTGGAATTCATTGATAAAATTTAGAAACAGAAAGAACTATGTACAATAGATCTTTACATAGTTGAAATTTTTTGTGCGCATGTGTCAATTTTCGCCATGTTATACGTCAAAAAGTGCCCGAATTTTTTTACGTATAACCAGTGGAAATAACAAAACGTGCCCGAAACTTCCATGCCTTTCAAACTTGGCATGCGCTTCACTAACCGTAAAAAGGTCTATTTACAAAAATTATTCAAAATTTCGCCGGCCGTGTTCAATGTACAGGTGACACCTCTGCAACGACCAACGGCGGACATGTTTCTAATTGTTCGACACGCTTCAGTTACACGTGGCAGTAACTCCTCCAGTGCTCTGACTCGATTTTTGTAAACCATAGTTTTCAGATGACCCCATAAAAAAACCCAGGCGATTGAGATCTAGATAGTCCTAGTCGTCCATGGTATCGGACCGTTCCAGCCTATCCATTTATCAGGATACCCCGCATCGAGACATGCACGGACCTGGCGACTAATATGTGTTGGAGCACCGTCAGGCCTAAACAACATTTCATGTCTCAGTGGTACATCGACCGAGTCTAATCCATTGAGTCATTTTCCAGAAAATGAGTAAGCCGCCCCCGTTATGCGAGAAAACCTATCAAATAATTGCCAACAAACCCACACCTAACATTAACTGAAAATCTGTGTTGATAACCTTTACCATGTATTGCGTGAGGATTTTCTTCAGCCCACAAGTGCATGTTATGGCTATCCAATATTCTTCACACATTCACATTCTTCATACACCCTTCCCTTATAAACGCTGCCTCATCGGTAAAAAGCATCAACTCTGGAAACCGTTCATTCTGTTGTGTGCTGTTCAGGAACCACCTAAGTATAATTTTACTTGTGGAACAAAGTCGTTACGATTCAATACCTGGATGTTGTGAATTCTAAAGGGGTGGAAGAACTGTTCAGAAATCTTAGGACAAAAGAAAAGAGGGAAGAATGCTTCGACAAGTAGTGCGAGAAAGCAATAGAGGACCGAAACCAAAAATATAAGAAATATATTGAAAGGGAAACAAGAGAAAGAGAGAATTTGATGCGGTCAGGCGTGCTGCAGATTATCGCTTCTCGGCCTATGGCTAAGATCAAAGTCTAGGCGTGCTGCACACAGTATATGTACGCACAAGAAGAGAGGATATGAGAACAAGCTCATAGCTAAGATGGAGGAGATCTTTAAAGAGAGTGGGACCAGAAAAGCGTATAAACACCTAAAAGACAGACGAAAGGGTACACCACACACATCAGCCTAATCAAAAATCATGACGGACAAACGGAAAGCGACCCGAATAAAACTAAGAACATCTCGAGAGAACATTTCCAGACAATCTTAACAAAAAGAGAAGAAATGGCAGAAGGCAGGATAAATTAACGAGCTCGAAGGGGACAGCACCGAACCCCCATCCTTCGAGGAGACGAAAAAAAGGCATAAACAAAATGAAAGGAAACAAGGCACCGGGGATAGATGGAATACCAGCTGAGGCATACAAACTAGGTGGACAACACCTAATGCAACAAATACACTACCTCATAATTAAAATCTGGGAAGAAGAGACGCTCCTGGAGGACTTCAAAACAGCAATAATCATCCCCATCCATAAAAAAGGAGACAAACTGAAGTGGGATAACTACCGCGGAATTAGTATGTGTACAAAATACGTATATCATTAACGCACGACTACAGCCTTAGCCAGAAAAACTGATAGGGCAATATCAAGCAGGATTCAGGAGAGGAAGATCTACGGTGGACCAGATCTTTACAGTGAAGCAAACTTTGAATAAAGCATGGGAATACGACATTGATGTGCACAACATCTTCATAGATTATAAGCAGGCATGCGATTCGATCGACCGCAACAACCTCTACCAAATTCTACAGCAGCTGAAGATACCAACTAAACTGGTGAAAATGATAGAGACCACAATGTGCGAAACTGAGGCCGTAGTGTGGGTCCAAAACCAACTCACCTTCAAGATAACGAAATGGATGAAATAAGGGGATGGGCTAGCACCTACACTCTTCAACCAAGCGCTGGAATTTGTTATAATACGTTTCGTTGTAGGTGGGGATAGCATCCTAGCCAACAACACAGTGCAACTAGCGGAATATGCCGATGACATAAATATTATGTGCAGAATGGCCGATGAAGCTCAGAGACTTATGCCCAACTAAAAGCAGCTACCAAAGATAGCGAGCTTAGCATCGACACAAGCAAAACAAAGGTGATGACACAAAGAAGAAAGCGCGGGCCAGAATTATATTTGCCGGACAACATTGAGCATGTCAACAAATTTATATATCTGGGTGTTGAAATCAACAAGGATGGTACCGGAGAAGTAAGACGCCGAGTCTTAGCAGCAATTAAGGGGTACTATTCAATGAAATATTAAGATGTAATAGTGTGCACCGCAAGAACAAGCTTAGAATATACAAGACAATAATTCGGCCCATCGCATGCTATTGTAGCGAAACATGGACTATGACCGAAAAAATTAAGAACGCAATGGACATATTTGAGCTGAAGGTGCTACGTAGGATTCTAGGGGTGGTAACGGTCGGAAACATCAGAAGACCAAGGTACAATAAGGAGCTATACCAGATATACCAAGGACCACCAATTTCTACTTTCATCAGATTACAAAGACTAAGATGGGCAGGACACGTGCTCAGGATGGACGACAATCGTCTGCCACTAGGACCACTAAACGCAAAAAATGCAAGGCAGGCGACTGGTAGGGAGGCCAAGAAAACAGTGGGAGGAAGAGACCCAGGAAAACGCATTCCAACTACTCGGAGTAAGAGCATGGAGAAGAACAGCAGGACAGGGAAGAATGGAGGACAAAAATACAGGAGGCCAGGGCCCCATTTTGGGCTGTAGCGCCATATGAAGAAGAAGAAGTAAGAGCTGTTTGCGAAGAACTCGCCACACTGTTGAAGCACTGATTCCAAGTTCGTGTGCTACAGTTCGAACACTAGTTCTCGGATTATTGGCAACAACATCCAAGACATTTTCCTCTAATGCAACAGTACGAACTAGAGATGAGCATGGGATCCCATCGACCCATCCCATCCCATCGTCCCATGGGATGGGATGAGTGGTAGTATGAACGTTGCGTGTGATGGGATGAGATGGGACGACAAATTTCTATGGGACGGAGTGGGACAAGTTTTGATAATCTAGTAAATCTAGTTCGTGCATTAATGGATTATCGTGCCAATGCGTACATTTTCCATAATATATCCAGCCCAGGAGATTTCTGTGATAACGGTGTTGTTGCGTCTTACGATCCGTTTGCGACGAAAAAGGATTACTCACTGTCAGCTAAAGTAATTACGGAAAAATTAAATTTGAACGAATTATCGTTGTCTGAAAAGAAAATAAAACCTGCTGTATGGGAAAAATGGGATGAATGGGACGGGCCACGCGACCGGGATGGAATGCATGGGATAGGATTGGAAGAACATTTTAGGTTTGTGGGATGGGACAGTGGGACGAAAATGTGATGGGATGGGACAGTGACAGGGATCCGTCCCATGGGATGGGATCTGGAACGAGAAACTCGTGTCCCATGCTCATCTCTAGTACTAACCTTTCTAATTTTCCACGTTCTCGAAGACATCGATGAATAGCTGCAACAGTTATATGATGAGACTGCTGTCTATTCGGAAAACGTTCTCCATAAATCCTTGCTGGTGCTCGGCTTTTGTTGTTAGCAGCACCATAAGCTAAATGCATATCTGCTAGTTCTTCAAAAAAATACATTTATTAAAAAACACTTTATAAGCACATAGGGTAGATTTATGAGCACAACACGCAATTAACTGAAAATATGATTTTCGTAAATCAATATTTTTTTGGGTTTTATCGCAATGAGAAAGAAACATCGATTTATTTTTTGATGAAGATATTGTTTTGTGTATTATTGTCCGTTTTTCTTTAACGCAATTGTTTTCCGTTTATTTTGTCGAGTATCTCGCAAACTAAGCTTTTTTGACCCCATAAGAGTTTTATACTTATTTTGGTTAATAGAATCGGCCCAGAAAGGTCGGTGGAGTTCTGACACACCCTATATCATTGGACTAACTACTATTAATTCTTGCAATGTTTTGTTTGAGAAAAGCTTGATTTATTTATTATTGTTTTAGTATGAGACAGGTGAGGGAGCACAATATATATCCCGCAGACGTGCCATCAGAAAACTCCAGTTATCGTTGAAAGACTTCAGAACGTTATGTATTCTGAAAGGAATTTATCCGCGAGAACCCCGTAACAGAAAGCGAGCGCAAAAGGGAGAAACTGGATTCAAGACGCTGTACCACACCAAGGACATACATTTCTTAATGCACGAACCTATAATTTGGCAACTCAGAGACACGAAGAATTTAACAAAACGAGTGGCTCGTGCGAAGGCCATTAACGATAAAGAATCGTATAAGAAGACGCTTGATAAATATCCGAAATTAAAACTAGATCATATCGTGAAAGAAAGATATCCGACTTTTATTGATGCTATTAGAGATTTGGACGATTGTTTGACACTTTGTTTCTTGTTCAGCACATTTCCTTCCATGAAGCATTTACCTAAAGACCAATCTGCGATGTGCAGAAGGCTAACCATAGAATTTTTACATTCTGTTATTGAAGCCAAAGCTTTAAGAAAAGTTTTCGTCTCGATCAAAGGTTATTACTTCCAAGCTGAGATCAAAGGAGAATCAGTTACTTGGATTGTCCCACATCATTTCTGTTTTGAGCCACAACAACCAGCAGAAGTCGATTTTAAACTAATGTCTACATTCGTAGAATTTTACACGATGCTTTTGGGATTCATTAACTTCCGGCTTTACCATTCTTTGAACCTTTATTATCCTCCGAAGTTCCCAGCATTAGACGAACAATCAGATGCTGAAAAGAATTTAGTTGATGAGGGCGTTTTCGTTGCTGAGCGTGTCGCTGCCTTAAACTTCCCTCTATCCAAAACTTCAACTTCCACAGAGGAAGAAGTCCCTGATTTAGATACATTTGCAAGCGAAGATAATCCTGAGAAACTAGAAGAGATTCGTAAAGAAGCCGAATCTATTAAAACTTTAAAGAACTTATTCAAAGGCCTTAAATTCTATTTGAACCGCGAAGTTCCTCGTGAATCTTTGGTGTTTATTATCCGTTGCTTTGGAGGTGAAGTTTCTTGGGATAAATTATTATTCGTTGGAGCAACGTTTGGAGAAGATGATGAAACTATTACCCACCAAATAGTCGACCGTTCAGCAATGAACAAAAAATACATTTCGCGTTATTACATTCAACCCCAGTGGATCTTTGACAGTGTCAATGCACGGCAATTATTGCCTGTTAACAAATATTTCATGGGAGCTGTTTTGCCTCCACATTTATCACCGTTTGTCGACAAAGATAGAGAACACAGTTACGTTCCAATCGAAGAAAAGGCTTTGTATGATCCAGAATTGCTTGAAAAGTTGCATAATGATGAAGAGAATTCCGAAGTGGAAGGTGATAAGGAGGAAAGCGGTTCAGATAAGGAAGAAATGGATGATGATGAGGATGGGGGAGAAGATGTTTCTGAGCAGGAAATGGACGAAGAAAACGAAGTACCTAAAGCTGGAACATCTAAAGTGAGTTGAATGTTTTGGCTAGTCTGAATTGAAATACGAAATTCCAAAATTAGATTTCCAACTTCTTACAGTTCTGTGAAATTAGCAACCGAATTTGCAAAAATATAATATTTCATTGGAGTTCCTGGTATAGATTTGTTTTATGATGAGATTAAGCTCTCTATTACAGTTTGTAGCATTAAATGAAATAGTAGGGCTAATAGGTAATCTCCCTGCTTTACACCAGCCTTGATGTCAAATGGTTCAGTCTTTGAATTTTGCATTATTACCTCCGCTCTTTCAATTTTCAACTATACTCGGGCCGGCGAGAGAATGCAGCTGTACTGTGCCGAGGTATGAGGGACAAGAGACGCGCAGATTAGTTTGGGTCAAGATATATTCTTCAGTTTTTCAAATACGGACAACTAAACACCGTGCACTCGAAATAAAGTGGAGGTATGCCCAGAACAATGCTAAACTCATCGAGACGAGATGCAATCTCTCGCCGGCCCGAGTTTAGATATTTTGCCTATGTAATTTAGACTTTGAAAATTGACCCCTATCTAATATATCAAATAGGTCCTCGTTTTAAAAGTTTGAGAATCATTAATTTAATTTCTTGTTTTCCTGTTCGGAAAAACATATTATGAAGGGCTCCTAAAGGTAACATTTTTCAGATCAGACAAGTTTCTGACTTTCGGAACATAACGACATTTTCCTGACACAATTGCCAAATGGGTTATTTCGTCTATTTGTTTATAATTAGTTTTTATTTATTGATCAATGATTTAATTTGATTAAATGTTTATTTTATAGAAAATGTTGGTGAAACCTGGTAAATTGGAGAAAGAGGACCAAAAGCATAAAACTAAACAGGAAAGACAAGAGTATCAGCTTAAAGAAAAAATGATTAAGGGGAAACATAGGAGATTGTATAAAAATATGATGAATAGGAGGAAAGATCATAGTAAAGAGGCGTGGTTGTTGGAGAAGAAACGGAAAAATATCGACGAGACAAAGAAGTTGGCAAAGAAAGGAAAAAAGAAGGGAAAAGCAACTGAAAAATAGATCCCATTGGAAAGGTAACTTAAAACAAATCCTAATTGTTATTTAAAATGAAATGTAAAATAGGAAATAAACACAAACTTTTTTTAATATATATATAGGAAAAATTGGTTTATTTTTTTAACACATAAAACATAAATTAAAGTATAAAGATTTGAATTTTTCAAATTGAAAATATAATAAAACATTGCAAAACGTTCATCGTAACGTTACATAAACATATATATTTAAGTTTAAAAAATATATTTTGCCTAACCTTTGTGCTTCACTCTTCCGTTTCACTATCTTCATCATCTTCCAATTCTGGCATTGGAAACCTGAGTATTGCGGCCACACCAGTAAGTTGATCCAATTCTAACAAAATAAATATTTTTATAATAATAATCATTACACTGAATTGAAAAATTGTTTATCTACGACCACTATTGTAAATGCCCATTATTGTACAGTTCGTGGACTATGTAAATACATCATACCACACACATATGTAATAATCCGCGATTAATGTTATGTAATAATTCAAAATCACCCATGAACGTTTGGTTTACAATTCGTTGATTGGTTGAGAGCTGCACGTTTATACTAATTTTAGATATAGTACTCCGTGATTTCCAATCATTAAACGTCACATCATTCACATAGAAGCTGTCATTCATTTCGTTTTTTCACATTTAAATCTAACGAAAACTACAAATAAGTACTAAATAAAAAGGTATGTAACCATTATGAATCTATTTTTTTTTCATTTTTATCAAGTTAAATCAGGTCGAGTTGTAAGGCAATTACGTACTTGCGGAATAACTCTTCCGCGTACTTCGTACGTAATATGCTTCTTACAACTGTTGTCAAACTTTCACTCGCTTTTGTACAAGTCGTGTCCGTGTAGTGCGGATTCATATGGTTCCCGCAGTTTGTGATAATTACCACTATTAAATGTGCTATAGTTAGACATGGCTGTATTGAAAAGATGCAAGCGGATTAGTACGGTTCCCGTAGTTTGGGCCAAAAAATATTGATTACGCTTTGACATGTCTATGACATTTTTAGTAGTCATTGTCATAATTATAATACAGCGGTTAATTTCCCATAGTCATAGTTGGGTAAAAATTAATAGTGAAAACAATTAACAACTAACAATTAAATTGCAAGATTTAATTGCAACTAACAATTAAAATAATTAATTGTAATTGCAAGATAACACAATTAATTAATTGTTAATTGTAAAATTTTGCAATTACAATTAATTAATTGTCAATTGATTGATGCATTTTTACAATTACAGTTAACAATTAATAAACGTCGGTTAGAAGATATGTTTATTATATTCCTTTGTATCACTTGCCACAATGCTTAAATGAAATAGTTATTTACATTAGAGTGCGGAAAGTTTGATTTTACAACGCGACAGCTCGATTGATTATCCACCTCCTCCTCCACTTCCGATCATCCATCCCCGAGTTCCCACCTAACTTCCGATTTCCACCACCACTTCTGGTTCAAAAAATTCACGCACCCATCCACGAGATTGGGAACCGGAAGTAGGGGTGGGAACCGGACGTGGGTGGGAACCGGAGTGGAATGTAAACCGGATCATCCACCGGTCATCCATCCCCGAGTTTTTTTTATTTTATGACTTTATCCGGTTCCCGCAGCGAAAGGGTTAAGTCGGTTTACTCGTTAAGGAGATTAACTTAGGTATTACGGGTCTGTTTGAGAATTTCCAACGACTCCAGGAGATAAGCTATTTCGAGGAATTTGTGATTACATTCTAGACAAAGGTGAGAGAATTTTAAGTCGTTTCATTCTCTAACCATTCAAGCTCATTCTGTAACCATTGTCTAGAACAGTGGTTCTTAAGCGGTTGACCACTGGTGGTCTCTGGAAGCACCCGAAGTGGTCCGCGAAGCCATTTTCAAAATATTAAATAAGTGACTACGAATCGACACAAAGACCAGAGGTACGAGTCGCGCTACAAGGGGGTGAGGTTCGCAGGTGCAGGGGTGTCACTGCGTGTCACCTGCAGTGGTGTCAGCAGTGGGCCATCAAGGCCGGTCATCTGGGGAATGAGGCGGATGCTATGGTGCATAACCCCCATAGTCGGTGCGAGCCCCGTGATTGAGGGGCCCCAACATGATCAAGAACTAAAATGTACTCTGGCACATGAAAACTTGACAATATTCCTATCGTTGTCAGTATAACGAAAAGTACATTTTATCGTAAACATTATTATTCTAGATCTGTGGTTTTCGACAATCATCAAACAAATTCTAATTTAGGGTCCCAAATGGTTTGTTGCTCCCAGGCGAAATGAATTGCCAAATCCAAAAAACACACAATCAGTGAATCTTTAATAAAGCATTGTAGGCTTAAAGGTGCAGAAGAGCTTTTTGGGCAGGAAGCTCAAAAGAAAATTCGTGAAATACCACTTGCAAAAGACACAGTAAAGTCGCGTTTTCAAAAAATGACAAATGGTATTGAAGAACAAGATATTCTTCTTCTTCAAACCAAATTCTTTGATACTCATTCGATAACAGATGAGTCATATTCACATCACACTTTTGGAAGCTAGGTGTGAAGCATTTGTTGTTGGCGACGGCGTCTGAATAAATAATTTGGTTTTTGGGTCGGGCGACCGATGTTGCTGACCATTTTATTTTGTTTTGTTTGGAGGTCATGATTTGGTTTGTGGCGTAATTACGTACATGAAATAAAAATTATAACATTTATATAAATGTTACTCTGTTATATAAATTTATGTACTACACTACCAGAGTTTCGACGGTTGAAGGTTATTTCCAAGTGACTTATAAATTGATTGATAGATTGATATTATACCTATAGCTTTGGTGATTAGGGTTTTAATTTCCAATGACTCCAGGAGATTAAGTTTCGTGCTTCTGTTGCAATTATGCAAGTTTTAGATTATCTATTTCGGGGAATTTGTGATTACATTCAAGACAATGTTTAGAGATTGAACTTGTGTGTTTTTTAAGACGGTTTATTCTCTAACCATTCAAGCTCATCAAACCTGCGGACTGAAACCAGAGAGGAGCTGCCACTGGGAAAACTTTTACCATGCGCGACAAGGAAATCACTGAACAGACTAAGGACAGGAGTGATGCGCTGCAAATCGAACAGGATAAGATGGGGAATGCCTGTGGATGATGAGCTGTTTGAATGCGGAGGGGCTTCAGAGCGACAGCCACCTTCTCAGATGTCCCAACATGGGAGAGGCATGCACGATGGAGGACCTAATTGTGGCAAATGACTGGGCGATAGATGTTGCCAACTATTGGAAAGGAAGGGCCTGAATGTAAACTCTGGTGTCTCGGACTCGGAAATGAATGAGCTCATTCTCTAATCATTGTCTAGTGGTTATTAACCGTTGGCCCGCGCCCCACTGTTGATATCGGGAAGTACCTGAAGTGTTGCCACTTTTAAAATATTAAATAAGTGACAACGAATCGACACAACTACCGGCGCACAGTAGGCTGGATTGTCGAAAAGTGGACAAAAATTAAAAAATCAAAATTTGAAAAATACATTTTTTTCTTATATCATCTGCTAGATGAAGCCTCTGTGCATGTCTTGACGAAAGATAAGGCAGCTAGCTTCAAAACCTGCGTCTACAAAACATCCCGAAGTTACCTACTTTTGACGTAATATGACGCGTCAATCCGTTGCGAAAAACGTACTCCGCTTAAAGTGCTGCTAATTTTTTGTTTGAGTGTGCAATATGAAATCTGCTCAATGCATATGCTCATTCACTGGTTGATTGATAATTGTGAGTAGAAAACTCTTTTTTAAATAATTTACTGACAAAAAACTGTAAACATAGTTAATCGCCCAATACATCCCGGGCTAGTTTCATGTTTATAGCGTAGGTAATACTCTATGAAATCAGAATTCTTCAGAGTTGGATACCGAAACGTACTTTGTAACGTAAATTATAGATTAGTACCCATGGTATTGTACGTCAATTGCAATTCATAAAGTTCATATAAATGGGACTGAAATATTGCCCCCATTTCCGATTGGTCAGATGTCAGAAGACGCCCAAGAAGCAAGTAACATAGATATCAAGAAAATTTCACAAGAAAAAAATGTAGAAAAGTTACATTGGAGGATGTATTTTATAGGCTTCTTGTTACATCCGACCATTATATGTTGAGCATGAGCAGGAAATACCCCAAAAGTAGTAAAAGTTTGTCTGCCGAAGCTTTGACATTGTTGCGTGTTTACGATCCGAGGACTAGCAATTTTGTTGATTCTTATTAAATAATCAGATGTTCACAATTATTTTAAGCAACACTTAAAACTGTCCAGTTATTTTTCATATACATTTTCATTTACCCAGTATTTGGAGTATTACCAAGTTGGATACTTCAACTTCAAAGGCTTCAAGTCGGCATTCTTCATACTTGTTTATTGTCCAGGTTTCCATACCGTACAGGTTCCATAACAAGTTATTGGCAAGATAAAATGTTGCGCTGCAATGTGATGAATCTAACGACGCGCGAACTTTCACAATGTTGTCGATTTTTATATGATAAAATGTTCAAAGAGGAGTTACTATTTTCTCAAGAACAGAAAACGACGTCGCAAGGTCAAGATGTTATGGATTTAATAAGTCAATATTCGGAGAAACATGAACTTATGTGGCAAAAGCTTGTGGGATTTGTACGGGCGGTACTCGTACTATGCTTAGTTCCCGCTCTGATCTTGCAGCGTTGATAAAAAATCCATCTGCAATTACGACGCACTGCGTTATTCATCGTAAAGCATTGGCTGCAAAAACGCTTCCGGAATGATTGACTATTGTGATGAAAAAAGGCTATAAAAATAGTTAACTTCATTAAAAAGAGTGCTCTTAATATCCGTCTCTTTAAACAATTGTGCTCTGATATGAGCTCTGAACACGAAACTCTGCTTTTCTACACAGAAGTGTAGAAACAAAACATGCTGTCGAGGTTTTACGAACTGAGAGATATATTCTTAACTAACAAGGAGAACAAAGAGTTTCTGGATCAGTTCTGTGAGTCCAAATTTCAAATCCATTTTGTTAATTTGGTCGATAAATTGAACATTCAACTGCAAGGGTCAGGAAAGTTGCAAGGCACGAGCAATATATTTTTTATTATTGACACGTTCAGTAATCCGGCGCTCTGAGGAAACACGTGTATTTTCTTTACGCTGCCCTGTGCCGGATATAAACCTCACGCATAGAAAAAATAATTCTTTCTGAAATAGAATTGTACATAAAATATGCAAAATTGTTATTGTTTTCGTTGAAACCTGCTAATCCGCTAACCTGCTAATTTTTTGATAATCCGGCGGTTGTCTGGTCCCATATGTGTCGGATTACCAATTTTATATTGTATTTGCATATGAAGATAAAATCAGCGCGTTTATCGCTAAAATCGAGCTCATTCATACACAATGGCGCGACGGACCGTGCGCGGTCCTTGGCCTAAAATATACTTCGTCTCCCATCATCGCGGTTTTGCGACCTCTGCCTCCAGTTAGTGTATCATCTCTCTAAGCATCCCTCGGCATCTCTCGGCATCTCTTTAAGCATATCTCGGCATCTCTCTAAGCATATCTCGGCAGATGTTTAGGATGGATTCCTCCCACCTGTCCCTAGACCTCCCGACTGGTCTTTTGCCTTCTGTTTTGTTATTCAGCGCTTTCTTTGGGTTCTCGTTCTCATGCATTCTGTGTACGTGTCCCGCTCATTTCAGTTTCCTCAACTTAACGATCGTTGCTATGTCGACGTAGTAATAGAGTTGGTATACTTCATCATTCGAACGCATTTTCCAGCCTCCTTCCTCCCTTATAAGCTCATAGATCTTTCTCAAGATTTTCCTTTCGAAAATGTTTACCAAACCCTCCGCTTTTTTAGAGAATGTCCAGGTCTCTGTACCAAATGCTAGTACTGGGCGTATAAGGGTTTTTTAAGTTATTAGCCTTGTGCGCCTACGGATGTATTTATCTCTGAAGAATGTTGAAAGTGAGAAATAGGCTCGGTTAGCTTTCCTTATGCGTTCTTTTACTTCGACTGTCTCATTTAGAGTTTTTGTCAATGTGGCACATAGGTACTTGAGTTTTCCTACTGATTCGATGTTGTGGTCTCCTACCGGGACGTTCTGCTTGAGTCTTCGATTGTTGCGTGATTGTACCACGATTTTCATTTATGACTAGTTCAACTTCTTTAGCTGCATCTTCCATGCATATGCACACTTCTTTGGCCGATCGGAGGTCTCTGGCCAATATGTTTATGTTGTCTGCGTATCCTACTAAATGCTTCGATTTGTTTAGTAGTGTGCTCTTTGTGTCCACTGGTAACTTCCTGATTACTACTCGAGTGCCAGGTTGAATAGCGTAGGCGCCAGACCGCCCTCTTGCTTCAAACTTCGGAGTGTAGTTAGTGGCTCCGTCAGGTTGTGTACCACTTTGAGTTGTGAGGTCGTGTTTTCCATTCCATCGAAAAATGCTACGAATTTGATGTCGATGTATATCAAATCTTCATCGACTTCCGCCAAGCATATGATAGCATCGACCGAGATAAACTCTACGAGATCATACAGTTTGGCATCCCTAATAAGCAGTTCGACTAATTAAAGAAACAAACTGTATGATCTCGTACAGTTTATCTCGGTCGATACTATCATATGCTTTTATATCAAATTCGTACTATTTTTCGATGGAATGAAAAACACGACCTCACAAGTCAAAGTGGAAAACAACCTGACGGAGCCACTAACCACACTCCGAGGTTTGAAGCAAGTCTGGCGCCAATGCTATTCAACCTGGCAGTCGAGTAGTAATCAGGAAGTTACCAGTGGACACAACGAGCATGAACAACATGATTTGATATACATCGATATCAAATTCGTAGCATTTTTCGAGTACTTGTTTAACTATGAACAGTTGATCGGGGGTGAATTTGCCTGGTCTAAAACCTCCTGGTGGATGCAAATACTTCCAGTTTGTCTCTTGCTATAGAGGTAAAGATTTTATACGCGGTGCACAGAAGCGATATGCCTCTGTAGTTCCGACAGTTCAGTTTGTCCCGTTTCTTAGGTCGGGCGCATACGTACGGTTTCCGGATTCGGTTTCCTGAAATCGGAGACCCGAATGCTTGCCTTACATATAAAATGTTCAACTGGGCGCACACGTTAGTACATTTTCCGAACGGAAAAAAAACCTAGCGTTCGTTTCGGAAATAAACCGTGCGTTCGGGTAATTTAGAACGGAAAAAACCTAATGACGTCATCCCTCGCATACATTTTTGATAATCCGCCGCGCACGAACGGAAATTTCCGTTCGCAAAAACTCTTCTTCAGTATCCAAACAACCTCATGCACGTATTTGTTTTAAATTTTCTCTTTTATGCCATTGTGAAGTTCATCAAAGGATTTCATTGACATCCTATAAAATTTGAAGAACTCTTCTGGGTATGCTCGCAACTTTGCTCTTTTCAGTTTGAATTGACTCTCTTTTGTTCTTTTGGTGTTTAGAGGGTGTACCCAATATCAACGTTTCCTATTTTCTTACTTAGCGCCAGTAAAAGTGCAATAGAAATTAATTCGTCGTCGTCCATCTTAAACGTGCTTTCACGACAGCGTCTCTCTACCTACTGGCAGTGTAAATTCCTAATACAAAAACTCGAACGTCTGCGTTAGTCTCACGGAATTCCGAATCAGTAATCCGGATCAGGAAACCGAATCCGGAAACCGTGCGTATGCGGCCAGCCTTTCACATCTGTCATATGACGCTTTTCCGTCAGTCATTTTGGATTTTTTCTGCATCCCATATTTGCATTATCAGTTCGTAAATCTGTTGTTCCGGGTCTCCGTTCTTTATTAGCTCTGCTGGGATGCCATCCGCTCCATGTGCTTTGTTGTTTTTCTGTCCGTTTATGATGTTCTAACTTCTGACACCGTTGGTGCTCTACAGGGGTGTCGTTCGCCCTCTGGGTAGATTGGGCTCCGAAGTTCATTCGCTGCGGATGTCGTTGTGTTTAGCATTTCTTGGAAATATTCCTTTCTCCTGGTTTTGATTGCCTGCGTGTCTGTCAGTAGGTTTCCTTCCGCGTATTTACACATGTTTGTCATGGGTTTATATCCACTCCAGATGTTTTTCAGCTGTCGGTAGGCTGGTCTTATGTCGTTTTTATCGAAGTCTGCATTGATCTTAAGTAAGATCTCGTTCTGGTATTTACGCTTGTTTATTGGCAGTTGTAGTATTTTGCTAATAGTTTATATTTTGGGTACATTTCACACTGTGTAAGCGATAAATTTATTGTCTTTTCTCTAGTAGCATCGGACCTCCGCATATCTTATTGGCTTCCCTGCTTAGAGTGAGGCCACACGATGCGTTATGCCCACCATACACGTTACGGTCTACCGTACAGGTTACATGCGCAGGTTTGCCTGCGCAGATCAACCGTACGCAAGAAACTGCACAGGTCTATTCCCACACACACTCCGGTCTACCTGCGCAGGCAAACCTGCACAGGTAGACCTGTCATGTGGACCGTTGTGTGTATGGCGGGCATTACGCATGCCGGAGCGGTGACGCAATGTCATTCACATCTGGTTGATGCGCTGCGGCGCCGCAGTGCATCGTGCCACCACCGCAGTATTGTATCGAACGTGTTTATTCATGTTGTGTGCTACATTTTATAAATATTAATATTTATCTTTCTTACGATGAATACCGATAATATTGATAATGATTTCATTATATCTTTAGTACAACAAAGACCTGCATTATGGGATAAAACACACAATGATTGCACCGCGGTAAACAGCGTTCAACTGCGGTGCCGCAGCGCCCGTGTGGCACTCTATAGCTCGAATTAACTGCGGTGCGGTGCCGCACCGCACCGTTAACGCATCGTGTGGCCGTTGATCGTCTCCTTTGTATTTTCCTAAAATCGAGCTATAGATCAACAAAGTCGAAATAACAAACCTTTCTGCATTTGATACGCTGCATCAAATTGTTGACGGACAGTATGCTGAGATTAAAGAAGAAATACAAAAGAATATTACACTCCATTTGAAAAGCTTAAAAAGTGAGTTCACTCGCTATTTTCCTGACTACGAGGGCAAATGAAACTGATCCGCAATCCTTTAATTGTCAACGTTTCTGTGGTTCCTACTTAATATCAAGAAGAAGTGATTCAAATAGCACACGATAGTAACTTAAAAGATACATTCGAGACAGGAATTAATCTCGAGCCAAAAAGGCAATTTCTTTCCCACAGATTCGAGAAATGGCTATACGATGTCTAACTTTGTTATCCACATATCTATGCGACCAGCGTTCTCGACGCTTCTGATAACTAAAAATAAGGACCGAAATCTGTTGGATGCCAGTGCCGATATGCGCTT
The DNA here is from genome assembly GCA_944588485.1 of Phosphuga atrata. Taxonomy (NCBI): domain Eukaryota; kingdom Metazoa; phylum Arthropoda; class Insecta; order Coleoptera; family Silphidae; genus Phosphuga; species Phosphuga atrata. The sequence goes on from OX155902.1 coordinate 49,578,862, forward strand.
GGATTTACGCAGCACTAACCTAAGGATTCAGGAGTTAGTATGCAGTCACAAAAATCGCATTAAGATAATATACTTCTGCTAGCCTTACTATACTCTGAATGTGATATTTTCGTAAAAAAAAATACTGTTATGCGTGTTTCATTTATAGATAGAACAACCCTTTATTCATTTATATTTACTGTACATTACCTCTAAATAGTTGGTAGTCCACAGCAAGACCAAAATTTTATCAAATGGTCCCTTATCACTAAAAGATTAAGAACCTCTGGTCTAGAAGATAATCATAAATTCCCGACATTCTAAAGCGTGAGTCAAGAACTTCCCATTGATAAGCAGTTTTTTTTAATTGTGGTTTGGGGAACCTCTCACTAAACCCCCTTTTCAGTTTTCGCTTTTTAATATGCGCCACGCCACCCCGGTATCGCGTATTTTGCGTTCCTTCAGCGTGGGCAACTCGGACGGTTAGTGCCCCCCAGTTTGAAAATACCTCCTCGGCGGGGAATTGAATCCCGGTACTGGACAACTAGGCACCGAATAAGTCGGCACCGGACATCTCGGCACCGAGACATTTCGGCACTCGTATTTTTTATTTTCTTTTAACCTCTTACCTATACATTTTTTTATATTTTTGAATAAAAGTATTTATTTCTCAATAAATCAGAGATCAGGAAACACGTTTTTTCTAGAGTATATTCGGTTTTTTATAAGCAAGTTAAGTTTTTTTGACCGAAGACCTGAATTTCATGCAGTTCCCCTATCAAAATCCAGAATTCGCTCGAAAAATCATAAGTCGCTTACAAAACGTAAGGTAGGCTTAAAATTCACATACAAGAGGCAAAAATGGACTGTAGCCGCTTCGCATCGCTTCTTACAGCAAATTCCGTCACCAACTTAGCACGATCCGCAGCCGAGTTCTTCGCGATTTTCTCGGTGCCGAGTTGTCCGATGCCGAGTCGTACAGTGCTGATATATCATGTACCGATTTATCATGTACCGGACCATGCTAAGTACTAGAGATTGCTCCACGAACCGGAGAAGATTTTGCCATAGATAATACATTTTTAATAGATCAAGTCTAGCATCATGTTTATTTTAATTTTCTGTCCATCTATTATCAAAGTTTTATTTAAAAATTACTTACGTTCACCGGAAATATGCATAGATGAGAAAATCCTGACATCACCTCCAGATTCTCGAACAGAATCGACAAGTCTGACATATTCTTTTCTCAAAGCTACATTTTGGCATCTAAGGGAAAAAGAAACTTAAATTTGATGAAATTTCTAAACAAAAAATTACCTAAAAAGGCTATCAGATATTAGCAGAGTCTCGACAGCTTGCGACTCATTAGCAGCTTCAACATGTTTTTTACCATAAAAAGCTTTAGCTGGTTCCAATTGCAGAGTTGTGTAGAAGTTCTCCATGGCTTTTACTTCACCAGCAGCTTTAGTATCGGCAATTTTATTAATTACTGCTGGATCTTGAAGAACCTCTACAAAGACAATCATTATTTAAATGAATAAAAATATTTGCTTTTACCTTTTAGAGAGTGTTTAAAACCAGAAGAAGAATGTATGAGCATAAATTTTCCTTTATTTTCTAAAAGCACTTTGTTGTCAGTTTTAACAGCCATTTGAAACATGTATTCATAAAATTGATCCCTAACAAACCCAGGTGAAGCGATTAGCACACATTTAACGATATCAAAATTAACATGCCGTAGAATAGCCTGCACTATTGTATCGTAGAACTTGCCCAAACCCTTCTCATACTGTTGAACAAAACCTTTCCTCTTCCTTGGAATATGCACATCAATCTTTGCCCTCACCAACGTCATGCTCGAAGTTATCAAACAGACATGTGCCAAGCCTTCTTGCATAATAACAGCCCCAACGTCGGCACTCTGAGTGGGATCACACGCCACATCAACACGCTCCAACGACACGGAATCCCATTCGGGCTTCCTCAAAGAAAATTTCCTATTCAATTCCAAATCCAGTGTATGGTACGCTCCCATTTTGACAAATTGGTTCTCCTCGATGTTACGACCTTTCAACCGGAGCATACACGCTTGAGTGTCGAAATCTATGTTTTCAACGCTTATTGTCAAAGTGGTCCTAACTCGATTAGAGCTCGAGGAACCCGTTGTCGATTCAGTTTGCACTTTGCGGACAGTCGAAGCACGAACTGAATCGCCCTCGGATATCAGGTTGTACGCATGCCACATATCTTCTGGTTCCTCGGGGACAAGTCCAATGTCCCTAAAAAACAAAAACAATAAATATTTATGGATTAGTTATAAATTGGCATTTAGTAGAATAAAGGAATCATTGAAGGAGTCTCCACGTTAAAAATCGGTTGGAATAAATTTGACCAGACATGGCAAATAATATAACAGGTATAGTACAATACAATATAAACAGTTTAATCTTGATAATCCGGTGGTTGGTTAATTCGACACGTTCAATAATCCGGCGCTCTGGGGAAAACATGTGTCTTTTCTTTACGTTGCCCCGCGTTGGATATAAACCACGCGCACAGAAGAAATAAAGTCAAAAACAACACCATCCAGTGTTCTTAGAAAAAGGTCTGGCCAACACACCCTGATTTTAACTCTGAAAACTTGATTGACGATTCTGACTAAGCTAACTCCACTCTAAAATTGTCTTACTATCTGTTCTAAGTTGTGTCTTGTTCTCTGAACATATTTTTTGTATGTACACGTTTACCTATATAGATACATTTTTAGTTGATATTTAATCTGGGGGTTAAGTGGGAGAACAGTTTCATCACTGAACTTCGCCTCCGTCCAATAATGTAGTTACTAACTTGTTGTATTTGTTGTTGTATTTATTTACTTTTTTTGTGGTTTAATTTTTTTTTTCCTTATGTTTATATGTTTATAATATGTCACGTTACGTTATTGGTAAATAAAAGTCTATTATTATTATTATTATTATTATAAGAATACGTCTTCCATTGGAAATAGTAATGTGTTTTATAAAAGCTGGTTTTAAATGGTCTAGAACTAAATGTATGTTATTGTTATGCAAAACACATTTTATTGCAAGAAACAAACTTTTATGAACTATTAAATTTCTCTTGCAAAGAGGAATTTGAAATTGGAGTTAGAAAGTGGAAATCTTTGCTTTTGTTTGTTGTTCGATGCAAATTAACTGACTTGGTTTAAAAACAAATGTTATACATTTTAATAACATAAGTTATAGTTAAACAATTAAACCTAGGAAGATCAACTAGATAGATTAGACTAGATAAGGGATGGCCAACCTTTTCTGGGCCGCGTGCCATATCTTTTAAATTTGCACATTTTGAAAAGCTGACGTGCCAGGTAACTGAAACATTTCCTATTGTGAGCAAATAAAGAGTAAATAAACTTTTGCAATAAACAAATTGCATGAAAATCAAATACAGTATAATCTCGGTAATTCGGCCGTTGGGTAATCAGACGACACGTCCAGTAATCGGTCGGTCTGAAGACCACTAGCGCTCTTCCCTCCCACCTCTCTTATAATCCGGCGGTTGCATGGTCCCATATGTGTCGGATTATCGAGATTATAAATAATTGCATTTCATAATTTTCTAAACACGTTTATCAACTTTGTTCTGTCTAAATTATATATTTTGATATTTCTTCGAAAATTTACAATAGTTACAATAAAATTTACATACATACAATAAAAGTGTCAGCTGCGGCACGCGTGCCATATATTTGCAACCGCTGGACAAGATAGATTCGATATTAGGTTTTTCTGGTATATTTTTTTGTGCCATATTCTCATTTTCTTTTCTCATATATTAGCGTCAGTTTTCTCATACATTCATCTTCAATTATATAAATCATGACTTAACCAAGAAAGCGTTCTGTTCTGTTCTGTTTGGCGTTCTTAATATTTTGTTAATTTCAAAAGAAATAATAAAGGCACATTTATGAATAATATAAATTCAAATTAGATATCTAGACAGTAGTATAAATATATAAGAAAATGAATTTCTATTTACTTTACAATTTCTCATTAGAAGGAAAATTAAATTAAAGATATTTTGCATGTTCTACTTATTTTCTTAAATAGTTTAGTCAAGGAAAATCAGTGTAGCATAAAATAAACAAACAAAATATTTCCACTTTCTAAACAAATTATTTATAAACAAAATATAGTCTTGTCTCTCTAGTCTTGTTTGTCCGCTCCCGTTTGTCTAATCTTTTCTATCCAGTGTAGTCTGTCTAGTCTTATCTGTCTGGTCTTGTCTGTCTGCTCTTATCTGTCTAGTCTTGTCTGTCTGGTCTTGTCTGTCTAGTCTTGTCTGTCTAGTCTTGTCTGTCTAGTCTTGTCTGTCTAGTCTTGTCTGTCTAGTCTTGTCTGTCTAGTCTTGTCTGTCTAGTCTTGTCTGTCTAGTCTTGTCTGTCTAGTCTTGTCTGTCTAGTCTTGTCTGTCTAGTCTTGTCTGTCTAGTCTTGTCTGTCTAGTCTTGTCTGTCTAGTCTTGTCTGTCTAGTCTTGTCTGTCTAGTCTTGTCTGTCTAGTCTTCTCTGTCTAGTCTGTCTAGTCTTGTCTGTCTAGTCTTGTCTGTCTAGTCTTGTATGTCTAGTCTTGTCTGTCTAGTCTTGTCTGTCTAGTCTGTCTAGTCTTGTCTAGTCTAGTCTTGTATGTCTAGTCTTGGCTGTCTAGTCTTGAATGTCTAGTCTTGTCTGTCTAGTCTTGTCTGTCTAGTCTTGTCTGTCTAGTCTTGTATGTCTAGTCTTGTCTGTCTAGTCATGCCTGTCTAGTCATGTCTGTCTAGTCTTGTCTGTCTAGTCAATTTATCAATTTATTTCATTTATAAGCTACAACGTATAACAATTACATTTAGAAAGAAAACAAATTGTAACATATGTAAGCTAAATGAACTATGGGTTAGCCTTTAAATTCTAGTAGGCTTAACTCCCAGGTAATATTCCTTTATGGAGTATGGGTAAATTAGTAATATATATATCTTTCAAACTTATGGCGATTTAGGATCTCAGTATCTAAATCTCAGTAAATTAGTAATTTGTAATAATATATCTCTCTCAAACTTATGGCGATTTATGATCTCAGTATCACTACCTTCATCACCTCGATGATACATTATATGAACTCAGCGTCAAGTCCTTTTAAAATTTCTTTAAGATTTCTCATACGATTCTCTTGATTCTTATATTAAAATCGAATTCAAATTTGGTAATTTGGTGATTTAATGCTGGTGTAGTACTCATGTAGGGTGTAGGGCTCGATATGGAGAAGAATCTTTCGTATGTGCTGCTTGTATTCCTTAATATTATTTTTTCGTTTTAAATTCATTGGTAGCGCGTTAAATAGTTTGATATTACTGTAGGGCGGCATTTTTTCTGTCATGCTAAGGTTATGTGTTGGGAAGTTGTAATTTACCCAGTTTTGTCTGGTATTCTTTCCGTTATTTACTTTTAAATCGCTAAAGTAATTTTTATGTTTAAATAGAAAAATCAGTCTTTCATATATATAAGTTCCTGTTGTTGTTAGGATTTTCGCTTTTCTAAATTTTCATCTGCACGACTCGGTGAATTCCAGATCGAAAATAACTCGGATAGCTTCCTTTTGAATTTTGAAAATATCGTTTATCAATGTTCCGCTGCCCCATAACATGATCCCGAACCTCAATAGGCTGTGTATATTAGCGTAATAAACTGTTTTTAGCGTATTTGTATCTAAATATCGTCTAAGTATTCTCATCGCATATACAGACCTATTGAGTTTCTTTGATAAATTAATTATGTGCGTTTCCCAATCCAAATTCTCGTCAAAATATATTCCCAACAGTTTAACGCATTTTTTAACTTTTAGTGTGTTGTCCGAGATTACTATTTCTTTGGGGAATAATCTTTGGTCCCGTTTTGTTTTAAAAAATATTACGTTCGTTTTTTCTTCGTTCATGATTAATTTATTTTCATCAAACCACGTGTTTAGTAATTTAATGGTAGTTCTAACTTTCCCCGGGATATCTTCTAAATATTTGTTTGTGGTTATGAGGCTTGTGTCACCTGCATAATTTATCATGACTGTATCTGTTTCTATAGTCGTTTGAGGCAGATCATTTACATATATTGTAAATAATATGGGGCCCAAGACACTTCCCTGCGGAATCCCCACATTGGTAGTTCTGATTTCGGACTTGATTTTATCCTGTCCTGTTGAAATTTCTGTTATTTGCGATCGGTTTTTTAGATATGATCCACTGCAGGGCTACTCCTCTAATGCCATACACACATAATTTTTGACGTAACAGGTTGTGGTTCACGGTATCATACGCTTTAGATAAATCCACGAAAATCCCAACTGGAGTGTTTTGATTCTCTATATGACGTATTGTGCAGCTAATATATTGAAAGCAGGCTGTCTCAATGCTTTTTCCTGCGCCAAAACCATGCTGACAATTTGTTAGGATATTGTATTTATTCAAAAAAGAGAGTATTCGTGTGCATATTAATTTTTCAAAAATTTTAGAAAAAACCGATTGTAGACTGATAGGTCTATAGTTCTCCAAATTGTTCATGTCTCCTTTCTTATAAATCGGTACTATCTTTGAAATTTTTAGTGCCTCTGGGAATATTCCTGTCTGAAAGGAATTGTTTATGATAAGTTCTAGTGGCTCAACTATTTCAGTTGCTACCCATTTTACAATTGGCATATTAACTTCATCTATTCCAGCACTTCTTTTATTCTTAAATTTTATTATAGTGTTCATTAATTCCTCTTGGTGGAGTGGATCTAGGAATATTGTATTCGGGTTATTTTGAAGTTTGTTGATTGAGTTGCTAGTTTTTAATGTTGAGTCATATTAATTCCTCTCTCTGCGAAAAAATTGTTAATTATGTTTGCCATTTCTGGTTTAAAATTTTGTATTGTGCGAGATTCCTTACTTGTGTTCAGCTTCGTTATTTCTTTGACAGCCTTCCATGTGCTTCTTATTTTATCCTCACTTTTAGATATTAAATTTTGATAATGGTTCTTTTTCTCCCGTCTCTAAGTGGCTTTATATTTTCTTCTGAGTGAATTATACTTTGGTTTTAAGTTCTCGAAATGTCTGGATAATATTTGTAAGGTCTCTAATTGTCTTTTTATTTCAATTAGCCCCTTATTTTGAAATATCTTTTTTTTTTCTTGATTACTCTTAATTTTTTTTATAGGGAAGCATTTGTTGAAATGCATTTTGAATATTTCTATAAATTTATCCCACTGCGAATTTACATCCTTATCTTCTATTGCTTGAAGTTCTTCCCAAGTTTCCTCACTCAAAGCTAGCTTAAATTGATTCTTATTTTCCTCATTATAGTTTCGGCATTTGTGATGTGTTTGTTGGTTTTTATTTGTTTTAAAGGTTATTTGTTGTGCCAAGTGGTCTGAGATTTCATAATTTAGAGTCTTTACTACATATGTTAAGTTTGTACAAACCACTATATTATCCAGGCACGTGTTTGAAATTGGATGGCTAGGTACTTTTAAAGTAGGTTTAGCATTGAAGGATTCCAACAAGCAATTGAGTTGACGACTATTTTTAGATCGTTTTAAAAAGTCGACGTTAAAGTCACCCGTTATAATAAATTGTTTCCCTTCGATTGTGATGTTGGCAAGTAGTCTATGTAATTTCTCGAAAAAATGTTTAATATCTGCTAACGGTGTTCTGTATATACCAATGATTAATATTGTGTTTGAATTGATTATAGTTTCTATTGCAGTACATTCAAATGAATAGGTCTCTGAGCAAGAATTTCTATCGCTTCTAATTTTGAAATTAATATTTTCGTGGCAGAAGATGGCTACTCCACCATGTCTTCCTTTTTCTGTACAGAAACTTGAGGCTAGGTGAAAATTATTAAATTTTAATGTTTGTAGCTGTATTGCAGTCTGCCAGTGTTCTGTGAGAACTAAGTATTTACAATTGCATGTGTCTTCTATCATAAATTCAATTCTATCAATTGAGTTTCGGATTGATTGAGTATTTAAATTTATTAAGCTGATGTTTTCTTTTTTAATTTTTATATGTTTTGTCTTGATTTCGGGTTGATTAACTTCGAGTGTAGGGGATTTTCCATGAGTTATTGCAGCTTTCTCGATATTCTCGAGAGACTTGCTAAAAACGGTTGACACAGGTATTTCTAGGCCATATTTCTGGCTTTAATAAATTATCGATATCTTCAATTGGAGCAGATATTTTGAAGGAGGAATAGTGGTCTGGATACCTGGACACGATCTTCTCACATGTTACTTTGTCGAAGTTCTTCTTTCCAAGATATTCAACAATATCATTTGTTGTTAGCTTCGGATCTAGTCTATAGATATGTAAGTGCTGGTATCTTAAAGCTGCTCTTATTTGAGTAATGTCGTCACTAGTGCCAACTACTGTTTTCAAGTTTCTGCTTCTCCGCTTGGAACGTTGTGTCACCCAGTTATCTTCATTTTTGTTTTCGTTTTCGTTCGCAATCAGTTTAATTGTAGGATTTTTTGGTTCCGTCAATTTGTTATTGTTTATGTTATTTTTACTATCCTTAGCTATGCGAATTTTTTCTGCTGTGTTGGGCCTTGGACTCGACTCACTGTCGCTATCCGAGGAAATAAATTCTCGTACATTATGGTTTGACATATTTATACTTTTTGTTTTTGTTTCTAGTAAGGATTGCGCGGTTAGAACCGCTGCATTTCTTAACTTTTCGTAGTTCAGGGATATAGTTAATTCTTTTATCTGTACTGTTAAATCAGTAATAACCAGTTGCAGGGGTTCTATTTGCTTCTTTATAACTTCTGATAAGAAATTCTCAAATTCAGAACCAGTTAGAGACGTTGGTAAAAGGTCAAAATGCTTTTTAGAGGGTATACTTGATCTTAATTCACTTGGCATCTTTATGTTGGAGTTGCTTGAAAATCGAAGAAACCACAAAATCAACTGTCGAGTTTTGAACCGTCAAAATCCAAATGTTCCAAACGAATTTTCACAAAAAAAAAAAAAAACGATAAGAAACTTCGAGAACAATTTAAATTTAGTATCTCTTAACAAAATTCAATATTTAAAACCCTTCTAAACACTATCTTGAAACTCTTTTGTGGAATGCTTAAAAACACCGCATTGACGTCTAGTCTTGTCTGTCTAGTCTTTTCTGTCTAGTCTTGTCTGTCTAGTCTTGTCTGTCTAGTCTTGTCCGTCTAGTCTAGTCTTTCTAGTCTGGTCTGTCTAGTCTTGTCTGTCTAGTCTGTCTAGTCTTGTCTGTCTAGTCTGTCTAGTCTTGTCTGTCTAGTCTTGTCTGTCTAGTCTTGTCTGTCTAGTCTTGTCTGTCTAGTCTTGTCTGTCTAGTCTTGTCTGTCTAGTCTTGTCTGTCTGTCCTCCTCGGTGGTGTAGTTGACAACATACCCGCCTTTCAATGCGGGAGACCCGGGTTCGAATCCTGGTCGGGGAGGCGACAACTAGGGCGGTTTTCATTAACCGTCCGGGCTGCCCACCCTGAATGAATGCAATATATGCGATACCGGGGTGGCGCATACTAAAAGCCAAGGTGGAATAGGGGATTTGGTGAGAGCTTACCCTGAACCACTTTAAAGAAGTCTTGTCTGTCTAGTCGTGTCTGTCTAGTCTTGTCTGTCTAGTCTTGTCTGTCTACTCTTGTCTGTCTAGTCTTGTCTGTCTAGTCTTGTCTGTCTAGTCTTGTCTGTCTAGTCTTGTCTGTCTAGTCTTGTCTGTCTAGTCTTGTCTGTCTAGTCTGTCTAGTCTTGTCTGTCTAGTCTTGTCTGTCTAGTCTTGTCTGTCTAGTCTTGTCTGTCTAGTCTTGTATGTCTAGTCTTGTCTGTCTAGTCTTGTCTGTCTAGTCATGTCTGTCTAGTCTTGTCTGTCTAGTCTTGCCTGTCTAGTCTTGTCTGTCTAGTCTTGTCTGTCTAGTATTGTCTGTCTAGTATTGTCTGTCTAGTATTGTCTGTCTAGTATTGTCTGTCTAGTATTGTCTGTCTAGTATTGTCTGTCTAGTCTTGTCTGTGTAGTCTTGTCTGTTTAGTATTTTCTGTCTAGTATTGTCTGTCTAGTCTTGTCTGTCTAGTCTTGTCTATCTAGTCTTGTCTGTCTAGTCTTATCTGTCTAGTCTTGTCTGTCTAGTCTTGTCTGTCTAGTCTTGTCTGTCTAGTCTTGTCTCTCTAGTCTTATCTGTCTGGTCTTGTCTATCAAGTCTTGTCTGTCTGGTCTTGTCTGTCTAGTCTTGTCTTTTTTTTTAATGGGACGTAGCCAAGCACATTCTGTTAACTTGACTAGTGGCCCCCTGAAATAACACGATCATCTTGGTACCGCCTCATGGAATTTAGCTTCAAGATGACGTTGTCTATATATTAGTTTCTAAAGTCTAAAAATTAGTTTCCTCCCTCCACCGTAGGTGATTAGAGGTTCAGGAATATATATATACATATATATATATATATATATATATATATATATATATATATATATACGGGTTCCGTTCGTTGTTTTCTCTTTCTCATAATATGTCGCTACCATGGTCACCGTTGTTATCCAGTCCTGCTCCGACCTTAACATTATGTCCGTAAGTGTTTTCACTTCCAGTGTTGCTAGGGTTCTGTCTGCCAATTTGTCTTTCTGGTGTCCACCTGGGGCAATCGAAGATTGTGTGTTGCACACTATCCATTTCTCGACAGTAGACACCCGAGCCGTCTGAGGCTCGTCCGATGCCGCACAGGTACTGTCTGAAGCACCCGTGGCCGGACAGTAATTGTGTCAGGTAGTAGCCCACCTCTCCATGTTTCCTTGGCGCCCATGGTTTTACTTGGGGGATTAACAGTCGGGTCCATTCTCCTTTGTTTGAGCTGTTCCACAGTTGTTGCCAGCTGGTGTACAGTTGTGACCTCGCAATCTTCTTTCGCTGATTTCTGTCCATCCTGACTACTGTTTTTTGTGCTGTGTAATACAGCTCTTTCTTTGGCTAGGAGCTGTATTGGTGGTATCACCGCTATTACAAGTGCCGCGTTTCCTGACACCGTCTTATATGCACTACAAGTTCTCAGTGCCATCTTTTTCTGAATTGATGCCAAACTTTCGTCTCGCGGTAACCTTTTCCATGGCCTTGTTCCATACTGGGGCACCTTACAGCATAGTGGAGTGGACTACTGTGCATAACACTTTTCGTTTGCTGCTCTTTGGTCCTCCCACATTTGGCATGAGCCTTCTGAGTGCAGCACAGCTTTTGAGAGCCTTTGCCATTGTTGTGAGCCTTTGCCATTGTTTGCCATGTCGCAATGTGTTGATTGAAGGAGACACATTGGTCTATAGTGATTCCCAGGTATTTTATAGATTGCTTTGGTATGATTTTTTCATGTTCTATTTTGAACATGATGGGGCCTATTTTTCTCCTTCCTGTTAGTAACACATCTTCGGTTTTCTCTGGAGCGAGCTTCAATTTTTTCCTGTTCATCCAAGTTGCGACTGGTTTAATTGCCATGTTCCCTCGGTCCATTATTTGATTCTCGTTTTTGCCCGTCACTATGAGAACCATGTCGTCGGCGAAGCCTACTAATGTCAACGCTATGACTATAGTTTGTTGACTACTATGTCAACGCCCTCTGGTAATCTCAGTTTTAGAACACCGTCATACAGGATGTTCCACAGGGTGGGTCCCATCACTGAGCCCTGCGGAACATCACTGTAAACTTCTCTTTCGACAGCTTTACCTTCCGCCTCCAATATGATACAGCGCTTCGATAGATAGCTGCTCACCAGTTTCAGAAGTCATGGGGGGAAACTTCTGGTTATCAGCTCTGCTAGGATGTTCTGCCATGCAGCTGAATTAAAAGCATTTTTACGTCTAACGTGATCAGCGCACATATCTTCTTTTTCCGCTGGGAGCCCACTGAAGCATGTTCTGCAACCTTTAGCACCCTTAATATGGCATCGTCGGTGGATAGCCCTTTTTTAAACCCAAATTGTCTGTCCGAGACCTTTGCCTTGCCTGAGCTTATTTCCAATTTTCTCGAGTATCAGATGTTCTAATAGCTTCCCTGCGACATCTAGTAGGCATATGGGCCTATAGGAAGACTGTTTCTCTATAGGTTTGTTGCCTTTTCTTAGGAGGACCAACCGGGATTTTTTTCCATATATCAGGGAAATTTCCGTACTTCATTATCGCGTTTGCAATTTCTAATATGAAGTCAGGACATATCTTTGCGGCAATTTTAAGAGCTTCTGGCGGTATACCGTCGGGTCCTGGCGCTTTATTATTTCCTAGTCGTCTGCTGGCTCTTTCTAATTCCTCAAGCGTGAAATCTTCGGTTTCTTTCACTTCCGGTAGATTCCACTGTGGTACCTCGTGTTTTGGGAACAGGACATCTGCAACTGCTTGCAGCTGTTCCATGGAGAGTTTGGGATTTGGCTAGTTCCCGGGTGGCGAGTGCGTAGGCACCCCCAGATGTTTTCGTCTAGTTTTGTACATAGGGCACGCCAGTGTTCTCTTTTTGAAATATTTATTGCCTTCTTCAGTAATCTCTTTTCTTCTTTGTATTGGTTTCTGAGATACTGCACAGAGTCTGGGTCTAGATTTTGTTTGGCTTTGCGTTGATATTTTCTTCGTGCAGCAATACATTCTTTTTTTTTTTTTTTTTCGTGATTTCATGATTCCACCAATAGGTCCGTCTCTTCCTACTGAAAGCTGGTTTTATGCTAAGTGTGCCGTCGCATGTTTTCGTAAGAATCTTAATTAATTCTTCAGGGGTGCGTTCCGTTGCCTGGTTTATTTGCAACAGCAGCCTTTCTGAAAAAAATTATTGGTTCGCCGTCGTCTATCCCCTTATCTTTGAAACGAACGATATATCGTTTTGCCATGTAACTGGTAGAAGATGTATTTGTGAGATGTAGTTGTCACTTAAGGTCTCCTTATCTAGCACCTGCAAGTTTTCAATTTCGTTTGCATATCAGCTGTTGTCAGTGTAAGATCTATAATGGAAGCTGTCTCCCTTCTTTTGAAAGTTGGTTTATTACCTACATTTATAACAGTGAGATCTAGCTCGGACAGCCAGTCCATAACCAATCTCCCCGCACGTCCATTTTCGAAGAGCCACAATATGGAGACTTGCATTAAAATCACCGGCGATCAATTTCGTTTTAGTAGCGCCTCTTATACATTCTAGTCTTGTCTGCCTAGTCTCATCTGTATGGTCTTGTCTGTCTAGTCTTGTCTGTCTGGTCTTGTATGTCCAGTCTTGTCTATCTAGTCTTGTTTGTCTAGTCTTGTCTGTCTAGTCTTGTCTGTCTAGTCTAGTCTGTCTAGTCTTGTCTGGCTAGTCTTGTCTATCTAGTCTTGTCTATCTAGTCTTGTTTGTCTAGGCTTGTCTGTCTAGTCTTGTTTGTCTAGTCTAGTCCGTCTAGTGTTGTCTGTCTAGTCTTGTTTGTCTAGTTTTGTCTGTCTAGTCTTGTCTGTTTAGTCTTGTCTGTCTAGTCTTGTCTGGCTAGTCTTGTCTATCTAGTCTTGTCTGTCTAGTATTGTCTGTCTAGTCTTGTCCGTCTAGTCTTGTCTGTCTAGTCTTGTCTGTCTAGTCTTGTCTGTCTAGTCTTGTCTGACTAGTCTTGTCTGTCTAGTCTAGTCTGTCTAGTCTTGTCTGTCTAGTCTTGTCTGTCTAGTCTGTCTAGTCTGTCTAGTCTTGTCTGTCTAGTCTTGTCTATCTAGTCTTGTCTGTCTAGTCTTGTCTGTCTAGTCCTGTCTGTCTAGTCTTGTCTGTCAAGTCTCGTCTGTGTAGTCTTATCTATCTAGTCTTGTCTGTCTAGTCGTGTCTGTCAGGTCTTGTCTGTCTAGTCTTGTCTGTCTAGTCTTGTCTGTCTAGTCTTGCCTGCCTAGTCTAGTCTGTCTAGTCTTGTATGTGTAGTCTTGTCTGTTTAGTCTTGCCTGTCAAGTCTTGTCTGTCTAATCCTGTCTGTCTAGTCTTGTCTGTCTAGTCCTGTCTGTCTAGTCTTGTCTGTCTAGTCTTGTTTATCTAGTCTTGTCTGTCTAGTCTTGTCTGTCTAGTCTTGTCTGTCTAGTCTTGTCTATCTAGTCTTGCCTGTCTAGTCTTGTCTGTCTAGTCTTGTCTGTCTAGTCCTGTCTGTCTAGTCTTGTATGTCAAGTCTCGTCTGTGTAGTCTTATCTGTCTAGTCTTGTCTGTCTAGTTGTGTCTGTCTAGTCTTGTCTGTCTAGTCTTGTCTGCCTAGTCTAGTCTGTCTAGTCGTGTCTGTCTAGTCTTGTCTGTCTAGTCTTGTCTGCCTAGGCTTGTCTGTATAGTCTGTCAAGTCTTGTCTGTCTAGTCCTGTCTGTCTAGTGTTGTCTGTATAGTCTGTCAAGTCTTGTCTGTCTAGTCTTGTCTGTCTAGTGTTGTCTGTCTAGTGTTGTCTGTCTAGTGTTGTCTGTCTAGTCTTGTCTGTCTAGTCTTATCAGTCTAGCCTTGTCTGTCTATTCTTACCTGTCTGGTCTTTTCTGTCTAGTCTTGTCTGCACAGTCTTGTCAGTCTAGCCTTGTCTGTCTATTCTTACCTGTCTGGTCTTTTCTGTCTAGTCTTGTCTGTCTGGTCTTGTCTGTCTAGTCTTGTCTGTCTAGTCTTGTTTGTTTAGTCTTGTCTGTCTAGTATTGTCCTTCTATTCTTGTCAGTCTCATCTTGTCTGACTAGTCTTGTCTGTCAAGTCTTGTCTGTCTAGTCTTATCTGTGTAGTCTTGTCTGTCTAGCCTTGTCTGTCTAGTCTTATCTGTCTGGTCTTGTCTGTCTAGTGTTGTCTGTCTAGTCTTGTCTGTCTAACCTTGTCTGTCTACTCTTGTCAGTCTAGTCTTGTTTGTCTAGTATTGTCTGTGTAGTCTTGTCTGCATAGTCTTGTCTGTCTAGCCTTGTCTGTCTAGTCTTGCCTGTCTACCCTTGTATGCTTAGTTTTGTCTGTCTAGTCTTGTCCTTCTGGTTTTGTCCATCTAGTCTTGCCCGTCTGGTCTTGTCTGTCTAGTTTTGTCTGTCTAGCCTTGTCTGTCTAGCTTTGTCTGTCTACTCTTGACTGTCTAACCTTGTCTGTCTAGTCTTGTCTGTCAAGTCTTGCTTGTCTAGCCTTGTCTGTCTAGCCTTGCATCTCTAGTCTTGCCTGTGTACAGTGTCTACCCTTGCTTGTCTACCCTTGTCTGTTCAGTTTTGTCCATCTAGTCTTGTCCTTCTAGTTTTGTCCATCTAGTCTTGCCCATCTAGTTTAGTCTGTCTAGCCTTGTCTGGCCTCCTCGGTGGTTGACAACATACCCGCCTTTCAATGCGGGAGACCCGGGTTGGAATCCTGGTCAGGAAGACAACAAGTAGGGTGGTTATCACTAACCGTCCAGGCTGCCCACCCTAAATGAATGCAAAATATGAGATACCGGGGTGGCGCATACTAAAAGCAAGGTGGAATAGGAGGTTTAGTGAGAGCTTCCCCTGAACCACTTTATAAAAGCCTTGTCGGTCTGTCCTCCTCGGTAATGTGGTTGACAACATACTCACCTTTCAATGTGGGAGACCCAGGTTCAAATCCTGGTCAGGAAGGCGACAACTAGGGAGGTTTTCACTAACTGTCTGGGCTGCCCACTCTGAATAAATGCCTGGGTTTAGTGACCCATGTCTGTCTAGTCTATCTAGGCTTGTCTGTTTAGTCTTGTCTGAGTAGGCTTGTCTGTCTAGTCTGTCAAGTCTTGTCTGTCTAGTCTTGTCTTGTCCTTCTAGTCTTGTCTGTCTGTCCTCCTCGGTAGTGTAGTGTGCAACATACCCACTGGACAAGCGGCAGACCGGGGTTTGATTCCTCACTGAGGCAGAGGCATTTTCAAGCAAGATGGCATCATCAAGCCTGCCCACCGTGAAGGAATGTGAAATATGTGATACCAAGGTGGTGCATACTAAAAGCCAAGTGGAAAAGGGGGTTTAGTGAGATTCCCTCAAAAGCAGAATCAAAAGTCTTGTCTACATAGCCTTGTCTGTCTAGTCTTATCTATTTAGTCTTCTCTGTCAAATCTGGTCTGTCGGGTCTTGTCTGTCTGTTCTTATCTGTCTAGTCTTGTCTGTCTAGTCTTGCCTGTCTAGTCTCATTTGTCCAGTTTGATCTGTCTACTCCTGTCTGTCATTTGTGACCCAAATAGTCTTGTCTGTCTTATCTGTCTTCTGTGATCTGTCTAGTCTTCTTGGGGTACAATTCCAGCTCACTTCCTCGTGGTACATCCTGGGTAACGTTAAAGAGCTAGAGCGATTGGCTGCCAGTCTATCTTCAGATTGTGTGGCAAGAACACATATGAAAACGAGTGTTATCTGTCTAATCTTGTCTGTATATTAGTCTTGCTTGTCTGTGCAACTTGTGCAGGAAATGTAAATAAGATTCCTTTTTGATGTTACAACATAGGCCAACATATGTTTATAAAAAAGCTTATTAGATATGTTCCTGTAAATAAAAGAGCTTAAACCAATCCAAAACAAATTTAATTTTATAATATTTGAGATCTATAATTCAATATGTTTAGTAATAAATTACTTGACTTAATGTATTTAAAAATAAATGTTTTTTTTAAACACAAAGGCTATTTTCAAGTTTGGGTGAGATAAAAAGTTTAAATTTGCTGAAATGCTAAATGAAAATGTTGCAACAAATATAGATAAAGCCGCAATTTGCACAACTTTAATTCGAAGCTGAGGCGCAGCTCCATGTGACATAACCTAGAAACAACTAAGCAAAACAGACTGCACAAAACTCACCCTTCACCATCCTTATCCACATTTCTATATACCAGTTTCATTTCGACCAAGTCTCATGCATCTCTGTTTGGAAAAAGATTTTGGATTTTCGGTCTGTTGATAACATATTTCAGGATGACACTAATGACAGCACAACCCGAACTTGCATCACAATTTCAATACTACCAACAATTACTAATTTCATTTATTTTAATTTGAATTATTACCAGCCATTATCACATTTGAATTAATATTACATTAAGTTAATTAACAAGATTAAAATCATAATAATAAACAGAACATTAAAAACATAAAAATATATAATAAAAATATATAAAACATGGATGAAAAATAAATGGATTCGTAATGTAATTTAATGTAATTCTTGTTAAAACTTATTAAAACTATATATATATATATATAACTTTTTAAAACGTATTAAAGCTTTTTAAAACTTGTATTACTTATTGTATTAATGTAATTAAAAGATAGAAAACTATGTTTTGTTATTAATTTAGCACTATATACAAAGTAAAAGTGAATTTCAAAGAATTAAATAACGATTATAAAACTGTATAGAGTAAAAATGTTTTCAGTATTTTTAAAATCATTTATTGTTGTTTTAATTTTTGAAAATCTCCTTAATTTTCATACAAATTACGGTTAAAATATCTAGAAATAGTTTTGAGACGAGATCATAGAAAACCAACTAAAAATAGCGATGAAAAATCTGACATTTTAAGTAAAATGTCATGTCAATATATGGCAACGTTGCAAACAGCTGTGAGGGGTTTAATCGTTTTACCTTCCAACTTTCTTGTTAGTATACAGTGTTTAACCCAAGTGTACATAAGTGTTATCTGTAGATAATTGAATATTTAAAAAAAATTAACAAAACAAACAAATATTTACAACCTTTTAACTCATTAATCGTGTTGGTTTACTTAATTAACAATTAACTCATTTGTGCAGTAACATTTTTGTGATTTTATAAAATATTGTGTGAATTTTGTGCGCAAATAAAATTGTGTTTGGTGCCAGAAAAATATATTCAGGAATAGACACTGTTTGGCAGCTCTTACAGGTTGTCGTTTGTACAGAAATAGAACCACCGACAAGGACGAGGATTCTCAATTTGCAAGTACGTAAATTTGTTTTTATCCACGTTTTAATTACACATTTATCTGCAAATTGTTATCGTCATTTATAAATCCGCAGTTTGTTTTGTGATAATGCAGGAAATTATTGTTAACATCCAGTGGTAAAGTTCGTTGTTGTTTTTAAATGGTATAGTTATGCAACTTTCCTATCATGTAACAGATTTATTTTGAAATGCAGTGGTTCTCAATAAAAGGCACGTGGGTAACGAGAATCGGAAAGCTACATTTTTTGTATTTGGGTGATTCCCTGTAAAGAAGTTTTCGGCCCGGACAAAGTTGTCTGGTCATATTAATTTTCTTTTTTAGAAAAAAAAAAAAACCTACCAATGGGTATAAAAATAACAGTTAGTGATATGGAATAGAAAGCCCATTGGATTTGTAGCAACTTTTGAGATATGAGCATTTTTCTTAGGAGTAGTTGCAGGGGACTGTTCGGTATGACAAGGAACTGTACCTAATACATCAAAACGACATAATACAGAATTTTAATCATTTATTTAGATGTTCAGTTAGTATGTTCTGCATTAGTAACTTCAGCTGAATGAAGTCTTCCGCTTCACTAAATACTTCATCCACACTCCATTTGGGTTTTCAGTCATATGTTATACTGCTTATTTTAAAATGGTCACAAGTGTTGCTGTTGCAAAAGCAACTGAGACTTCTCATCGTTAAAGTCACACAGCTGGTTGAACCAAGGCTAGACTTCGATAATAGACCTGTGACTTGATGAACTTTCAAGGTACCTTTAAAACCCTTCTGTTTCGTCACTTCCATTTCAATATTATTATTCATTTTCTGAATGAATTGGCTATCAATTACGATACATGTAATGCTAGGGCATCGTTCTTGGATGGATTGTACAATTTGTTCGATATGCTATTCTTTTGCATGTTGCTCTGATACCGTCTGGTGCACCCTTTTCATGTCCACTCTCTGTATAATTCCATGTAAAAGCCTCTACTCCTGGAATTTCTTCAGAGATTTTAGTTGCCATTATAAAAAACATTTTTTTGTTACGATACTGCGTAACGGGGCCATCGCTCAAGAAGTGTACACACTTAATGCTATCTGGAAGATCTTTAAAAATTGGTTGTAAATGTGCGCAAATGGCAGCAGGTGAATGAGCTATGTTCTTTGAAACTCTACAATACGAACGTATTGATCCCTTTAGATAAATCACTACTGTATGTAGACTTAGCTGAGCTCGCGATCCACCGAAATAAATTGCTTGTATCTCTTCTGCATACGTTGTGCAGTAATTTTCGCTGAAATCCATGTGAATAAGAACATCATCATCTTGAAGGTTAATTTTGAGAGACTTCATCGCATTAAACTGGTGAACAATGTTCCTTTCATGTGCAATGAATTTTTCCAAATCTTCATGCAATTGTATTATTAATTGACGTGGATGGACATCAAAAGATTTCTTTAAATACTTTGTAACTGTTCGTGACTTTTTGGTTTTTAGATCTTGAATCTCTTGCCTCTTAAAAATCCACATTTTATACTTCAATAGTTTTCTATCATCAAACTCTTTTAAACTAGGAGTCCTACTAGTGCAAATCACACAACTTCTTGACAAACATTCTATGCTATATCGATTGCAACATAAATCTTCTAGTAACTTTTGATGATTATTGTAAGGTAATATTTTTGCATCGTACAATGCGCTCAACTTCATGTCCAGATTACTTTGGGCTATACATAGACATGTATCACGATTTTTACCATTTGGCTTGACTACCCAGAAAGGACGTAATCGACAGAATGTTTGATAACTAATGTGGAAATTATGTGTAAAAAATTTTCTGTATAGGTTGAGCATTGTATCAAGTAAATGCCTTTTTTGTTTCTTAACCTTGTCTTTTAACAACGTGAAGCCTGAAGCCATAGAATCAGCCTTAACTGGACTAGCTGTGGACAATGCTCTATGTCACCTGATCGGAAAAATGCTCCGTGAAAGGAACATTAGGGCCACAATGGGAGAATCCCACATAAGAAGGAAGGTGCCCCACAAGGAGGCGTCCTCTCACCATTGCTTTGGAACATCACGCTAAATGAGCTGCTCCTCCAACTTAGGAAATCCGGCTGCAGGGTCGTCGCCTATGCGGATGACGTAGCAATAGCGGCCTCAGGGAAACACCTCAATACAATGTCGCAACTTGTTGAAGGGGCCCTATCGAAACTAGCGCAATGGTGCAAAAGGTGTGGCGTAGATGTCAACCCGGCGAAAACCGAGCTAGTCGTTTTCACAAGGAAACACAACATCCCAGAATTCAGGCCCCCAATGCTAAAGGGCACTGAACTGGCGATCAAGGAGAGCGCCAAGTACTTAGGTCTCATACTAGACCGAAAGTTATCTTGGAAGCTCAACATAAACGAAAGAGTACGGAAAGCAACGGTGGCGCTGTACTCTTGCAAGAGAGCGGTGGGGAAATCTTGGGGCCTCAACCCCAAGATTACCTTCTGGCTATACAGAGCCGTAGTTACACCAATACTCTACTACGGCGTTTTCATATGGTGGCCGGCACTTAATAAAAGAGTCCATCAAATGGCGCTTACAAAAGTGCAGAGAATGGCGGCGCTCATGATAACGGGAGCCATGAGAACGACGCCTACGAAAGCCTTGGAGACAATCCTGGACATAGCCCCCGTCGATTTAATGGGCAAGCAACTTGCCATTACCACAGCACTTAGACTAAAGCCAGTGCGAATGTTGACATCGGACTATCGTGGACACGCCGGAATAATCAATGAATTTAAAGGGGTGCCCAAAAACATAGACCGATGTCTAGCAACACCTGCTTTTGGTAACAACTTCTCATACCACATACCCTCTAAAGAGGAGTGGATGGAAAAGAAAGAGGTACCAGCAGGACACACGCAGGTCTTTACAGACGGCTCACGGAGGGAGGACAAAGTGGGCAGCGGAGTTTTCTCCAACGACCTCAACCTCAGAATTAGCTTACGCCTGCCAGACTACTGCAGCGTTCTACAGGCGGAGGTAACCGCCATAAAAGGGGCAGCAGAGTGGCTGATGGTAAATGGGGACCCTGGTGAACAGATCCACATTTACACCGATAGCCAAGCTGCTCTCCGGGCAGTCACTAGCGTGTTCACCAACTCAGCAGTAGTCTCTGGCTGTCGGAGAAAGCTGAATGAGTTCGCAGCACACACAAACGTGAGACTCACGTGGGTACCAAGCTACAGCGGGATCCCAGGTAACGCAAAAGCGGATGAGCTTGCAAAGAACGGCACAAGCCTGCACTCAACCGAAATATTACAGGATATTGGTATTCCATTTGCCTCGTGCAAGGAGACCATAGCCGAAATAACCTCGAACCTAGCGGAGCGAAGGTGGAGGGATGAAGACACCTGCAAGGTAACCAGGCAAATATGGCCTCACCGAAACAGGAAAAGAAGCACCATCACCGTCTCTCTATAAAAAGAAACGATATCAGACTGGCAGTGGGAGTCATCACGGGACACTGTCCCATTGGCAAGCACGCTGAGAGACTGGGCATAGCGAAGCGGGACTACTGCAGAGGCTGCCTGGACGAGGAGGAAGAGGAGAGTGTTCAGCATTACCTATGCCAATGCCCCTCTCTGACCGCAACACGATTGCTCTTCTTAGGCCGACCTTTCTTGGATGATCTCTCTGACCTCGTATCACTAGATGCGCAGACTCTCATGAGGTTCATCCACGGCTCGAAATGGTTTGACAAAATCCCCTGAGGAGGGTTGTACTGCAAGTACCGTGGTAACACAACGGGCCCATCTGAGGCCTATGTGAGCATTAGCTGCCACTTAAACCTAACCTAACCTAACCTTGTCTTTGGTAATAAATTCCTTTTTTTTGCTGCTCCCATACGACTGTTACTATCGTCTTCATAAAACTCCTGAATCATCTGTTCCACACGTTTCGGATATCTCTCTCGTCGTAATTTAGGTACAAATAGAGAATTCTACGGTACTGATTTCTTAATACCACTATAAATAACAGCACTATCTTCAGGTATCCAATGTCTATACTTTTGAATCATCTGCCCAGACACAGCTTTTTTAAATATTTGCTTATCTTCGGTACGTCTTAGTCTAGAATAATTTTCTTTCAGCTGTTCTTCACCGAATAATGTCTTCTTGACAACTTCTTCTCGACCATCAGGTTGAGTTAACATTTTTTGCATTTTAGTTTTCAGTGTATCTTTAATACTCTTTCTTCTCTTGCTTTCAAGTCTAGCTAATATTTTCTTGTACTTCTCAAGTTTTTTTTTCAGTATTCTAATATTTTCATTTTTCTCTTTGTTTTCTTTCTCCCTTCGCTTTTTTGCCATTTTTCTTCGCTGCATATTTGCACTCATGACTGTGAGACTTGGAGCTAAAAGAGGCTGTTTTGAAACTGGTGTGCTTCATCCTGACTGCACACTGTTGCACACTGTTGTACACTGGTGTACTGCACACTGTTGGTGTGATGTGCCCTGAAGCTGGTGTGAGGCATCTTGAAGCTGGTGTGAGGCATTCAGAATCTGAAAATGGTATGTTTTCACGTGTAATGTTAGTGTTAACACTATTTAATTGTTTTTTTTTCCCTGTCAGAATAAAAAGCAGGGGACTGTGTATTTTGGTTAAATCGTGAAATATCAAGTTAACTATTGTAATGTATTGAACTTTGTGAGTTCTTAAGAAATATGTACATCAATCCTTATCTATTTACATAAAATATTTTAAATTCTACAAATAAATTATTAAAAAAATAATTACCAGAGGACTGTGCGTCGTAATGACCCCGATGCACGCTCTCGCAACAAACGATGAACTGACAATGTATAAAATGGCCACACAGTGCTACTAACACCACTAACACGAACTTCAAACTAATTATATTAATAACTACATAAGATAACATGAAGAGGCACAGTGGATAATTTTATTTTTGATATTGAACGTATGGCAGGAGACATTTTATATCATAAATAAATATCTTGAAATAAAATCGCAAAGTGTTAATTCTGGGAATGGGACAGCATAGGGGACTGTTTTTTTTTTGGTGGTCTGAGATTTTTTTAGTAAAAGACTATAATTAATACTATTCTAACTGTAACTGCTCTAAAAAGAAATATTCCTACCATTGCGTTTTGTGATATTTTAATTTATATTATATCAATATTAACTGAAAAAATGATCCGGACAACCATTTACGAGCTTACAGGGGATCACCCATTTGTATTAAAAAATTAATTGCCAAGAGAGGCTAATTGTAGTTCAACGCAGGTAAGCCGTAGCAGAAATTAAAACTATATTAGAAACACAATGCTTTACCGATCTTCTTCTTTAGTATATATATAAATATATAAAAACTTGATTGGCATTTTAAAAAACAAACACTTAACAAACATTATAAGATCATACTTCACAGGATCATTTATAGTATATATTATAGTAGTATATGTTGCTACCGTTACTTCAAACTAACAGGCAACTCTTCTTTAGTATCATGTCCTTCCAAAACATTGGTTACCAATAAGGCTATCCTTACTCTGTCGATGGCAAGTCTGAGGCCCGAGCTTGAGTTGTTTTTGTACCAGATTCTTGAATCATGAAGTTTTTCTGTGGCCTGGCTTTCTTTTACCAGAAATTTTTCCCTGCATGATGTTCTGCAGTAATCGATATTTTTTGCCTCTCATGCCTGAAATATTCTAGTTTCCTTTTCGATATCACCAATACCAATAGATTAGGTGATATTAGAACAGGTATATCCAGACCATATATCGCACAATAGCACGACCTCTTGATCTAAAAGAAGATTTTTTTTTATATTAATTTCTTATTTGCTAGCAATTGAAGATATTCAGCAATACATTTGATATTATTATTGGTTTTGTACGAAGGCTGTCCAGTGACTGCCCCGTTTATTCTTTCAGCCTCTTAAATCAGGTTTTGAGGAATCTTTCTCTTTAGTCGTCTAACAACTGTTTGGGTGTTAATCAGATTTACAACTAGTATGTTTGGATGATTTGTGAGTCGCTCTTTACACATTTTTGTTCTTTCTGAAATTTCTTCGGTTACTGTTTTGATGCATATGTCATGGTGGAGTCTCTTATTTGAGGCATACCAAGGAGCAATCGTTATCTTTCTCAATATTTTTTATTGGAATCTTTGAATTATTTCAATGTTTGATTTTGCTGCTGAGCCCCACAGTTGTATGCCATATGTCCATATAGGCTTTATTACACATTTGTATAGCAATAATTTGTTTTGGAGTGAGAGATGAGACTTTTTATTTAGTAGCCAGTACATTGAGCATATCCTTTGGCCCATAGCTAATCACTTGGTGAATATGTGCTTCTTCCAAGTTAGTCGGCTAACCAGATATATTTCAAGATACTTGACGTAATCCTCTTGCAGGAGGGGTATTCCATTTAAAGTGACAGGGGGACATGTTCCTTTCCTATTAGTGAAAGTTACTAGTTAGTGAAGTTACAATGTAACAGATTTAGTTACATTGGCTTTGATTTGCCAGTCTTTGAGCCATTTGATACCCTATCGAGACTAGATTGAAGTTTTTGTGCTGCAACTTCCGGTGAAGTGTCCACTGAGAGAATTGCTGTGTAATCAGCAAACATTCCAGTGACCAGTCCTTCAGACTTTGGGAGGCCGGCTGTGAACAGCAGGTACAGCGTTGGACCCATTACACTGCCTTGGGGTACCCCAGCTTGGATTGGATGTAAGGAAGTTATCTCTTCTCCTTGTTTTACAAAGAAGTTTCTGTTACATAGGTATGACTTTATAAGGTTGAAGAAATTTATTGGCAGGTTCTGTTTTATTTTGAATAGTAGAGCGTCATGCCACACGCAATCAAATGCCTGTGATATATCTAAAAAAGCTGCAGTACTGTACTGTTTTAATTCAAGGGCTTTATTAATATGTTCCATTAATCTTATGGTGCTTTGTGTTTGGCGAAAGCCAAACTGGTGATCAGGTAACAGCTTATTCGATGAGATAATTGTAGACAATCTGCGCAGGATAAGTATCTCCATGATTTTCGAAGGTATGGGCAGCAGGCTAATAGGTCTATATGATTGTGCTTCAATTGGATTCTTACCCAGCTTATATTATAACTTGGGCTACTTTCCATTGAAGTGGAACCATCCCCCTTCACAGGATAGCGTTGTACAGGAAAGTGAGGAATTTAATGCCTTCCTTTGGCAGTTCTCTTAGGATTTTACTGGATATCAGATCGTATCCAGGAGCTTTACTTGGGTCTAGTGCCTTAATTGCTGATTTTACTTCTTCCGCTGTGAACTTAATAATGGGAGGATCTAGTTGGTGGCTTTGGTACAGCAGTTGGGTAACTTCATCAATTTTAGAAGAGCCCATATCTGGATTTGGTATGAACACCTGTTTTAGATGTTCAGTAAATGTGTCAGCTTTGTCCGCATCACTGGAAGCCCATTCTGAGTTACTCTTACGAGGTTGGTTGGAGACAGGATGTTTAAATTTTTTAGTGACTTTCCATAAAGAATAATTTGTTTGTGCTGTTGTATCTAGGTTTTTTAAGAATGGTTGGATATTTTAATTTTCATTGGCTTGTAATAGTATTTTTAGTTTTGTTTGTAGATGATTCAGATGTTTTCTATCAGCAGGGTAACCTGTTTTTTGCCACTTTTTTTCTAGCTCTTCGGTTTTCAGCTAGTAGGTCTCATACAGATTTAGGATACTCTTTTTTATGGTGCAAATCTGTGGTCAATGGAGTAGCAACCCAAGCTGATTGTTGAACACAGCTATTGAATTGTTCAACTGCTTTTGTTATGTTGTTGTTTGTCTTTAGAGGAATTTTTATATCCAAGTAGCTGTCTGAAGAATTTCCAGTTAGTTATCTTTGTGTGTAACTTGCACGGCTTTGGTGTTACTGTGACTTTCTTTTTTAATATTATTTCTACTGGGAAGTGACCAGAGGATAGTTCAGTGCTCGTTTTGCTTGTTAGAAAATTATTAGCAAATCCTTTGGTTATACAGAAGTCAAGCAAGTCTGGTATTTTACTTCTGTCTATAGGCCAGTAGGTGGGCTCTCCAGGGGAAGTGACATTAAGGTTTAATTTCTCTATGGCTATGAGTAGCTGTCTACCTTTCGTAGTTATAGTATGTGAGCCCCAGTAATGATGCTTTGCATTATAATCACCTCCAGCTATAAATCTGTGACCTAGTGTGGAAAAGAACTTTTCGTAGTCTTTTAGCTTAAGTTTATGTTTAGGAGGACTATAACTAGCAGATAATGTGAATGGTCCTGTACAATCTTCAATGACAACATTTGTTGCCTGAATTTCCTTTGTGCGATAATGTACTGATTCGTGATGTTTTATATTACGTTTTATTAGCACTGCACTTCCAGCATGTGCGCAGCCATCAGGGTGTATCATGTGATATGTCTTGTAGTTCTCAATGTTAAAATGACTTCTTAGTAAAATTAGTTTCTGATAATAGTAGAATATTTTGTGACTCTAGATATGCCTTAACCTCAAGGGTATGTTGTGACAGCCCATTGGCATTCCATAGGGCAATTTTTATGCAGTCGAAGTTGACGGCTTGTTTGTGATGGTTATTATTAAGTTTGTCAGGTTTTTTTGTTGGTCAATTGTTGCATCATTTGTTTCATATGGCTCATTATTTTATGCATGTCGTGTTGGTTAATGTGTTTTGTCTCTGTTTCAGGATAATTTTTGTTGGTTAGTGCAACTTTGTATGGCTTGTTAGAAAATTAGGCTATTTTGAGCTTTATCCGTAGAGTCCTGGTTTTCTGCAGTAGTTCTCTGTTCCCTATTTGCTATATAGGTTTTTCTGTGTTCTGGTGCCTTTGGAAACTTGAGATTTTGAAGGTCTCTGTAGATTTTACAACCTTTATAATCTGCCGGGTGGTTACCGCCACAAAGGACACATTTTACACTGTCTGATCTTGTTTTTCTTGGGCAGTCCATGGAGAGATGGTCACCAGCGCATTTGATGCATTTAGGGCTGCGATGACAGTACATTTTTGTGTGCCCATATTGTTGGTCTCTAGCGCATTGGGGTAGTTCGCGTTTCTGCCTTGGAGGTTCAAAAGTTACGGTACAGTTCATTAGGTTTTAAACTAGTATAGTATAGTATAATAATAGGCAAATACAGCAACTTCTAGACAACTTTCACACAAGGAATATGTGCAGACATATATGAGTACCTAATAACATATATAAAGATGAGAAAAAAAATTAAAAATAAACAATAGTGATAAAATGACATATGACTTATAAATTCTTTTCAAAGCATGATGTTAAGAATGAGTTTTAATATTTGAAATTAGGACATTCTTAGAGTCTTACAAGGATTTCGATTCTTTGATGGAGGTTGGTAGTTTATTGAACTCATTGAGGCCTTTATAAAAAAGTGATTTCATAGAAAAGGACATATTCTGCCTTGGTAAGTGAAGATTATTGTTTCCTCTAGTATAATGTTCATGTATAGTAGAATTGTACGTGATGATTTCATCAAAATATGAAGGTAGTTGTTTATTCAATATTTTATAAATAATTATCATTGATCGTAGATAGAGTTGTTGCTTTACAGTCAACCACTGTAATGTTTCAAGCATCGGGGATATATTGGTGTGACGATTACACCTAAGGATGATACGCATTCCACGATTCTGAAATTTTTGTAATGATGATACTTTATTTGCATCAAATAAATACAAGATACTGGCACAATAGTCGAAGTTTGGTTCTATAATAGAATTGTATACTGTTATTCTCGAATGCGTTGACAATCGTTGGGAAATTCTTGAGAAGAAGTATAATTTTTTTGCTATTTTTTTGCACATATAGTCAAAGTGAGCTCCAAATGATAAATTATTATCCAACATGAAACCCAGATATTTGAACTCTGTGACAAAGTCAATTTGGCTATTGTCAATAATTATATTATGATGATTGAGGTTGATGTTTTTATATCTGTATGAGGTTGTAAGTATCATTGCCTTAGTTTTTTCAACATTAAGTTTAAGTTTATTAGAGTTCAAGTAAATCTGAACCTGTTGCAGTGAGTTATTCATTTTGTTTATGGCATCATCCAAGTTGTCACTAGAAATTGACAAAAGAGTATCATCTGTGAAGAGATTGACAAAGTCACAAGAATGGAACTGATTTATATCGTTGATGTAAATTAAAAACAAAAGTGGCCCCAGAACACTCCCTTGAGGTACCCATAATCATTTGCAATGGGTGGAGATAAAACCTCATTGATTTTAGTCATTTGTTTACGTTCACTCAAGTAATCTATGAACCAATCCAAAACTGTACCATCGATGCCAATTTTTTAAATTTTTCTTATAAGTAGGGTGTGGTCAATGGTTTCAAACGCTCTCTTTAAATCCAGAAATACAGCTACGATGTATTCACCTTTATCGATAGACCGTTTCCATTTCGAAATTGTCAACTGTAAAGCTGTTTCACATGAGTGATTTTGTCTGAAACCCGATTGATTTGTTATTAATATTTTATTTTCAGATAGATAGTCTGACAATTGCTTGTACACCACGAGTTCTAGTAGCTTTTCAGTGCTTGGCAGGGTGTTAATTGGACGAAATTCCCATGATTTATTTGTATTAGATACTTTTTGGATAGGTACATTTGTTTTCAGTTGGTTGGGAAATTTTCCATAGTTCAGTGAAATATTGATAAAATGCTACAGAACATGACCAATCACACCATATGTTTGTTTGAGAAAATTCCCATGATTTATTTGTATTAGATACTTTTTGGATAGGTACATTTGTTTTCAGTTGGTTGGGAAATTTTCCATAGTTCAGTGAAATATTGATAAAATGCTACAGAACATGACCAATCACACCATATGTTTGTTTGAGAAATTTATTATCTATTATATCCCTAGATGACTTGCTATCCATAGAATTTATTATTTCTGTGAGGTCCTTTAGTTCGATTTGTTTGAACTCGAATAATCTACTTTGGATATGAGTTTGTTGCCTGTCATCAATAGTAACATTCTCTATGGTATTTATTATATCCCTAATGCTATCCACATAATAATGATTGAAATATTCAGCAATTTCATCATCCTTCCTCAACACCCTCAAGGTATTATTGATCCTGAAATGAATACCATTTACAAAACATGACTCATAAAATTTTGTACTCACTAAGGATTTTAAGGTTTTCCACATTACATAAGGATTGTTTTTATTCATATCTATTTTCTCAAAGTAATATTCTTTTTCTTTATTCCTCAATAAACTTAAATATTCATTTCGTAAAAGCTTGTATGCGTCCCAATCTCTCTCTCCTTTACTATTTTTAAATGATTTATAAGCTAAATCTCTTTCTTTTCCTTTCATTTTTTGTTCTAAATCATACCGTGGAACACTATTTTCTTTACATCGAAACGTTTTTTGTGGAGCTATTATGTTGACAGTTTTTTCACATTTGTTTTTTAAATCTTCATAAAATATATCCACATCCACACAATTTAATAAAAAGTTACATGATATTAATTCAAGATTTATTTTATTTAAATTGTCAACACCTAGATTTCTATATTTTTTTGACTTATTTATTGAAAAAGGAAAGTTATTCCCCTGAAAGTCAACCGAAATTACTGAATGATCCGATATATTACCTACATCAGGCACTTTCGATGAAACGTCAAAATTAGTGAGTACATAATCAATAAGAGTTGCAGTACTAGCAGTATATCGTGTGGGCTCCGTAACACCTTGTTGAATGCCATACATATTAATTATATTAACAATTTTAGTTGTATAGAAATTAACTAGTATGACTTTAAAAACACCTCCAAATAAATCATCACATATATTTTCGAAGTCATTAATAAATTCTGAGTGGCTAGCGCTTGGTGAGTGATATAAATATCCCAGTAACATTTTTATTCCATTGTGATTTATTTTAATAACTTTGCACCAATAATTTTTTTCGAGTACAAACGATTTATAAATTGAGAAGCTTATATCACTTCTAATATATAATAATACCCCTCCAGTATGTCTGGATGCTGAGTTTCATCTTATTGTGTTATAGTTTGGCATAGATATTTCTGAATTTTCCATATCGTCAGTTGTACGACTTTCACTGAACAGCATTATCTTAGGATTACAAGGTACTATACTGATCAGAACCTGAGCTTTATTAGCAATAAAACTCTGTATGTTACTATATATTAGATCAGAATTGAAAATTGAAATCATATTAGGATGACTTACATGTTTTTTTGTCTGTTTAGTGTTTTGCTAACTATTTTAGGGATATTATTAACGAATCTAATTGTTTTAGAATCATCCCCTTGGGCCACTAGATCATCTAATCTGCTTTTCACCAACAAATAGTATTCTCTCTGTCTCATTGTTTGATCACCAAATATTCGAATTCCTCTAGCAACATTTCCTCTATTCTTCAGCACTATAGCAGAGTCCCTGTTGGGCAACACCACCTTCAAAAGTCGAATCTTATTTGGCTGTACTTGGCCTACTCTGAAGACTTTTATGTTGGACATATCAATATTGAAATCTTTAAGTAAACTTCTGACACTCTCCATATCCTCTTCCTTACGCTTTTGTACATTACCATTTACGGGTTCCTTAAGATTTGCTATCATTATATTGGATTCTCTTTTCTGCCTTTCTATCATTTCTCACCATTTCTTGATATCTTTCATCCCCTATTTCCTGCCTATTATTTTGACTGCTACTAGTAGTTTTATTGTCAGTAACAAATGACTCAAAGTTATTCTTCAATTGTTTCAACTCATCATTTTGAAGCACTTTATCAAGTTTGGTTTCAAAGTCTCTCAATTTATTTTCCAGGAACTCAATTTTCTTTTGCAAAACTGGAAGCGTTCGCAATTCCTCTTGACACCATTCATAGAAAAATTTTAGAGTTCGTTTGGATTTCAGCTGAATACATCTTATTTCGGAAGCAGTCAGATCTGAGCAGCTCAAGTGTAATTGTTTTCTGCACCCATCACATTCGCAGAATTGATCATCTGTAATTTTTTTTATCACATTTGAGGCACAACTTTTTTGATCCTTAACACCCGTACCATGAACGCCACTGGTAATAGAGAAATAAATATTCCGATCACCTTATCTTCTCCTTATCAGTGGGACTTTTTTTTGCACCTTTTGTTTTTGTACCTCGATGAAAAACCAAAACCAAACCATTAATTATTATTGTTTTTCACTATTACACCTTAGATTCCACCTTAGATTCTTTGTATGTAAAGAACTCAGTATATCTCAGTTCTAGTTGGTGTACGATGGTCTCTGAATCTTTTGATTGTATTTCAACTTGTTTTTCAGGGCTTTAAGGTTATACTTGTCCTTTGCATGTTCATTAAGAATGTTAAGAAGTGGTTGGATATTTCCTACTCTGTCTTCAAATATCGGTGAGGGTTTATTTGTCTTCTCAGTAGCAGTAGTATGTTCCTCCTTTGACTTATCACTTTCTAAGTTAGCAAATCTGTTCGTAGTTGGTATTGGTTGGCTCTGGGACAGCCAGTATGTATCCAATTTGGTTTGTTTTTGAGTTTCCTTGCTTTCGGGGCTTGAATTTGGTCTCTTTTTACCAGTAACTTGTATCCAGTTTTGATCATCAATGCTTCCACTGGGTTCTGGAGCTATGTCTTGTGTGGTGGTATTTGTATTTGGATAATCACCAAGTGACATTGCTCTGGGTCTGGTTTCAAACAATCCTTTATGGAAGATTTGGTGCGTTTAATCATCTAAGTATGCCTCTAATACTTAGATGATTATTCAATTGCATGAATATTCAATGTTGTTATTAAGTTGTTCAATGTTGTTAATTAGATGAATATTCAATAACACATATAAGAAGAAAGAAAGAAGGAAAAAAATATATATATATATAATCCTAGGAATCTCTTGTGTACCCTTTCAAGTGTCAAGATTATAGGGGGACTTTACAGTCTTTAATGTGGGTGGCAAGCCACTATTTTTAGGCACATATTTGCTGTGATGGCTTTGCCAGAGCCATGCACAGGAGGATGGTGGCTTATTTTTATACTTGCTCCCAGGATTTGAACCTTGGACTTGTCTACTACACCACAACCTTCTCCTATCCTATCCGTCTCCTCACCTTTTCCTATCTGAGGCTGGCTATCATTCTAGCTATTCGAATTTTGTTAGCCGCTGCTCAGAAAAGTTCAATACTAGAACAATCAAAGCATTCCCATAGATTCCTCAACCAGGATATTCTACATCTACCAACATTCCTTTTTTTCCATATCATTATGAGCTGGAGCAATTCGTACTTGGATCCCCTCATGATGTGTCTCAAGTATTCGAGTTTTCTTAACGGTGCATATAATATAACATTTTTTTTGCATTTTGGTCAGAACCTCTTTATTGGTGACCCTCACTAAACCCCCTATTCCACCTTGGCTTTTAGTATGCGCCCCCCGGTATCGCATGTTTTGTATTCATTCAGGGTGGGCAGCCCAGACGGTTTACTGAAAAGCCACTCTAGTTGTTGTCTCCCTGACCTGTCATTGGTGATCCTATCTGACCAAGGTATAATTCACATTTTTCGATGGCACCACTTCTCGAATGCTTGCAGTCAATCCAAATGGGTCTTTTTAAGGGTCCAGGTTTCTACCCCATTAAGTAAGACAGAAAACACATGGCACCATAGCATATGAATCTGTAAGGTAGGCCGCATTCAGAAAGAACTATAGTTCATACGACCACCTCTTGACGATGAGACATCTAATGGAAAAAGTCACAGAGTACAACCTTAACATCTGGCTCGCGTTTATAAACTTCTACAAGGCATTTGATTCTATAGAACACTTGGCACTTATGAATAGCTTAAGGGATGCACGTATAGATCACAGATATACCCAGCTCTTAGAAAATACATATATAATAACGCAACATCTACAATTAAACTACATGGGAACACGAATAAAATAAACATAAATAGAGGCATCCACCAGGGAGTTTCAATATCACCTAAGCTGTTCAATTTAGCGCTTGAGTGAGCATTTCGACGTGTCTAGTGGGAAGAGAAGGGTATACTAGTCAATGGAGAACGACTTACACACTTGAGGTTTGCCAATGATGTGGTGCTCATTGCAGATAATCCGGACGTCCTACGGGAAATCCTACTTGAAATGGAAGCAGAGCTAAGCAAGATCGGACTACAAATGAATTTAAATAAGACCAAAATAATGTGCAAAGAAGATCCCCAAATAACTATTAAGAACCAATTGAAAAAGTAGAAAGCTATATCTTGGGCACCAACTGAAACTAGGAAGAGAAAACCAGACCACCGAGAAATACCGCAGAAGAAGACTAACATGCTGCATTTTGCCCTGTGCTAACCTATGGATGTCAAACATGAACATTAACAAAACTAACAATGACCAAAATGGCCGTAACCCAAAGATCCATGGAAAGACAATTGCAGCGAATAGCGTTGAGGGACAGAAAAACCAACGATTGGATCAGAAACACTACGGAAAATCAGAGATGTGGTCGAAACCATTGCCACTCAAAAATGGAACTATGCCGGACATATAGTCAGATGTACGGATGCGAGATGGAATAACAGACTGTTGCACTGGAGACCATACCTAGGACGACGAAATGAACAAGGTTGATATTCATCATCTGTGGCGCTACAGCCCTGTGCGGGTCCGGGCTTCCCAAAGTGTCTTCCGCCATTCGCCCTTGTTTTGTGCTAGTCCTCTCCAGCTTCAAAGTCCTAACTTTGATGCGTCTTCTGTTACTCCGTCTTCCCATCTGAGAGTTTTGGCCTGCCTCTTTTTTGTCCTCCCTGTAGTTGCGTTGTCTAATAGCCTCTTTGGTACGCTGTTTTCTGGGGCTCTTGCTACATGCATTATTTTGACTCTGGTTACGATGTCTGGTTCTTCCTGCTTTTTTAGTAAGTGTTGCAGTTCAAAATTGTATCTACGTCGCCATGTACCGTTGTCGCATATCCCTTTGAAGATTGTGCGTAAGATTTTCCTCTCAAAAATGCTTAGGAGATTGGCGTCTTGTCCATGTTTCCGCGCCATATGTTACTATAGGCAGTATTATATATGACCATCTTCGTCTTTCTAGTAATGCTAGATTTTGCTAGTTGTTTTTATAGGGCGTTTTGCACCTGTTACCGAGCACTATTCTCTTTTCTACTTCAGCCCTGTAGTTATTTTTTGCGTTTACGTTGACGCCCAGGTACGTGAACTCTTGTACGATTTTTGTTCTGCTTGTAAGTGTTTATGCAGGGCCCTTTGTGACGTGGTTACTGGCATTATTTTTGGTTTTCCTCGTTTATTTGTAGGCCGTTAAGTTGTTGACCGCCTCGTTGAGGGCTGAATAAGTTCTAATCAATTCGCTTGTCGTCCGGGTAATTATGTCAACGTCGTCTGCGTACGTGAGTGGTTGTGCAGATCTAGTTGCAATCTTGCATCTTTTGTTTGCGTTCGCGTCTCTGATTGCTTTTTCTAAGCATATGTTAAATAGGAGGCATGTCAGCGCGTCTCATTGACGTAGCCCGTTGTGTATTTCTATATACTCTGAGATATTGTTTCGTATTTTTATCTACGACCACTATTGTAAATGCCCATTATGGTACAGTTCGTGGACTATGTAAATACATCATAACACACACGTATTAGTAGTAGTCCGCGATTAATGATAAGTTATAATTGATAACACACACGTGCGTTTGGTTTACGATTCGTTGATTGGTTGAGAGCTACTACTACGTGCTCGTACGTTCAGCGCCCCCCGTGCCACAATTCAAACTAACGGAAATTGACATTGCGTACATTGGATTGCCTATATCCATGACCACTCTTATTCCAGTTTAACTCAAATAGGTACTAAATAATAAGGTATGTAACCATTAAGGATATATTTCTTTTCATTTCTAAATTAAATCTAAAAAAAATTAAATAATGTCGAGTAAAAACTCGAAACTGTTTATTATAATGTTTAATAATGAACCTAATAGGCAGAAGGACCTTGTTGGTCGATAGCCCTTTGTATAAAATATACAATAAATATATTCTCTCTCTGTACCTAATAAGAAATAAATTTGTTACATCAAACATATTTTTCTTATTAAACAGAAACAAATTAGTGTGGTCGTAGATAAAGTATAGTAAATAACTCGTATATAAATTACGTACTCGCGGAATTACGCAACTGTTCCGCTCGTACGTAATATGCTTCTTACAACTCTCGTTACGTAATATACCATTATATGGCCCTTTGGTTTACTTAAATCGGAAAAATCGGATCTTATTTTGCTAGTAACTCAACAATACTCAAAAAGTTTCCTCGGGAACTTGGATAATTGCTATCTGCGTTTTCTCCGTGGCCACGAAAGGCTAAATTACACTTTGATAGTGTTACAGTAACATCAAAGTCGAGAGAGTACTTGGCGCCAAAAAGATTTGTATTTTTTGATCATGGACTATTGCTCTTCATCTAGTGTTCCAACAATATAGTAATGTTTTTTTAAGAAAGATCTATTGTCAATGTCTTAGAAAGTAACCTTAGGTTTACAATGTTCGTTTTCGATCACGAACCGTTTCACTTAATCATTTAGTTCTTAAAATTACCCTTGTCCCGCCAGCGCCACGCAAAATGTACTTTCTCAGATGACGAAATGCAGGAATTCCCCGAGCGGCACTCGCTCGCCCGCGTTAGCAAAGTACCGCGACAAAAAATGAAACAACCAATGGATTCGTTCTAAATTTGATCCTTTTCTTATGAATGAGTTTAAATCTTAATAATTTATTTGAGTTTGTATATGGGCTTTAGTTAAGTATTTATATAAAATATATAATTTTCACTAAATTTTGTAAAAAATGTAGTAATGTATATAATGTATGAAGTAACCCATTCTGAGCTCGGGGGCCCGGTCGTGCCGGGGGTCCGTCGCATTTTGCCAGCCCTGC
The DNA here is from genome assembly GCA_944588485.1 of Phosphuga atrata. NCBI lineage: Eukaryota > Metazoa > Arthropoda > Insecta > Coleoptera > Silphidae > Phosphuga > Phosphuga atrata. The sequence continues at coordinate 49,614,753 of OX155902.1, forward strand.
CACTCTATAGTTACGCCACTGCGCCCTCCTTACATACGTTATAATAAGTTTTTACCCCAAGCGAAATCGAATCATATGCTAAATATAACACATGAAAATCATATGACAATAACACATGAATATGTAGAAAATTCTGAAATTGATTTTATGAAAACAAGTTTTTAAAAAGTTTGAGAAACACTTTATTTACATATTTTATACACGAATTCTGTATCAACTTTGTAATCTTTTGCACCTTGCATCCAATTAATTTATATAATTTAATTAATTTATATTGGTCCAAATTATTCAATTAATTATAAATTAACAATAACTATAAATAATTAGCTATAAATGGACCGTTTATTTTGGTCCTATGCTATAAATGGACCGTTTAAAGTGGTGTAAGTTCATTTTTTGTTGATTCGAGAAAAGTTTAACATATTATTCGCTACACAAAACATTGCATTTTTAAGATATTAAATACTAATTTGTTATAAATAAAAAGTTTACACTAAATTAAGCATAAATTGTTATATTATTAATAATATTATATTAATTATTAAGAGGACCTCAACGGCAGTGAAGGCGGAGAGAATGGTTCACGGTACGGCGGAACTGGCGGAAGAGGCATACCATTCCACGAAATCCACATTGCGTCTGACTTGAAACAAGCGGCAAAGCGTCTGCTTCTCTAATTGAGGGGGCTGCACAAAAATCGAACTCAAAAATCGAGTCGTGTACTTGTGATCTCAAACGAGATCACCACAAAAACTAAAACTCAACTTGAGCGCATGTTGGAAAAAACGATAAAAGAATCACTTCCCCAGGCACCAGTCGATAGACTGGACTCACCTGATAATCGGATTCTGGGGGATCAGGGACACCATGCGGAGAAGAATCGGAGCTTCTCAAGAACTCTTCACACTTTGAAAAATCGACGTAAGAATTTTATTGGCACCATTAATGTGAACACCCTCACCAAAACAGGCAAATTAAAACAACTCACTAACGCTCTCGAAAAAATTGACCTCAAAATCACCGCACTTCAAGAGACACGATTCACGGATGAAGAACACTTTAGTACGGAGAATTTCAGAATTTATAAAGGCAAACCTGCCAAAAAAGTTAAAGGCAAACTACCACTCCTGGTTACCTGCAACCGGTTTCGCCATACACAATTCCATACTCGACTCAGTCATTGATTTCTCTTCTCCCAACGAAAGAGTATCTCTGCTCTCAATAAAGTCATCCAGTAAAGCTTACACAATGATAAACGTCCATGCTCCCATAAATCAACTCAACAAATCCGACCCTGAAACTATGGACAATTTCTGAGAAACTCTAGAAGAAACAACCAATAAAATACCAAAGCACCATGTGAAGATCTTATTGGGTGATTTTAATGCCCAGTTAGGCAGGGAAAGAAAATTTAGTAATACCACAAGCCCCTATAAGCACGAACGTACCAATAGGAATGGTGAAAGACTAATTGACTACTGCAGAAACTTTGGACTTAAAATTATGAGCACACAATTCCAGAAAGTTCCACACAAGTTAACCACTTGGAGATCACCCAATCTTAGACAGGGTGAATACCAAATTGACCATATCACAATTTCCAAGAAAAAATCTAAAGAAATTTTAAACGTCAGAGCTCGCAAAGGCGCCTTTGAATCAGACCATCGTCTTCTCCAAACAAAGACGAAATTCCAACCCCATAGAAAGAAAAAAGGCCCACCCAAAAACATCAAACCAGATCCAGAGTACCTGAAACTCAACAAAGAAGAAATCATAGTGCAAATTAATCAAGAAACATCAACAAACTGGCAGAAAATAACAAAGAAAATTCAGGAAGTCATGAAACTAGCACAACCTCCTTGCCCAAGGAAACATCGCTGGTGGAATGCAATTTGCGATCGGGCAGTTGACAACCGAATGATTGCGTGGAAAAAGTTTAACAGTTACAAAACTGGGAGAACTTTCTTACAACTCAAAAACATGCTTCCAAAACAATTAGGAAAGAAAAACGAGGATATGACAAAATACTACTAGAAACTTCTACAATACATTTAAAGAAAACTTAAAGGGGTATCAGGCGCCCAGCTTGTGCTTCAAAAAACCCGATGGCACGTTGTAAACTAATGCGAAAGAAAACTAAATTATTAGCCCAATACTTCTTCAACTCCCTTCTTAACTGCGAATCACCCCAAGAAAAACTTGAGTTCACCCCTCCGGTTTCCATACACCCGGACTCACAAGCCCCTGAGCTAGAAGAAATTCAGGAGATCATCCAAAAGCTCAAAAATAACAAAGCACCAGGAGAAGATGGGATCATTGCAGAGTTCTGGAAACCGAACGATCCTACACTTACGCAGAAACTTCATAAAGTCATTTCAGATATATGGATGGTGGAGCGAATACCAGGAGACTGGAAATTCATCCGTTAGACAAAAAGGGTGATAAAAACAGCCATCAATAACTACAGAGGAATATCCCTGCTCCCGATTGCTTATAAAATCCTCTCCAAGGCACTTTTAAACAGGCTAGAACCCCCAGATGGATCCACTAATTGGTGAATACCAAGCCGGATTCGGAAAAGGGCGATCATGTGCTGAGCAGGTGTGGAGCTTAACAACAATATTACAAATGAGAAAATGTAGAAATACAGTAATTACATTCGTCGACTTCAGAAAAGCGTATGATTCTGTAGACCGTGAAACACTTTTTATAATCATGGAAGAATTCGGGATAGACAGAAAGACCCGAAAAATCATTGAACAGACGCTTACAGGAACTATGTCCAAACTTAAATTCATGGGTGAAATATCGGAGCCCTTTGTCATTAAAACTGTAGTTCGACAGGGGGATGGATTATCCCCAATGCTCTTTAATATTGTTCTAGAAAAGATCATTAGGAAATGGGAACCTCATGTGAAAGGCATTCAAATTGGTATAAAAAAAGAGAACCGTCTAACAGTCAAGTGCCTCGCTTTTGCGGACGATATTGCCATTATTACTAAAACACCAGACATGAAGCCATACACGCAGTGGAAAAATTACATGAAATTGCGCAAAGAACCGGACTACAAATTTCTTATGAAAAAACCCACTATATGGAAAGACGACCAACAAATAACTTAGCTTTAATCACACAATACGGTAAGATAACACAAGTCCCCCATTTTAAATACCTTGGTGAAATCATACAGTCATTGGGACTAAACCGAATCGCCAATGAACAAAGAATCACCAAACTACAGAAGGCCTACAAGCTAACGTGGGCTCACTACAACAAGAAGTGCATCTCGCTAGATGCAAAATTAAGGCATTATACAACGGTGATTCGACGGTTATTCCAAAATTAAGAATATAGAAAAACAGAATTCTCGAAATTTCTAGAATTCTCAGAAAGATTTACTGGGCAGTTAATATTAACGGTATTTGGATGAAGAGTCCTCAAAACGAACTCTACCAAAAGATACTCTACCACACGATAAGGAACGTATTCAGAAAACGCCGATCACAGTTTTATACACACATTTACAGGATGAAAAACTCTAGAACGGCGAAGAAATTGCTCAACGTTATAGTACAGAGTAAATGTGGCACTGAATGGTTGACCGAGGTTCAGAGGGACTTACAACAGGTCAACCTACAAAATATTGAGGACCGTATTGAGTGCCGGAATAAAATAAAAAATGTTAAGTTTGAGGATAGATCATCACGACAGCCTGGAAGAAAATGGACAGCTGAGCGGAAGAAGGAGCATTCTGAGAGGATGAATAGATTTTGGGAAGAGAAGCGGGAAAACGTCAGAAGATGAAATCATGTACAATCAAGTTCAATCGCTCTCCTAAAGGGGAACAATCGATTAAATAAATAAAATATAATATTAATAATTTTTCTTAAATGGAATTACACCACTTTCAAAATAAACGGTCCAATTATTTGTCGAACTTTATTGTGGAATTTAAAAACTGAAAGCTGTAATAATTAATTTGAAGTATTCAACAGATGTTATATTTAAGTCGCGTTACAAAGTGGTTTGTTACTAATTATGAAAGATTATTTCTAATTGGTACTTTAATAAATGGTAATTTATCAATCACATTTTCTATTTCAATTAAATCTGTTAACAATTTAGTATTAACATTAAGTAACGTAATTAGATAACCATATAATTTTCTTAATCTATTTTAATAATAATTTAATTAGATTTTCGAAATAATTTCTTTCCAAAATATTTTTATGTATTGTTTTATTTTACAACAAAGCCAACGATTGTATTTTGTTATTAGTCCAATGTGGATAGAGGGTTATTAACCCTTCAAATGCTGCAGCCAAGTGGTCTATTGTATTTTGTCCACATTTTGCATTTTATAGACCCAGAAACCTAGGTGTTATTATAATTGGCGTTAATTAATTACACATTTGTCTTCTGGTACAAATGCGGCCGACACTCGCTCCCGGCTTCAAACCAGGGACCTCCAGATTTATTAGTTAACGCTGTAACTCTGTAGATTACGAGGCGGATTTTTTTGTTTTGTTATATTGTAGATTGTAAGTTTCGGGGGTGACTTGTACTGCGACCTTTAAAGATCTATTGTCCCCCACCCTCTTCTTCTAATTTTCGGTATACTTACCCATTTAGAGCGCCTCCTCTAGTCCTAATTCCCATAGGAATTTCAGGATCTGGGTGGGATTCAAGGATTGCAACTCCTCTTTGTTCAAACAGTAGGCCCCAAGTTACAACTGTCTCTTACAGAGCAGTGCTCCGCAGTCGTATGGAGTTTCCTTTGCTGATCTGCAGATTCTGCAATTGTCATCTTCTTGTAGGCCTAGGCTCTTGAGGTGTTTTTTAACTCTGCAGTGCCCCATCAGAATTCTAAACGTGTTCCTGCTAAGTTTCAGACAAGCTTTTGTTCTTTTCTGGTTAAAAGATCCCAGCATTACTTTGGATTGTCTCGGCCCTGGTTCTTCTTAGGTTTTCATCCATTGTTTCCAATAACTTCCTTGACGCTTAGCGCTGCCCTTTGAAATTTGTGACCCCGCGGCACAAATATGGAATAACTTTATTAAAATCTTATTAAACCTTTGTTCTGAGAAATTGGCGGAACTTTGTTCTCCTTGCTTTAAGTAATCACATCATTTATTTTCTATAATTTTAATTCCTTCAGTGGCGCGGGTATATTCAATTATTAAGTTGTTTCAAAAGTTTTGTCCGTTTTTATGAGTCTACTTTAAACTGTATCTAATCTCAGTGAAAAGTTATTCAATTTAATCGAAATAAGCGCCATTTGAATCCGTGCACTTTTGCTATTGTAACATAAGTCTATTCATTCCGTCGACATAAACATTGGGTGCTCGGGATTCGATGAAGTGGACGAAGGCCGTTTTTTCCTGGTCCTGATTGGCGAAGGTTCTACCGGTGAGAAAGTTATCGAAGTGCTTGAAAAGATGGTAGACGGTTGGCGAGAGGTCTGAGGAGTATGGTGGATGAGGCAGAACTTAGACGCTCAATTAGTTTAATTTTCGGACGGTGATTTGTGAAGCGTGCGGACGGGCGTCGTCGTGGAGCAGGATCGGACTTTTCTGGAAGGACTGGAATTTTCGGTACATTTCGTCGATTTCCTCACCATATGACTCTGCTGTGATGGTTTAGCCCGTTAAGCATCGTTTTGGTTGCGCAAAAGGAAAGAAGAACAGACCTCGAAACGTGACAATTTCTGTCGATCGTTCAAATCCTGGGGCACCCACTTTTCGAGGTTTTTGACCTTTCCAATACGTTTTAAACCATCAAAACAGCATGGGAGTCAGTTCTTTCGCCATCCCTATGGGCCGTTTGTGATGGGTCAGTCTCCACCAGGGTCCTCAAATCCTCCTCCTGGATTACTGTAGGTCGACCACCTCGGGGCTCATCTTCGAGGCTAAAATCACCGGAACGAAATTTCGTAAACCAATGTCGAACAGTGCGGTCATTAACACTATCATTGCCAAATTCCTGGTTAATTTTTCGGGCTGTTTCTGCAGCGCTTTGGTTCAATTTGAATTCGTAGAGAAATTTGGCCGAAAATCGCTTGACGACATCATATAGCAATAAGCTGAAAAGAAGCAAAAAATTAAAATTTTAATTAAAAAATGAACAGCATCAATGCATAGGGTACAAAATTCTCTATCGATAGGTATATACCACGATACAGTAAGATACATATTTATTGAGATATAGAGCTACTAAAACACATGACATTAAAACGAACAAAGTTCTTGAAACAACAAACGTTTCGTTTAAAAACTGAACAAGACTGGACAAACTGGACAAGACTAGACAAGACTAGACTTTACTAGACAAGACATAGACAATTACTAGACAAGTCATTTAAAAAGTAAGCTTAGGATTTACCTATAACAACTTGCAACAAAAGTAAATTTATTAATATGTTACATAAAACCTCAGAGTCTACACACTCGTGGGGTAGATCATTAACATACAGTAAAAAGAGAGTAAAATTTACCCATAATACTCCCTTGAGGGATACCCATCTTTACCGTCCTCATCTTTGATACCAAACTTCCATGAGCGGTTTGGATCTTACTGCGCTCTTTGCGATTGGATATATAAGACTTAATCCAATCAAGCGCCGTTCCTCTAATTCCATATGTCCAAGTCTGATGAGGACGCCAGACTGATGAGGATGAAGAGGTTTCTCAACAATTAAACTAGGGTTTTCAGAACCCCGGATCTGGGGTCTTATCTTATAAAACCTTAGAGTTTACACACTCGGCTAGGTTCAATAAGATTTGAAACGTGTTACGAGGGCCAGATAAAATCAAGTTGAAGGGTGGATCCGGCACACGATTCGCGGGCCGAATCCGTTCTCTAGGTCTCTAGACTCAGACTAGACTCTAGCTTTATTGGATTAACCTCTTATTCTCGCTAGTCTTCTCAATTGTTACCTGTCTACACTTGTCTGAATAGTTTTGTCTCTCTAGTCTTGTGCGTCTAGTCTTGTCCGTCTAGTCTTGTCCGTCTAGTCTTGTCCGTCTAGTCTTGTCCGTCTAGTCTTGTCCGTCTAGTCTTGTCCGTCTAGTCTTGTCCGTCTAGTCTTGTCCGTCTAGTCTTGTCCGTCTAGTCTTGTCCGTCTTGTCTTGTCCGTCTAGTCTTGTCCGTCTAGTCTTGTCCGTCTAGTCTTGTCCGTCTAGTCTTGACCGTCTAGTCTTGTCCGTCTAGTCTTGTCCGTCTAGTCTTGTCCGTCTAGTCTTGTCCGTCTAGTCTTGTCCGTCTAGTCTTGTCCGTCTAGTCTTGTCCGTCTAGTCTTGTCCGTCTAGTTTTGTCCGTCTAGTCTTCTCCGTCTCGTCTTGTCCGTCTAGTCTTGTCCGTCTAGTCTTGTCCGTTTGGTCTTGTCCGTCTGGTCTTGTCCGTCTAGTCTTGTCTGTCTAGTCTTGTCCGTCTAGTCTTGTCCATCTAGTCTTGTCCGTCTAGTCTTGTCCGTCTAGTCTTGTCCGTCTAGTCTTGTCCGTCTAGTCTTGTCCGTCTAGTCTTGTCCGTCTAGTCCTGTCCGTCTAGTCTAGTCCGTCTAGTCTTGTCCGTCTAGTCTGGTACGTATAGTCTTGTCCGTTTAGTCTTGTCCGTCTAGTCTTGTCCGTCTTGTCTTGTCTGTCTAATCTTGTCCGTCTAGTCTTGTCCGTCTAGTCTTGTCCCTCTAGTCTTGTCTGTCTAGTCTTGTCTATATAGTCTTGTTTGTCTAATCTTGACCGTCTAGTCTATCTAATCTTGACCGTCTAGTCTATCTAGTCCTGCCTGTCTAGTCGCATGTGTTCAGTCTCGTCAATCTATTCGTGTCCAATCTCTCCAGTTTCTGTTTCATGCTGTTGATTTAAATAATTGGTGATATTGTATGGTCTTCCTTGGTCTTGTCTGGTCATAACTTGTCTTGTCTGATCTTGTCTGGGCTTGATTCGTCTTGTCTGGTCTTGTCATGTCTTGTCTGGTCTTGTCTGGCCATGTCTATTCTGTCTCGTCTTGTCTGGTCTTGCCTAGTCTTGCTGAGTCTCTTCTAGTCTAGCGGAGCTTTGTCTAATAGCTAATTAGAAATGTGGGCAATCAAATAAATTAATTAGCAATTTATTAATAAATGATCATCAATGTTTTTTATCTACAAATAACAAATAAGAGTAATAAGTAAATTGACTTTAATATTAATTTTTGGAATCTAAGCATTGATATATTTGCTAGCGGAAATTGTAATCTAAAATAATAAAATGACTTTTGAAACAATTTGCTTCTCAGTGGGAAATTCCAAATAGAATAATTCCCTCCAAAAAAAAAAATACACAAAAACGTTGCACAGTTCGGCATTAAGGTCATTTGTCGTCGAATGTCACGACACACTGGAACAATCTTTGCATTTGAATGTCACCGTGTTATTAATAAACATTTTAGTTGATTGAGTCATCTCGGCGTTACGTAAACCATGCATTGGTTTTACGAAACACCTTGACCATCTACTCGTAACTACTAACTTCTTATACGTCCATTATAATGAGATAAATTTAGGTCGATTTCAAGAGAATAGACTAGACAAAACTGGACAAGACAGGGAAATATTGGACAAGACTGGGCAAGCCTGAAGGATACTGGACAAGATTGGGCAAGCCTAGACAAGACTTGACAAGATTGAACAGGACTCGACAAAACTGGACAAGACTGAAAAAAACAGACAAATTGGACAAGATTAGACAAGACGAGTCAAGACCGCTCAACATCAGACAAGACCAGACAAGACTAGAAAAGACCAGACAAGAACAGACAAGACTAGAAAAGACCAGACAAGTCAAGACTAGACAAGACCAGAAAAGACCAGACAGGACGGGACCAGACAAATCGAGACAAGAACAGGCAAGACAGGACAATATCGGACACAACTGGATAAGGCTGGACAAGTCTGGGCAAGATTCGACAAAACTTGACAATATTGCACAATTTCGACAAGACTGGACTAGACTAGACAAGAGAAGACAAGATTATACAAGAGTAGACAAGACTGCACAAGACCGGAGAACACTAGACACAACTATACCATACAAGGCCAGCGAAAACCGGACAAGCTCAGATAGGAACAGACAAGACCAGACCAGACAAAGCAAGATCAGATAAAACCAGACTGCATAAGATTAGACAATGTTAGACAAGACTAGAGAAGATTGTTTTATTAATTCATTGGATTAAACTAGTTCATAGCGAGTATAAAAACATAATTAGGGAAATTGGGGTCGGTTTGGGAAAAGCTCTTCACGGTGTGCAAAATGGTTTGTAGAGCAAAACTTTGAGAGTCGTTGCGTTTCAGAATCTGTTACTATTATAATTAGTTTATTATCCTCGCCATTAATATTGCTGTTTAATTGCGATTAATTAAGGCCGCCGAGGAAAATAGCGTTTTCTCTTCATTCCGTCTCACTTGAAACGGATTTTCGTTTTATTTTCGTTCAACATTAGTCAAATTGAAGGTGTTGCTTCATAGATGTCACGCCGCGCAAGACTAGACATATTTTCTATTTCGCAAACTTTCTCGTAATTTGCAAAGAAAAATATTTATTTGGCTCAGATATGACAAGTTTATTTATTTCTTATTGCTACAACTAACTAGGACAGGTTTGTCAAACTTTAATAAATAGAATTAACTAGTTAAGACAAAACTAGACTTCATAGATTGAACAGACAATACTATAGCAGCAAGTCTACCGACTTCTTCGGACTATACATAAGTGGCTCCAATATTACAAGTTTGTTTATTTCTTATTGATACAACAAACTAGGACAGGTTTGTCAAACTTTAATAAATGGGATTAACTAAATATAGGAATTAGCTAAATATAAGAAACTAGACTTTTTATAATGAACAAACAAGACTATGGCGCCAAGTCTGCCGACTACTACGCTAGACAAGACAATTTAAACATTTTACTCCGTTTTTTTTTCTATTTTTCCAAAGAGGTTTATCGACTGGATATTAGTAGGTGTCAGCATCAAGCCATTTCGTCTAAGCCATAGGCCGCAGTACGGCTAAACCGCCGCGGTTTTTAATCGCTTGATTTTGTGACTCGAGTAAGCTAATACAAACGGCCTCACTTGCGGTTTTTTCCCGCGGTTGATTTTTCCCATAGCGCACTGTGTTTTTTTCGAGCGGTTTCGCGGTTACCGCTCGCGGGAAAAACCGTAGTGCGGCCTCGGTCTAAATCTTGGTTTTTTTTTGTTATAAATTTTTTTTTTTTAATTACCCCCCCCTAGACCAGTTGGCTGGAAACGCCCCTGGGCTCACCACAGAGACTTCTAGTCTTCACCAATCGATTCAACTAGTCAACTTAGTCCCAAAATTAGTCGGGGAAAACGTATATAATATTCCATAGGAAGCTTTCAGTTAAGAAATACCATCGACACGGGGAGTCTAGACTGCGGAAATGACGAAATGCGAGAAAATCGATTTTGTCAAAATCGTTATTTTTTGAGTTACAGCAAAATTTAAAATCGTTTATGGAAACATTTTTGCTGCTGATTACAGATATGCAAGTTATATTTCGCTAGCTCTTTCCGTTCACTATCGCCTGCAAGAATTGAAGAAATTTTTAAGAAATTTCGGCGCTCGAGTGGAGATCTGCGAAAGTCGTGAATATCTTGCGGACAATCTTAGTGTATAAACAGGAAAATGATCTTCTGAAAACCATGCCGCAATCCGTTTTTGATGATCTGCAACCGTTTCCGAGACATCTACTTAACAAATCGAGAATCGGGTAAATTTCAGTTTCAAATCTCTCGACGAGTTATTGAATCTTTCCGGACAATTTACACATCGACTTGTTCGTCTTATCGTGTAGTTTTTGTGTGGCGAAAATTATTTCGTTGCTTTTTACCGTTCTCGAAAAAATCGAAAAAACCGAAAAAGCAGATATTTTTCGAACGAAATGATGGAAAAGTTTTGTTGAAATTTTTTTTTTAATTTTTTTTCGTGATTTTTTTTTTTGTTACCCGAAGTAAAACGATGTGCTGAAAACGGGTTTCCAGTTTATTTCCCTCTAAAGTTACAAATAAACAAGGTTTATATATTTTTTATGTGTACACCATCTCGCATTTTCGACTGATTTGACGCTGTCATAACTTTTGAACGGTTCACCACAGAGACTTCTAATCTTCATCCGAGGGGTCATCTACTCCCTGAAATGTTGTATTGTATAAATGTTGTAATGTATTCGCAATTATCCTGATTTTTTTGGTAATTCGAGGTACTCGAAGAAATTACTAGCGTAATGTGTTATAATGTCACGTAATTATGCTAATTCTTTGCTAATGTGAAGTACTGGGAGAAATCACAAGCGTAATGCATAATAATGTCAGATAATTTTTGAAATGCTTAGGTATTGCAAAGTGCCTCGTAAGGGAAGGAAATTTGAAATATTTACTTTTAAATAATTAAATAATTTCTAATGCACTGAACGTTAGAGTATATTTACTTGTTATTACTATGTGCAATCTGTAAGATAAGAATGCTAGTAATGAAGAAGACATCACGTTAGTAGTATCGTCATTAAATAACAAGTGTGTTAAATTTCCATACATTCATTGAAATTGTATTGAAATACAACAAAATTACAATACACTAAACTACTTTTTCACATTTTTGTATTGCTTATCAGTATTAAATCATATATCACAGTCCTGTGAAATTAACCGAATTTGCAAAAATATGATATTACATCGGAGTTCTTGGTAGATATGAATGAAATAGTTCTAGAGTACTAAAAAATGGAAAATACAAAAAAAATGAGCTAGCAACACTTTTGAGAAAAACTGTGCGTTTTGGACATATTACTGCACCTCGGCCATTTTTTTTTTTAAAGTTTAGTCCGGTGTGGATGCCGGGTTTGCCGACCCTTCAAACACTGCGGCCTACTTGTGGCCTATTGTATTTTGCATTAACATTCACTTATAGGCCCAGAAACCTAGTGGTTATTGTAAATTGCGCTAATTAATATTTTTCACATTGTCTTCTGGTACAAATGCGGCCAGCGCTGGGGATAGATCTCGGTCCCTCTATACTTGTTAGCGCTCTAACATGAGGCCACGAGCGCCACCTCTACACCACTCGCGCCGGGCACCTCGACCATAGTTCTGGAGTACTTGATCAATTTTGCAAAAGTTCTGCAAAAATTGACATTTTGCAAAAATATAAATGAAAATTGCAAAAACAGTTCTTTTCGCGGATCTAAATAGCTTCCAAAGTTATAATCGAAAATCCCTTTGGCATTTTTTGATCAAAACCTTGGTTTAAAATATATTTTCAATAATAAGGGACTCATGGTTTTGAATGAAAATTAAAAAAAACGCGCAGCAGTTATGTTTGCATTTCCCGCGGTAGAACTCGTAGAGTTCGAAAATCCTTGTAACATTTTTCTGTTAAGTCAAATATTGGAAAGATATTCGAAAAAAGTTCACTAATGAAGTTCGAGTTCAGCAATGAAGTGCAAATAAAGTGGCGCAACAGTTCTGTTCCTATGTGAATTCGTTGGTTTACTGTAAAAAGTATGCACATTTTCTAACTAAGATTTTCGTGCGGCCGACAAAGTAGAATGCCGATCTATTCGCCGACAAAGCAGAAACATTCAAAACGCCGCTCGGCCGCCCCGATTTTTTTTTCTATTTCCATTCGTCACATCGGTGAAGTTTAATTTTTCGCATATCTTTCTAATTTTTGACTTTACAGAAAAATTTTATAAGGATTTTCGAAGATAGAACTCTTAAGAGTTCTACCAGGAACTTCAGAGAAAACTATTGCGCGGTTTTTTTCTTTTTTACTTCGTCGCATCGGTTAAGCTCAATTTTTCGAAAATCTTGTCAACTTTTTTAACTTTACAGTAAAATTGGGATTTTTAAAATTATAAGGATTTTCGATAGAACTCTAAGAATTCTACCGAAAACTGCAAACAGAACTATTGCGCGAAATTTTGCACAAAGTACCTACAATAGAACTATTTGATATCTACCAGGAACTCCGATGTAATATTATATTTTTGCAAATCCGGTTGCTAACTTCATAGGACTATATATTATTATCAAATGTTAAAATTTTATTATTAATATTATACTACCTAATTTTAAACCAATTTCACTTTATTTCAAATGGCATCGGCTTCTTTCTATTATGAGGAGTTTAGTAGGAGCTCACTGTCCTACTGCAGCACGGCGCATGATGAGGCGCATGTTGAGCTCATGCGGGTGTAGTGGGGAGCTAATGTAGCCGTAATGCGGCCGTAATGCAAATATAATGTGACCGTAATTCAGGGAATGCAAGAGTAATTGAAGGATTGCAAGAGTACTTTGTGTACTGTGCTGCAATACTTACGTAATGCTAAGGAATGCAAAGTAATGTGCGGTAATGCATCAAAATATTAACTTGTATTGCAAGAGTGGATGGCCCCTCGTCTTCACCATTCTATTCAGCGTCCCAAAGTTAGTCGGAAAACGTATATAATATTCCTTAGAAAGCTTTCAGTTAAGAAATACCATCGACACGGGGAGTCTAGACCGCGGAAACGACGAAAATCGAGAAAATCGATTTTGTCAAAATCGTTATTTTTTGAGTTACAGCAAAATTTAAAAACGTTTATGACGTTACAGATATGCTAAAATACACAGCATTGAAATAAAACTGACAAAGGGTCGTAAATAAAACAAACTAATCGGGTGTCCACTGAAGGTTCCTTGTCGCACCCTGAGAAATTCGAATTCTTAGAAACAAACTCACGTGATCACCGTAACAGCGGTATAAACATCAGTTTATAAATTAGGCGTTTAGTATCAAAACCACCTCAATCCATTAAGTTTCAAAAGTTTTTTCTTTGCGTAGTCTGATAGGTCTTTCTCGATACTATCAAGCTACAAAGCGATTTGGAAAGAATCCGGCTTGATCCGGTCGAAAACCGGTGTCTAAATCCGGTGTTTTTTTAAACCCTGCTCAATCTTGTTATAAGGAATCCATGGATAAGTAATCCATGCTTCCTTTAAAGCCCACCAGGCGCGCCACCTGCGCCTACCTTCTTACGTCAGCATATCTGATCGCGAGTTTGGCCAAATAGAAAAGGAGATAAAGATTTGGCCAAATAGAAAGAAGAATAATACAGTGATAGACCCCGAAGAATATACAGCAACTTTCGCTCACCAGGGAACCACAATTTCCTTTACTGGAAAAGTGTATGATTTTAAAGCTGCTATTTCGTTGATTTTGCGCATCACAGGTCAGTGGCATTTTATATTTTCAGCTTCTAAATCATTTCTATTCATCAGGAATGAGATGAAAAATGACATCAAAATAAGAGGTGAACTTTTTTATAATTCGGACATTGGAGCTATCAAGATTTAGTCGAAGAAACAAAACTATTCAGGACCTTCTTCCTTCCCCTGTGGCTGTTTTATGGCGTTCCAATTGCTCCAGCAAAAATTAATGACGTTAAAAATTTGCGATAAGACCTAGGGTCTTATCGCTGAAAAGATGAATATTTCACAAAATCCCAAAAAATAATTGTAAACTATGCGGATCACCATATATTTATTTTTAAATTTTTGTCTAGTCTTGTCAAATCTTGTCCAGTCATGTCTAGTCTTGTCTAGACTTGTCTAGTGTTGTCCAGTCTTGTCTAGTCTTGTCTCCTTCTTGTCTTTATCCACTATCTTTCTTGAGTTATCTAAGTAGTATACTAGAATAAAATGTACTTAATTTAATGGCTCCTCTACACTATGGCCCTTCTTGAGCCACTGTAATCCATCACCATTGTGTAGAGGGGTAGATGGCCTGTAGTATGTGATGGAGATGGTGATGGCCATGGATGGCGTTTGGAGCGGTACGACTACACACATCAAAGGAGGCCAGCATGCGCAAGTAAGCTGCACAGTGGCTAAAGCGGCATGTCCACACCATGGGCCATCTTCCTTTATCGCACGCTTATCAGTGCCTGCTGCTTGTTGTTCAATTAAAAATTTGAAATTATTTTTTATCAACAATGTATGGCCCACTATGGCCCATTCACCCACATCTAGAATGGTCCGTCTAGATCAGAGGTTCTCAAACTTTTTTTTGCCGCGGCACCCTTATCGTGCTAATAAATCTCGCTGCACCCTTGTAGGGCTACAAAAATTTCTCGGTACAGCTGCGAAATAATAAAAACGGTTTGGAAACTTAGGAAAATAAAAAAAAAACAATACAAATTTAATTATCGATTGTCTATAATGGAATGAATGAAATTGTTTGCGCCTGTTGAGAATGCAACATTGTGGCATTGTCTGCCACTTGCTTCATTCTAGAAACAGCTCTCTTCACTTTTGCAACCATTGCAGCTGCTCCATCGCTACAAATATCAACACACTTTCTCCATTTCAAATCATTTTGCTGTATATATTTGTTGATAACTCGCCAGTGGTGTAAGTTTCAAGCAATTCATTCATCAATAGTTCTTCTATTTGCATTTCATACGGATACCTTACAAACACAGCAAAGAAAAACAACGTCGGTACTTCAACGTCGGTACTAAAAGTAGGAACTCAAATTCGTTTACTTCCTCATTTTCTTTTAACATTTTTTACATTTATTGATTATTGCTGCGGCACCCCAGGCATACGCTCGCGGCACCCAGTTTAAGAACCACTGGTCTAGATGGACCACTGTGTGGATGCGTCCATTCAGGCCATCATAATGGGCCATGATAATGGTGACCATCATGATGGCCCACAATGAGCCATAGTGTAGAGGAGCATTATACATTCTCTACAATGCTAACGGAATTGGACTAGATGTATTAGATTGTGGTTTCCATGGTCCACTT
Source organism: Phosphuga atrata (assembly GCA_944588485.1). Lineage (NCBI taxonomy): Eukaryota > Metazoa > Arthropoda > Insecta > Coleoptera > Silphidae > Phosphuga > Phosphuga atrata. The sequence continues at coordinate 49,630,599 of OX155902.1, forward strand.
AATTTATAATAATTAAGTGGACCATGGAAACCCATGGTTAGTAGTCTAATTCAAGTTCAAAATGAAGTTGCTGCAAATTGAAGTTGTCGCAATTGGAAGCCGCAACATGAAGTTGTCGCAACATAAAGTGGTTTCAACATGAAGTTGTTGCAACATGATGTGGTATCAACATGAAGTTGTCGCAATGTGAAGTTGTCGCAACATGAAATTGTTTTAACGTGAATTTGAAGATGAAATGTGGATTCGAGGTGAAAAAATCTCTTCTCGTAGTTGAAACTATATATTATAGTCTTTGCTTCTAATAGAGATTTTCGTTATTATTAAATTTGGCAATTCAAATCAACAAAAAATAACAAATTTTGCTCCTAATAGAGATGTTGGTTTTTGAAAATTTGGCAATATTTGCCAATTATTTTGACATTTTCATCCAATTTTGACATAAAACAAATGAATTTTGCAAAGTTTGTCCACTCAAATCAAAAAAAAAAACAAAATTTGCTTCTAATAGAGATTTTGGTTTTTGAAAATTTGGCAATATTTGCCAATTATTTTGACATTTTCGTCCAATTTTGACATAAAACAAATGAATTTTGCAAAGTTTGTCCACTCAAATCAAAAAAAAAAAAAAAAAAAAATTGCTTCTAATAGAGATTTTGGTTTTTGAAAATCTGGCAATTTTTGCAAACTATTTTGACGTTTTCGTCCAATTTTGACACAAAACAAAATAATTTTGTACATATCTTTTGGTTCATCATGGCACTAAATCCTGACTCTAATCTCAGGCACAAAATAGATGTGACTGGCGTAATCTACGTTTGCTCACCAACACAAACAATATTTTCCAAAATGTTATGAATGATTCCATAAACTCTGAACAGATTGTTTAAATAATTGGTACATTTGTAGGTTTTGACTAAACAAAAGCCTCATAACATATGCAAAATGAAGCGTCACCGCAACATTGTTTTGTCAAAATGACTACACGGTTCTATGTATATTATATTATGTCATTATATTTATATTATATATTTATATTATATATTTATATAAACTTATTAAAGGCGCAAAATAGCCTGAATGAATAAATATATTGAACGTATAAGACTAGACAGACAAGACTGGACAGACAAGACTGGACAGACACGACTAGACAGACAAGACTAGGCAGACTAGACTAATAAAAAGTGGTTCGGGGGAAGCTATATTAAGTAAATAAATAAAGAAAATCATTGATAAATGTTATTAATTTGTGACATTTTTAATATCACTTTTATAAATCAATAAATTATTTTGTTAAAATTTGAACGAATAGGAATAATGTAAAAGCAAACATTGATATAAAACGAATTTAAAAATTAATTTTAGCAATCCCGTAAACCGCACTCGCAAATTATGTTTATGTTTCAATGCGAATAAAAAGTTTAACCGAAAAAATGCGCGAGTATCAAAAGTTGACAACAAATTCGAAATTGAATAATTCATAGACAGCAAAGCAATATTTAATATTGCTTTCCTGTATGTTTTAAATTTGTTTACATATTTCCTTAACGCCGCGTCGTGCTAAAGTCAACAGAAATATATCTGTAAATATCCTCCACACATTATTACACTTGTTTGTGGTATATTTTTGCAAAATAAGAAACTGAAACAACGCTTTTTGCAGTCTTTCAATCGCATTTTCAGCACCGAAAATAGTTTTCACGGCCCGATGCGAGATAAAACTTTAACGTTTACGGTCGTTGGAGTTTATTGCCTTAACATTTACTCAAGGAAAGTTACATGCACTATTCATCCATTCAATCTGTTTTGATAAACTCAGTAGACAAGGCCACAATATAAGATGAAATATAAGGACCGGTGTGAAACTGGCAATAACTTTCAGCAATAAAAATTTTGCGTAAATTTTTTATTTCAAAAGGTTATAACTTTCTTATTGATAGGGATTTTTCAAAATTTTCTTCACAGAACTGTTGCACAGTAAGTCACCTCATAAAATATTCCATCAAAATTTAATTTTCTTTTTACACATAGGCATCAATAATATACATAAAGATCAACAAATATTCACATTTACTCACTTCTTAAACGCGGAACGTCAAAGTGTATTATTTTTCAAAATTTTCCAACATAATTTCCACCATCTATTAGGCCACAGTATTACCTTCATTTCTCAATAAGGAATTTTTCCAAAATTCCTAATAATAAGCGCACAGCGATTATTTAAAAAAGTGCATTCCACGCAGTTGCCATTTAATAGAAAAATCCAAAGAGGTAGTAATTTTCAACATTTCTCAATTTTTCTTTCAAATATCACTAGAGAATGAATGTACCTAATAACGAAATAAAACATTTTTCGCAATATAAAAAAACAATTGAATAACGACCAAACTTAAAATGCAGCTGCTCCACGTAGCACCGTTTCATAGCCAGAACGTCAAATTGCAGTAAATTTTAATTTTTCTCAAATTATCTTTCATACATCACTAGTGAATAAATGTACCTAGACATTTGTAAAAGATTTTGCAAAAATTCGCAACAGTAAATGTATTCCATCCCACTTTCGTTCGCCGAGCACTGTTTTATTGCAATAGGGGTAAATAGAAGTAAATTGTACATTTTCTCAAATTTTCTTTCAATTCCCACTAGCGGATAAATTTATCTACTTATCTATCGAAGCATTAAAAAAAATCGTACAAATAATAAAATTTCACCAAGCCTTAAAATACACCAACCAACAGTGCTGCGTCGAGCACGCAGCACTCTTTTATTGCTGGACCGTCAAATTGCTCTAAATTTTAACTTTTTCTTTCATTTCCTACTAGGGTATGAATATATCTACTTAACTGTATAAGCATTTAAAAAAATTCGCAAGAATAATTGCATTTGACGATGACTTAAAATGCACTCACACGACGCAGCACTGTGTTATTGCTCGACCGTCAAATTGCTCTAAATTTTACAAATATACACTTTGACAAGACCCTATTCACAAAAGTATAGTAAACTAAACTATTATGCTCTAAAAAAATGATTAAAAAGCTTTACCTTTGATGACACAGAATTATTTTTTTTAAAATACAAGAACTGAGGTAAATCTGAGGAAAATTAAAAGTGCACTTTTACGATTTTGCAAAAATCTTTCACACATGCTTCCGTGGATTCATTCTCTATTGACATGTGAAAGAAAATTTAAGAAGAATTAGAATTTACTGCAATTTGTCGGTCCAGCAATAAAACAGTGCTGCGTCGAGTGAGTGCATTTTAAGTCATCGTCAAATGCAATTTTTTTTTAAATGCTTATACAGTTAAGTAGATATATTCATCCCCTAATAGGAAATGAAAGAAAATGTGAGAAAAGTTTAAATTGTGAGAAAAGTAAAAAGAACTGAGGTAAATCTGAGGAAAATTAAAAGTGCACTTTTACGATTTTGCAAAAATCTTTCACACATGCTTCCGTAGATTCATTCTCTATTGACATGTGAAAGAAAATTTAAGAAGAATTAGAAAATTTTACGCAAAATTTTTATTGCTGAAAGTTATTGCCAGTTTCACACCGGTAATATAAGGATATGATACATTATATTATATTAGATTATTATATTATCGATTATATTATAGATTATATTATACTAAAGATTATATTATAGATAGAATTGAAAGTAGGAGTTTATCTCTACGATATCTTCAAATCTGTCAGTAGCTACAATTACACGGAAATCTTCTGTTACTCTTTGGCACACCCCGCTGAAGAAGCGTGGTGTGAGCCGTTCGCTGCGTCAAAGCAAGTAACGGGAACGGTCAAGACCGATTTTTGTCAGGGGCTGAAGGCCAACAGATGTTATGAAAGAGTAAAGAAAATAAAGTTAGAATTTGTGTAATTACTACCTTAGAGTTCAAGATAAGAAGATCTCGTTGGCTCCTCATCCAACGGGAACTCTTATCTGAAGGCAAACTGACAGATAGCGTAAATCAATAAACAAACAATAGATTCCGGTTTGGAATTCGTATCGCAAGGCCACCATGGATTGTGGTTAGCAAATTAATTTACAGAAGAAATGACAATCGTAGAGATAAACTCCTACTTTCAATTATATTAATAATTTGGTTCAAACCATGACATCTCATTTTAAACTTTGTCATTTCTTCTGTAAATTAATTTGCTAACCACAATCCATGGTGGCCTTGCGATACGAATTACAAACCGGAATCTATTGTTTGTTTATTGATTTACGCTATCTGTCAGTTTGCCTTCAGATAAGAGTTCCCGTTGGATGAGGAGCCAACGAGAACTTCTTATCTTGAACTCTAAGGTAGTAATTACACAAATTCTAACTTTATTTTCTTTACTCTTTCATAACATCTGTTGGCCTCCAGCCCCTGACAAAAATCGGTCTTGACCGTTCCCGTTACTTGCTTTGACGCAGCGAACGGCTCACACCACGCTTCTTCAGCGGGGTGTGCCAAAGAGTAACAGAAGATTTCCGTGTAATTCTAGCTACTGACAGATTTGAAGATATCGTAGAGATAAACTCCTACTTTCAATTCTATTAATAATTTGGTTCAAACCATGACATCTCATTTTAATTATATTATAGATTATATTAGTATATTATATTACAGATTATATAAAGAAGATAAATTATATTATATTATTATTTATTCGTTTAGCCCTCTAAGGAGCGCGTAGAACCATTACTTAGCACTGGTCATCTTGTTCTTTTTATCTTCTCAAAACTTCCTCATCCTTTCGCTCTGGGCTTCTTGCGTCCATGCGTTTTTTAGTTTCAAACTCTTAGCTGTTGGATTCTTTGATGTGAAGTTGTGTGAATTTATTTCCTGCCTGTATTTAGTTCGCGTAGTTGCCAATGGGTCTGTATTGATTACTGAGAGGTCTACCAGCCAGCGTACTTTGGACTGTCGGGTTCCATTGATGATGTGGAAGATTTTCTTTGTCAATCGAGAGTCATCCATTCGTACTATATGACCGTAGAATTTCAGACGTCTTTTCCGTGCAACTGAGGAGAATCGTTCTGTCAGGGAATACAGTTCTTGTGAGCTTTTACGCATCCAGATACCATCTTGTGCCTTGGGTCCAAATATTTTTCTCAGTATCTGACGTTCTACTTTCTCAATATCATTGATATAGATGGTTAATGATGAAGTCTCAATTGCATAGAGTGCTTCTGGAAGGATGACTGTATGGTAGTGACGGAGTCTTGCTTTGGTAGAAAAAGTGATTTCTTGTTGTACATATTCCAGGTAATTAAATAGGCTTTGCGTAACTTTTCTGCACGTGTTTTGTTAGCGATTCTTTCCTTACCAGTGTTTCCAATTATTTTATCTAGATACTTGAAGTGCTTAACTTGTATGATGTTGCCATATTTGGTTGCAAGATGTGTCATATTTGGGCTCTTGGAGTCTATGTATTGCGTTTTCTCGTAAGAGATTTGAAGGCCGGTCCTGATGGCGATTTCATGAAGTTCCTCGATGGCGTGTTTGGCTTCTTCAGTACTCCGGGTGATTATTGCAAGGTCGTCAGCAAAAGCGAGGCACTTTATGTTGATTCATTTGTCCTTTGTTCCCATATATACTCCAGGTACTTCTTTTTCCCATATTTTGATTATCTTATCTAGTACCAGGTTGAAGAGGAGTGGGGACAATCCATCACCCTGTCTTACTCCAGTACTGATTTGGAAAGGCTCGGAGATTTCACCTATGAATTTTACTTTAGATGTTGTGCCTGACAAAGTCTGTTCGATTAACATGGTTGTCTTACTATCCACACCGTATTCATGAAGTATATTAAACAGAGTTATGCGGTCAATCGAGTCATGGGCTTTCTTGAAGTCTACGAAAGTGACAACTGTGCGGTTGAGCTGGCGATATTGCAGTGTCATCTTCAGGTTCCAGATTTGTTCCGCGCATGATCGGTGCCATCGGAAACCTGCTGATCAGATATTCACCGATCAGATGTTCTGTCTGTTCTTCCAGTTTTGTGAGGAGGGTACGTGAGTGAACTTTGTAGGCGATTAATGGAACGGAAATGCCTCGGTAATTGTTTGGATCAGTCTTGTCGCCCTTTTTGTGTAGTGGGTGGATCAAAGCATTTTTCCAGTCCGCTGGTATGATGCCGCTCTTCCATGTATTTCCAATGATAGCTTGCAGTCTGTCAATCAAGAGTTCACCTGCGATCTTGAGCATTTCAGCGATTAAGCCGTCTTCCCCTGGAGCTTTGTTGTTTTTTAGGTGTAAAATGATGTTTCGTATTTCCTCATATGTTGGTGGAACATATGAGGAGTCCTGGTTTGGGGCGGCTATGTGGCATTGGAGACTTTCTTCAGGGGTTCACAATTGTGTAGCTTCTCGAAGTACTGTTTCAGAATTTCGCAGTTCGCTTTTGTGTTGGTTTCAAGGTTCCATCAGGCGGAATACGACGGAAGCAGAGGCTCGGTGACTTGTAGTTCATCAGTTCTTCCCTAAATGTTCTGTAGAACATTTAGGGAAGAACTATTATATTATATTATATTTCTATTAGCTTTGTTATTCATACTTTATCCATTTTGTTTAAATGTATATATGATAGCAAGGTTATACCAGACAAGACAAGACAAGTCCAGCAAAGGAAAGGTCCACAAAGTGCGGTTCGCGGGCCGCATGCGGCCCATTGTGTTTTTGAGCGTCCCACCAAGCAACATATTTTTTTCGGTATGAACCATCGAAAATTTCGAGAATTCTTAAACGAAATAGATGCAGAATATGAAGATGTTGTGTACTTTTCGGAAGTAATGGCTTAGTCGTGGGAGTGTTTTAAAAATAGTTTTATAGTTGAAAGACGGGTTTGAAATGTTTTTGACAGAAAAAGGAAACAATATATCAGTTATCGAATTTTAAATGGATAAGCAAGTTTTCTTTTCTTGTTGACATTACAACTTACCTCAATAAATTAAATATAACACTGCAAGGCAAAGGAAAGTTAATCAATGAGTTTTTCATAGAAATTATAAGTTTTCAGCTTAAAATAAATTTTTTTATTTCTCAACGAAAATTTTCGTTTTCGCTTTCAAGATTTTTATATAAAAGAAATTGATATATTAATATTTGAAAATCCTATAAGATTTGATAAGAGTAAATTTACTTACAATCAAACAATGTATATAACAATAATTTTGATGAAAATAATTTAATTTCTTTTTATTTAGGTCTATCGGATAATAAATTTCCTAATTTAAGAATTTTTGCGAAATCAGTGATTTGCATTTTTCGAGCACTTATTTATGCGAACAAACTTTTTCAAGAATGAATTTAATACAATCAAAATATAGAACGAGGTTGACCGATGAAAATTTGCAAAACCTTTTGAGGATCTCAGTATCTCAAACCCAACCCGATATAAAAATTAAATTATCGAAAAACATTCAAGAACAAAAATCGAATTAAATTTAAATTTTGTGTTTGTTTGAATAAAATAAATGAAGGGTACAGGGGAAAAACCACGCATGTCCACCTAGATTCGTTTTGAGAAACACGAAATTTAAAGTTAGGACATTGTTTTCGCCTGGATATCTATTTTAAAATGTCAGTTTTATAGGGACTAAGGTGATTTTTCCTCAATCTTATACAGTGGAACGTAAAGTACACTTCTAATACTAACATATGGCAGCACCAGTTCAATATTAACAAAAAAATGGACTTCCGTGGTTTTTTCCCCTGTGCCCTTCAAATTGTTTCTAGTATATTTGGAGTTTTATTTTGTTTTATAAAAAATGTCACTCAATTTTTGTTCTCCGATGTTATTATAGCATGTAAATAAAATAGTAACTATTTTTTTCTTTTTTATATTGATTCCAAATAATATTTATATTCGATTAAAAAATAATATTTAAGCTACATAGTACATTTGTCAACATCTGACTGATAAAAAATAAAATTGTTTTGTTTGTATTTGTTGTTTTTTTAATTAGCCCGCCGTCAGAAAAAGTTGCCGACCCCTGAGTTAGACTATTGAAATTCGTTCCGATACTAGATAATTTATTTAGTTAATCAACAAAGATAACTAGAATAATCTACCTAGAATGCGATGTTAGTTATCAAAGTTTTTGCAAAATAGTTAATTGAGTTTGAGAATTTATTTCTCGGTTACTAATCTAGTTATTAAGATGAAACTTGCTAGAGCTGTTAGCTGATGTCTTTAGTTACTACTGCTTGAAAACTAGAATATTCTAACTAGAGTATCTAGAAAGTTACAACCCGAGGGGCCATCCACTCTTGCAATACATGTTAATATTTAGATTCATTACCGCACATTACTTTGCATTCCTTAGCATTACGTAAGTATTTCACCACAGTACACAAAGTACTCTTGCATTCCTTGAATTACTCTTGCATTCCCTGAATTACGTTCACATTATATTCGCATTACGGCCGCATTACCTTCCCACTACACCCACATGAGCTCATCATGCGCCTCGTCATGCGCCATGCTGCAGTAGGACAGTGAGATCCTACTAAACTCCTCATAACAGTGATGGCCAACTTGGGGGGTTTTACCCCCAAATTTAAGGGGAACCAAGATGCAAAGTGTTTTTAAGGAGTATTTTTAGGGGGATCTTTTAACGGGTACATTATTTAACAATTTTTTTTGAGGGCGATAAATTTTAAAGTATATTTAATAAAAAAAAAAGTTAAAAAAGAAGGAAAAGAATGTATAATGACAGAACATAATAATTTATAATCACAGATAATACTCAAGTGGGGACAAAAAGCATGAACTGACTACAAACTGCAGGAAACAAAATGCAGGACTCTCTATACAATTTATATTATTAACCCTTAAGAGCTAGTCATATTTTCGGCACCTTCTGAAACCAGTCATGGGTCGTTTTCGTCTTTGCGTTATTTGGATCAGTAAAAACGCTTTAAAAAATCTGAAAAAATTCATGGAGCTTCTTTCAACCTTCAACTTAAAGCCCCAATAGGAATATTTTGAAAAAAAACAATTTGTTATACTTTTGTTATTGAAAATCTGGAGGTATCTCACGAAAAATCATTTGTTTACTTAAAAAATCATAACTTAAAGCCAAATAAAGATATCGACCCAAATAAAAAAAGAAATTGAAGGTGAAGACCCTACCTTTCATAAAAAAAATAGTCCAAAAAATTTTATTGAAAAAAAATGCTTAATTTTTGAACCTGAAAATAGCAAAAATTTGGGTACTAAAATTGCGTGTAAAAATGACTAAAATCGCGTGTAAAAATGATTTTAATGAATAAATTTGTTGTAAAGTGGATATAAACTAATAACGTAACAATGTTTTAGTGTGTGTTAGGTCAATATTTTATTTAAGCATGGTGGCAAGGTATACAACAAGAAATACGGTGTTCGTCGCAAGTGGGTTTACCGCATTTCGCGCAACAAATGTTGGTTTTGCGGTCTTTTTCTGTTTTACAATAAAAACATCGTTTTCTCTTGTTCATTTTTTGGAGCCCAACATTCGCGGTTATATTTTCTTCGACTCCTAGCAATCTTTGAATGGATTGCTTAGTAGATGTATGAATTTGTGGGTATTCAAGGCGTTTACGGAGCTGTGGCGCTATCAGATCGAATGCAAACTCTTTCAAGAAATCGGCTCGAGAACGCGGCTCATTTGTAGAAGCTAAATTGTACAAAATGGAGGCATTCACAGTGGCCTGATCCATCATACCGAGAAAGAAACGCATAGTCCATCTACGAGTCCTTCGAGCGCATGAGTAATTGCCGCATAGCTGATCAAACGCATCAGTGCCGCACTTCGTTGAGTTATAAAACTCAATGATCTCAGGTTTATCAGTATCTGCGGACTTTTTCCCTGTTTTGTGTTTCGATGACAACAGCAATACGACCTTATTTTTTTCGGGCAAAAAGACAATAAAATATTGCTCCCGTCGTAGCCGTATCGGACCGTGCCCATCGTCGCATTTTGACGGAATGATTCCGGAATCTGCCGCTTATTTTTGCGAATCGTTCCGACCATGGTGATCCCGTGATCTTTTTTCATTGTATTGAAAATTTCAATAGAAGTGAACCAATTGTCACAAGTGATCGTTCGGTTAGTACCATGAATAGGTTGGCTTGGAACGCGAACATAGTACGATGGTACACTTTCGTTTCGTTCGAGGGGACTTTTCCGGTGTACGGTATCGCTGACAACATATATGATGTTTTTGCATCGTTCATCGATACAATTTTTATACCGTAACGCGCAGGTTTTGATTTTATATAAACTCTCGCCGAAAATTTGCCGCGAAATGCTAATAACTGCTCTTCGATTGTCAAGAACTCGCTAGGAGAATAATTTAATTCACAATTTTTTATAAACGTGTCCCAAATTTCGCGGACCGGCGCTAATACGTCTGTAGCGCGTCTTTCTGCTCGAGTTGTCTTATCATCGAATCGTATTCTGCAGCTCAGAAACTGGAACCGAGTTCGTCCCATCGCGGCTTTACATGACGGGACGCCAAATTGTTCACCCCACAATTCTCTCAGGTTCACTCGGTTGCTTTTACACGCGCCGAAAAGATACAATATGCCGAGGAACGCTTTTATTTCAGTAACACACGTCGATTGATATACCCTGTCAGCTGCCCAGTCAGCGTCATCAACGTTACGCATGAACCGTGCGATTTCTTCGTTCGTATGTAACACGATAAAGTCCAAAACATCGTCGGTGAATAAGGTGCTCCAATATTGTAACGGAGTACTCGCCGAAGCAGCCGCGTTTTTAGCACGAGGTAAAATAACTGTAATACTGCTTCTCCGACCGCGACTTTCGGGAGCATTTACGCACCACTTATATTTATCCTTCCCGTACACATACTTCCTACGTCGAGTACCTGTCGGTATCTCTTCTTCTTGTTCTGGTTCACTGACGTCGTCATCATCGCGGTCGTCTAAATCTGAGACCTCATACTCCGTTTCATCGCTGTCATGGTCTTCCAACAGATCAGATTCCTCCTCGGAGTCGTCTGATCCAAAATATATTATGTTATCTCGAGGCCGAAGAATAGTCAAAACTTCTTCCGCCGATCGTGATGACATTTTTAGTGAAACTACAGAAAAAAAATTTTTTTTTAATTTTTTAAAAAAATTTAAAAAAAAAATTTTTTTTTGCGTGTGCAGAACTTTTTTTTCCGATTTTAAGATGATATTGAACGCATAAAAAAAAAAGTTTAAAAAACTTACCTGTACTTTTGAGCAACGTAAAGTCTAGTCATGGGTCGTTTTCGTCCGCGGCGAATTTCATGTGCTCACTACGATGGCCTGAGGGAGACTAGCGCACTGCCGCCTCGTAGGTAGGTCCTCGGGGGACATAACTTTTTTTAGGGAGGGGATATAGCATGCTCCGGACCCGTTTTCAAAAGTTACAGCACTTTAAAATTTCGCTTGGGTCGAAAACGACCCATGACTGGCTCTTAAGGGTTAAGCCTTGAACCAACCAATGCACATTGTTTACAGTTTTGCTTACTAATTAATAAAAAAATTAAAATAAAAAAAAAGCAAAATCAAACCAATCTCCCCTCACTAGCCCTTATTAAATACATATCCCGATGAAATTTAAAGTATTGAGTCAACATTATTGTCTAGGGGACGAAAACACGAGACATTGAAGCAATTTGTTTTTAATTTCAATTATTTTTCGTTTAACTTTAAAAGAAAAGTTAACAAAAGAAAAGTATAAAAAAGATGAAGAAGCTAAAAATGTATATAAAGAAATTTTGAGAGAGGAAAGTTGAAAATCTAAATATAAAAATCGTTTTATTTCATTGTTGTTTTCATTACTATTAGTTCATAAATTAATGTGTGTAAATCTGTAAAATTCGCCCACATAAATAAGCTCATTTAATTTAATTTTTTTTACCTCTCAAACAAGGTGTACAATGTGAACTATAGGAGTTTTGAATCGAAATCTAGGGGGAATTGAACTTGATCCTAGGGGGGAAATTTTGTACGAGTTGGCATCACTGCCTCATAATAGAAAGAAGCCGATACCATTTGAAACAAAGTGAAATTGGTTTAAAATTAGGTAGTGTAATATTAATAATAAAATTTTAACATTTAATAGTAATATATAGTCAGCCCTATGAAGTTAGCTACCGAATTTGAAAAAATATAATATTACATCGGAGTTCCTGGTAGATATCAAATAGTTCTAGAGTACTTTGTGCAAAATTTTTCGGTAGAATTCTTAGAGTTCTATCGAAAATCCTTATAATTTTAAAAATCCCAATTTTACCTTAAAGTTTTTCGAAAAATTGAGCTTAATCGATTTGAATTTCCTGGTAGAACTCTTAGAGTTCTGTCTTCGAAAATCCTTATAAAATTTTTCTGTAAAGTTAAAAATTAGAAAGATATGCGAAAAATTAAACTTCACTGATGTGACGAAGGGAAAAAGAAAAAAAAGTCGGGGCGGCCGAGCGGTGTTTTGAATGTTTCTGCTTTGTCGGCGAATAGATCGGCTTTCTCCTTTGTCGGCCGCACGAAAATCTACGCGCCGAACTTGTAGTAAATGCTTTTAGTAAATTTTAGTTAGAAAATGTGCATATTTTTCGCAGTAAACCAACGAATTCGCATAGGAACAGAACTGTTGCGGCACTTTTTTTGCACTTCATTGCTGAACTCGAACTTCATTAGTGAACTTTTTTTCGAATATCTTTCCAATGTTTGACTTCACAGAAAAATGTTACAAGGATTTTCGATAGAACTCTATCGGGAACTGCTAACATAACTGTTGCGCGATTTTTTTAATTTTTATTCAAAACCATGGGTCCCTTATTATTGAAAATATCTTTTGAACCAAGGTTTTGATCAAAAAATGTCAAAGGGATCTTCGATAGAATTCTTCCTCGGTGCTATTTAGATCCGCGAAAAGAACTGTTTTTGCAATTTTCAAAAATATTATTTTTTTGCAAAATGTCAATTTTTGTAGAACTTTTTGCAAAATTGATCAAGTACTCCAGAACTATGGTTGAGCTGCAGTAATATATCAAAAACGCACAGTTTTTCTCAAAAGTGTTGCTAGCTCATTTTTGGTATTTTACATTTTTTTGTACTCTAGAACTATTTCATATCTACCAGCAACTTCGGTTGCTAACTTCACAGGACTGTGACATATGATTTAATATTGATAAGCAATACAAAAATGTGAAAAAGTTTTTAAGAGTATTGTAATTTTGTTGTATTTCAATACAATTTCAATAAATGTATAGAAATTCAACACACTTGTTATTTAATGACGATACTACTAACGTGATGTCTTCTTCATTACTAGCATTCTTATCTTACAGGTTGCACGTAGTAATTACAAGTAAATATACTCAAACGTTCAGTGCATTAGAAATTATTTAATTATGTAAAATGTAAATATTTCAAATTTTCTTCCTTTACGTGGCATTACTTTGCAGTACCTAAGCATTTCTAAAATTATCTGACATTATTACGTACGCATTACGCTTGTGATTTATCCCAGTACTTCACATTAGCAAAGAATTAGCATAATTACGTGACATTATTACGCATTACGCTAGTAATTTCTTCGAGTACCTTGAATTACCAAAAAAAAAAACATGATAATTGCGAATACATTGCAACATTTCAGGGAGTGGATGACCCCTCGTTACAACCGTTTTACTAGAAGTCTCCAAGAAAAAGTTTATTTTGTCGATTTAGATTGAATCGTTTAGATCTGTGACTAAACTATGTAGATCTAGTATTATATTGAAGTTATTTATAAATTTTGTTTGAAACAATTTGCTAGATTCTTTATGGCTTTCTAGATACAGCCTTTCGAAATCAAGTTATCTTTATAGCTTCAAATTGAAACTATTTAACTAAACTAGCTGTAACTCAGCTAATAGACTAGTTAAAGCGGCCTGAAATTGCTACAGTTATAGATAACTAAATTATCTGTAATACTTATGCAAAATAATTTTCAAAATCTTTATTTTTTATCTAGTTACAAACGTCTAAGTTTGACTTACCTATGTAGTTTAAAATTAAAATGTATTCTTGCTAAAATTGCTGTAACTCAGCTAGCGGACTAGCTATAGAAACTGAATTTGAGACATTTATAGCTAACTAAATTATCTATGTTATTTACTGAAAACAATTTTCAAAATTAGGTTTAGTTAGTCAGTTACAACATCTCAAATTTGATTTATCTATATAGTTTGAAATTAATATGTATTCTAACTAAAATAGCTATAACTCAGCTAGCGGACTAGCTATAAACCTAATTTAACAATTATGTATTCCAACTAATATAGCTATAACTCAGCTAGCAGACTAGCTACAAACCTAACCTAACTAAAATAGCTATAAATCGGCTAGCGGACTAGCTATAAAAACTATATTTGGCCAATTCATAGATAACTAAATTATCTATGATATTTACTTGAAAAGAATTTGCAAAATTCGGTTTAGTTATCTAGTTACAACCTGTCAAATTTGACTTATCTATATAGTTTGAAATTAAAATATATTCTTACCAAAGGAGTTATAACTCAGTTAGAAGATAAGTTGGCAAGATGTGTGTAATTTTGAGATTAGACTATGCTAGACAAGACAAGATATTAGATATATTAGACAAGACTAGAGAAGATTTCTTTAGTACTTCAATCTAATGAAACTGTTTAATCCCAAGTTAAAAGTTCACTTAGGGGAAATTGGGGTCATTTTGGGAAAAAACTGTTCGTCTATTTGAATGTCTAGTTGAGTGAAGATCTAGTACACTCAATAATTTATGATTGTCCTTGCAATATTTTAAGATTGTCCTAACTTTAGCGGAGTCACACCAAGGTTTTAACTCAGAAAATTGAGCCTACATCTGAAATTGTAGATTGTAGATCATGAAATTGTCACATGTAGCCTATCTATGAGAAACCTAACAACTCTCAGCCTGCTTTTGTCTCTTGTGAATTATGTTTTAACACTTTGAAATACGGATTTTTAGATAATTTTAAATATCCCACCATGCATATTTACGCATCAAAAGTGGGACACTGTTAATATTGCCATGCCTCAAGGAGTATTTTTTTAATCTTATATATCAAGCTTTGTTTATATCCATTGATATATACATATTTTTAAATTTCCCAAAATATACCATGTATATATCCTATCCTATAGAGATTAGAACTTATCTATACATAGGTCGGGAAGACAAAAAAAAAACACAAGACGAGATTTAATCGAGATAATATTTATTTAAATTATCCTTGGCTGTGTTTTGTACAAGATGTTGATAATATTTAGAGAAGAAAATAAGAGGAAATTGTCGTTTCGAAAATAATTCTTTACAACTTCACATAAATAAATCCCGTAATGTTCGCGGAGAAAATATTTATATAAAAAAAAAACAGCGAAATGTGTGCAATTGAACGTTTTAAGCGTCTTCTAAACAACGAACCGAATAGTTTTCAACAAAATATATTTTCGGTTTGATTACAACTTTCTTTTCTATAAATATGGTTTTA
Source organism: Phosphuga atrata (assembly GCA_944588485.1). Lineage (NCBI taxonomy): Eukaryota > Metazoa > Arthropoda > Insecta > Coleoptera > Silphidae > Phosphuga > Phosphuga atrata. Next base: position 49,646,106 of record OX155902.1, read on the forward strand.
CGTGTTATTGCCGGGATTAATTTCAGTGTGAATAATCCTCGCATTGACGCATTCAACATATTTTGTGTTTACAAATACCAAATTTCGAGTTGTTTCTTTGTTTCCAAAAAAATATGTTTATTCTCCCGGTATTTCTGCAAAACTACAAATAAATCCCATTTTTTTTCAAGACTAGACAGACAAGACTACACCCTATTCCACCTTGGCTTTTAGTATGCGCCACCTCGGTATCGCATATTTTGCATTCATTCAGGGTGGGCAGCCCGGACGGTTAGTGAAAACCGCCTTAGTTGTTGTCTCCCCGACCAGGATTCGAACCCGGCTCTCCCGCATTGAAAGGCGGGTATGTAGACAGACAAGACTAGACAGACAAGACTAGACAGACAAGACTAGACAGCCAAAACTAGACAGACAAGACTAGACAGACAAGACTAGACAGACAAGACTAGACAGACAAGACTAGACAGACAAGACTAGACAGACAAGACTAGACAGACAAGACTAGACAGACAAGACTAAAGAGACAAGACTAGACAGACAAGACTAGACAGACAAGACTAGACAGACAAGACTAGACAGACAAGACTAGACAGACAAGACTAGACAGACAAGACTAGACAGACAAGACTAGACAGACAAGACTAGACAGACAAGACTAAACAGACAAGACTAGACAGACAAGACTAGACAGACAAGACTAGACAGACAAGACTAGACAGACAAGACTAGACAGACAAGACTAGACAGACAAGACTAGACAGACAAGACTAGACAGACAAGACTAGACAGACAAGACTAGACAGACAAGACTAGACAGACAAGACTAGACAGACAAGACTAGACAGACAAGACTAGACAGACAAGACTAGACAGACAAGACTAGACAGACAAGACTAGACAGACAAGACTAGACAGACAAGACTAGACAGACAAGACTAGACAGACAAGACTAGACAGACAAGACTAGACAGACAAGACTAGACAGACAAGACTAGACAGACAAGACTAGACAGACAAGACTAGACAGACAAGACTAGACAGACAAGACTAGACAGACAAGACTAGACAGACAAGACTAGACAGACAAGACTAGACAGACAAGACTAGACAGACAAGACTAGACAGACAAGACTAGACAGACAAGACTAGACAGACAAGACTAGACAGACAAGACTAGACAGACAAGACTAGACAGACAAGACTAGACAGACAAGACTAGACAGACAAGACTAGACAGACAAGACTAGACAGACAAGACTAGACAGACAAGACTAGACAGACAAGACTAGACAGACAAGACTAGACAGACAAGACTAGACAGACAAGACTAGACAGACAAGACTAGACAGACAAGACTAGACAGACAAGACTAGACAGACAAGACTAGACAGACAAGACTAGACAGACAAGACTAGACAGACAAGACTAGACAGACAAGACTGACGTCGAAACACCCTGATGAATACTCTTCATTTAAGGTAACAGTGCCATTTGAATGTCTCGATGACATTATGAAACCAGAGACTTGGCCTAGAAACACATGTATAAATCCTTTTTTATTAAGGCTAGAGACGCCCCGGAATGTCAATACCCACATATAAAATCAGCAAAAAAAAGAAATCTATTAATGAAGCCAGCAGCCAGAAATCAATTTACGTTAATAAATCAAAATGTGCAGTCTCTAGGGAATTCTATTGATAAAATAGAATATATGCTTGAAAATATCAATAATTGCAGACTGTTGATCATCACGGAACACTGGAAGAGCCCAGAACAACTGGACATACTAAAAATAAAAAACTTCAATCTGTCCTCATATTTCTGCAGAGCAGAAGGATTATACGGAGGATCTGCTATCTACTGTAAAAATGATACAACATTCACAATTAGGGACGACATCAATAAAATGGCTGAGGAGCATGTGTTTGAGTGTACAGCTATAGAAGTTGTGATAGACAAGAAGGAACTAATAATTGTTGGATTATATAGAGCTCCGCAATCAAATATTAAATATTTTATGGACAAGCTGCACCATCTTCTACTAGTGCTCGCAAGGAATACTAAGCAATACATATTATCAGGAGATTTTAATATAAATATTTTAAATCTAACAAATACTAGTCAACAGTTCCTGTCTCTGCTAGAATCTTTTAATGCGGTACCGACTTTAAAAGAAGTAAGTCATCCATCGTCTGGCACGTGTATTGACAATATTATAACTAACCTCAATGTAATGTACAGCACGGAAACTCAAGACTACCATCTATCTGACCACTCTGCACAGTTACTAACCACGATTTGTCAGAAGGAAGACATTCCTTCTAAATATAAACTTACTAGGATTTTTAACAGTGACAATATGCACAAATTTAAGTATCTAATGGATGAGGTAGTGTGGGACGAACTCCTTGAAATCGATTGCGATGAAATAGATAACCAGTGGACGTTTTTCATGGAAATCTTCAACAGACACTTCAACGAGGCCTTCCCCAAAGAACTTATTAACACCAGACCGGCAGTTCGACGGGTCTTTGCAAATCCTGATTTGAAACGGATGGAAAAGGATCTGGGAGTAGCCCAAGTACTATGTAGATTTTCTCCAAACTGCAAGAAACTCTACAATAATCTGCGAAGAAACTTCACAAATCTATTAAGAAAACAAAAAAAGGAAAATTTAAATAATCAGTTAGTAGAATCTTCAAATGTTCAAAAAACTACTTGGAGAATTATTCGTGATTTAACGAATTTTAAAAAGAAAAATACCACCTACCATAACCGTAATGAGGATCCACAAACCAGTGCTACAAAGATAAATAATTTCTTCGTAGACAGGGCGAAGCTATTGTTTAATACTATACCGACGTTAGAATTCAATGACAATATAACAGCGAGTAACAATTCGATATTTCTAGCACCAGTAACAAGTGAAGAACTATATAGTACAATTATGAATTTAAAAAACAAGAAAAGTGCGGGTCAAGACGAGATTCCTTCAATCGTGCTAAAACATGTGTTCCTATCGATTTTGACGCCATTAAAGTCCATCATAAATAACTCCTTCACTGTTGGCAAATTCCCAGAGAAACTTAAAGTAGCCATAATAACTCCAATTCACAAAAGCGGAAATATAAGTGATGTGGGAAATTACAGACCAATAAGTATCCTTTCAGTGTTTTCAAAAGTGTTCGAAAAACTCATCTGTACTAGAATAATATCATTCCTTGAAAAATATCAAATAATAAGCCCACAGCAACACGGTTTCATCAAAGGAAAGAATATCGATACTGCCTGCTACGAATTCATCAAGGATATTATGAATAATCTAGAAGCTAAGAATATCCCACTAGGTTTGCTAATGGATTTATCCAAGGCATATGATCTAGTGGATCACACTATTCTACAAAACAAATTAAACAAATATGGCATCAGAGGGGTTGCACTAGAATGGTTAAAATCGTACCTAAACAACAGATCACAAATAACAAGTTTTGACACTCCGAATGGTTGCGTAATGTCCAGCAAAAGGAGTATCAGCATGGGTATCCCACAGGGGAGCACTATTGGTCCATTGCTCTTCACCATTTTTATTAATGACCTCCCCAAAACGCATATCATCCCTCAACATACCATGGTTAACTATGCGGACGATACTACCCTTTTAATAATAAATAAGTCAATGCTAGATATTAACGGAAACGCTAACCTAGCAATGTCTTCACTAACTACTTGGTTCTCAGAGAACAGTCTTATATTAAATCAGAACAAAACAAAAAGTATTATATTTCAAACTAAAAGATGCACTACAGATTATCCACGAGCTATTGGAATAAGAAATGGGTTGATAGATGTACAACAATCCGTGAGACTATTGGGATTATACATTGATAATACTCTGGACTGGACATCCCATATAAATCATGTTACCAAGAGCCTCAACAAAGCAGTATTTGCCATGCGATCCCTCCAAAGATATGTCGACAAGAAAGTTCTGAGACTCCTGTATTTTTCCAATTTTTACTCTCATTTAAGATTTGGAATCATATTCTGGGGCAATGGAATTAATGTTCAAAGGGTATTTAGAATACAAAAGCAAGCCCTGCGTATTCTATGCAATTTAAAATACCGAGAGTCCTGTAGAGGCCATTTCAGAAAAGCAGAAATATTAACAACTACAGGCACATATATCTACGAAAGCATTTTATTTGTATTCAAACATAAACATTTATTTGAATGTTTTAATAAGCCCAAAGAACGAGAAACTAGATATAATAGAGATCTTTATCAGTTACCTAAACATATGTTAACAATGTCTCAGAAAAATCAACCCTATATGTCTGCTAAACTCTACAACAAGTTGCCTAGCGATATTAAACGTATTACACACATCAAACAGCTTAAAGGGAACTTTAGGATTGGATTAATAATATTGAACCGTATTCTATAGACGAATTTTATTCGAATTAGAAATTTGAATGTATTAGTAATTTAATTTTATTATTTAGTAATTTAATTTTAGTTTTTTCTCATATTTCTCGTCAATTCTGTTCTTGTTTTCATGAATTCAGTTAACTTATTTATGTATGTTTTTTTTTCCTGTTGACATATTTCATTTAGATTTGTATCTTAATTAATGAAATAAATGTATTTGATTTGATTTGATTTGATTTGATTTGACTAGACAGACAAGACTAGACAGACAAGACTAGACAGACAAGACTAGACAGACAAGACTAGAGAGACAAGACTAGACAGACAAGACTAGACAGACAAGACTAGACAGACAAGACTAGACAGACAAGACTAGACAGACAAGACTAGACAGACAAGACTAGACAGACAAGACTAGACAGACAAGACTAGACAGACAAGACTAGACAGACAAGACTAGACAGACAAGACTAGACAGACAAGACTAGACAGACAAGACTAGACAGACAAGACTAGACAGACAAGACTAGACAGACAAGACTAGACAGACAAGACTAGACAGACAAGACTAGACAGACAAGACTAGACAGACAAGACTAGACAGACAAGACTAGACAGACAAGACTAGACAGACAAGACTAGACAGACAAGACTAGACAGACAAGACTAGACAGACAAGACTAGACAGACAAGACTAGACAGACAAGACTAGACAGACAAGACTAGACAGACAAGACTAGACAGACAAGACTAGACAGACAAGACTAGACAGACAAGACTAGACAGACAAGACTAGACAGACAAGACTAGACAGACAAGACTAGACAGACAAGACTAGACAGACAAGACTAGACAGACAAGACTAGACAGACAAGACTAGACAGACAAGACTAGACAGACAAGACTAGACAGACAAGACTAGACAGACAAGACTAGACAGACAAGACTAGACAGACAAGACTAGACAGACAAGACTAGAGAGACAAGACTAGACAGACAAGACTAGACAGACAAGACTAGACAGACAAGACTAGACAGACAAGACTAGACAGACAAGACTAGACAGACAAGACTAGACAGACAAGACTAGACAGACAAGACTAGACAGACAAGACTAGACAGACAAGACTAGACAGACAAGACTAGACAGACAAGACTAGACAGACAAGACTAGACAGACAAGACTAGACAGACAAGACTAGACAGACAAGACTAGACAGACAAGACTAGACAGACAAGACTAGACAGACAAGACTAGACAGACAAGACTAGACAGACAAGACTAGACAGACAAGACTAGACAGACAAGACTAGACAGACAAGACTAGACAGACAAGACTAGACAGACAAGACTAGACAGACAAGACTAGACAGACAAGACTAGACAGACAAGACTAGACAGACAAGACTAGACAGACAAGACTAGACAGACAAGACTAGACAGACAAGACTAGACAGACAAGACTAGACAGACAAGACTAGACAGACAAGACTAGACAGACAAGACTAGACAGACAAGACTAGACAGACAAGACTAGACAGACAAGACTAGACAGACAAGACTAGACAGACAAGACTAGACAGACAAGACTAGACAGACAAGACTAGACAGACAAGACTAGACAGACAAGACTAGACAGACAAGACTAGACAGACAAGACTAGACAGACAAGACTAGACAGACAAGACTAGACAGACAAGACTAGACAGACAAGACTAGACAGACAAGACTAGACAGACAAGACTAGACAGACAAGACTAGACAGACAAGACTAGACAGACAAGACTAGACAGACAAGACTAGACAGACAAGACTAGACAGACAAGACTAGACAGACAAGACTAGACAGACAAGACTAGACAGACAAGACTAGACAGACAAGACTAGACAGACAAGACTAGACAGACAAGACTAGACAGACAAGACTAGACAGACAAGACTAGACAGACAAGACTATATAGAGCAAGAGCAGTTGGATTGCTCTTCCACATAACGCAAGGCGTGTTGTATGGCTATAAGCTCCGCCTGGAAGATAGAGCAGTAATACTCCAGTCTAAACTGCTTATAATGTACTTCATCTCCGTCAAAGTAGACAACAAAGGCAGCCCCAGTACCACTGTTGGATTTTGAACCGTCCGTATACACCCGAAGTTGACATTCGTAAGCGTTAAATGGTAACTAACCAATGACAGCTTGGAAGGGTGGAGAAATGCCTGAGTGTTGATGGTAGGTTCCAAATCAGCTGAAGTTAGACCTAATCCCAAGACGTCTCTTATTAATAAATCATCTGTACTGGAATGCGAGCTATAAAGCGCCAACTGTTTTAGGCGGATGTCAACCGGAAGAATACCGGAAATCACGCAGGCCGCCTCATTAGAGACTGTACGATATGCCTTGGCTGCACGGATAGTAGTGAGGCGTTGTACGCCCAATAGCTTAAGCTTTCCTTTAACACCGCAAAACCGGTGCCAAATAGGAGCTCCATACAGTAACGCTGGTTCAACCGCACCATGATATATGTCTACTATTTCTGCTCTCCCTAGATCAGACAAGACAAGACTAGACAGACAAGACCAGACAGACAAGACCAGACAGACAAGACCAGACAGACAAGACCAGACAGACAAGACCAGACAGACAAGACTAGACAGACAAGACTAGACAGACAAGACTAGACAGACAAGACTAGACAGACAAGACTAGACAGACAAGACTAGACAGACAAGACTAGACAGACAAGTCTAGACAGACAAGACTAGACAGACAAGACTAGACAGACAAGACTAGACAGACAAGACTAGACAGACAAGACTAGACAGACAAGACTAGACAGACAAGACTAGACAGACAAGACTAGACAGACAAGACTAGACAGACAAGACTAGACAGACAAGACTAGACAGACAAGACTAGACAGACAAGACTAGACGGACAAGACTAGACAGAGAAGACTAGACAGACAAGACTTTTTTTTTTGGGGCGTAGCTGATATACAAGATATACAGACAAGTGGTCCCCATGAAACCAACCAGGCACCCCGGGATCGCTCTTCGCATGACTTCAGAGTGTAGGTTGGGTCAGAAGTTGAAACTAGCTAAATTTTTCTTAAGATTCTTTGTCTCTCATCCTTTTCCTTGGCCGATATTCCATTTTTCTGTCCATTTCTCCGTATTTTCATTCTTCAGCCTCGGTGGGGACGGTGGAGATCCCGGTCTCCCACTTATCAGAACGGTATGTTGTGCACTACACTACCGAGGAGGACAAGACTAGACGGACAAGACTAATCGGTTAGGACTAGACGAACAAGACTTTTTTTTATTGGGGACGTAGCAAGCACCTTTCGGTTAACTTTAGCAAGAGAGCCTCCTGAAAGCCCGCACATCCTGTAACCGCTCGGTTTCAGGTTTTCTGTATGTTCTATGCATCTCCCCTGGTTCTGTTTACCTGTCTGATTCGTTCGTCTCTTTCCTTTTTGCTTAAGATATTTATAATCATGGTTTCCGTTGTAAGCGAGTCTTCTTCGGAGCTGAGCTTCACGTACGTCAATGTAGTTGTTTGAAGTCTTTCATTCGTCTTGGTTGTCCATATATGTGTCTCTCTGTCGTCCATCTCTCGCATACGAGTACTATGTGTAGGGCAACAAATAAGGGGCCTTAAAAAGTGCGAAGCCGCGGGTTTTAATTTGTCACTATATAATCGAACAATCACTATACATCACATATAGCTTTGTTCCAACAGCAGTCAAATCGGTCAGCAAACTATCCGTGGCATGCACAATATTACAAGCGGCAATGATTTTATATATTGCGCATGCGTCGGGTAGTTTGATAACCGTTTTGACAGCTTCACGTACGTCAATGTAGTTGTTTGAAGTCTTTCATTCGTCTTGGTTGTCCATATATGTGTCTCTCTGTCGTCCATCTCTCGCATACGAGTACTATGTGTAGAGCACTATCCGTAAGGCCTAAGTAATCACGGCGATTGTATAGGGCCTTGTCGATGTTATGCAAGTACTCTTTGAAGCGCCCATGCCCAGCTAGCGCCTGAGTGAGATGTTAACCCACTTCTCCGTGCTTTCGTATCACCTATGGTAACAGATCTGGGATTAGCTGCCTGGTCCACTGGCCTCTCACAGAAGCACTCCAGTGTCTTTGCCACTTTTCAAACATCTAGCACTTGGCTTACTTTTTCTGTTCCATCTTATTTCTCCCGTCCCCGTGTTTTTGTGCGTTATACAGGTAGGTCCTTTCCTCGGCCATGAACTCTATGGGCGATATGCCTGCGATCACCAGGACGGCGTCCCGCGTCATCGTCCTGTGCGCAGTGCACACCCGTAGAGCCTTAGATAGAGCCGTAGATTTTTCTTTGTACCGTAGCAAGTTTATGTTTTATGCTTGCCTTCTTAATCGCCCTTTCCCTCACAGGAGCCCCATATAGCCTTGCTGATTGGGCAACCGAGCATATTAATTTTCTCTTACTGCGTTTTGGACCCCCCAGCGTTTGATATTATTATGCCCAGTGTTCCTATCGTATTTAGCGCCAACGCTGTGTGACGTGTTTATTAAATGATATTTTTTTGTCGATGGTAACTCCTAGGTATTTAATTGAGTCTTTAGGTGTAATTGCCGCATTTTTTAATTTGAATATAATTGGGCCTATGTGTCGCCCTCCGGTAAGCAGCACCGCTTCGGTCTTTTCTGGCGCCAGCTTTAGCTGTTTCTCTTGTAATCACGAGTCTAGCAGTTCCATGGCTCTGTTCGCTCTTAGCATTAATCCTCGTTCGTTTTTGTCTGTAACAACAAGTGCCAAAGTGGTCTGCAAAGCCGACCATCTTTACTCCCCCCGGTAATTCCTGTCTGAGAACTCCGTCGTATAGGATATTCCACAGGGTAGGTCCTAGAATAGAGCACTGTGGAACACCACTAGTTACCTCTCGTTCCGCAAATTTTTCTTCTGCTTCCATTATTATTCTTCGTTCTCTTTAATAGCTATCTTCTCCAGCACATTTTGCCAGACAGCAGAATTGAAGGCGTTTATCACATCCAGCGTGATTAATGCGCTCATCTTCCGTATCTTTCTCGTACCGGCCTCTGTAGCAATTTTTATTACCGGATAAATTGCATCCACCGTAGATGGACGGACAAGATTAGACGGACAAGACTAGACAAACAAGAATTAGGGGGCAACAAATAAGGGGCCTTAAAAAGTGCGAAGCCGCGGGTTTTAATTTGTCACTATATAATCGAACAATCACTATACATCACATATAGCTTTGTTCCAGCAGCAGTCAAATCGGTCAGCAAACTATCCGTTGCATGCACAATATTACAAGCGGCACTGATTTTATATATTGCGCATGCGTCGGGTAGTTTGCTAACCGTTTTGACTGCTGTTGGAACAAAACTATTATTATATGTTGTATAGTGATGGTTCGATGATATAGTGACCATCATGACTACCATGATATAGTGAATAGGATAAGACGGGCCAACGTGGTCGCCAACATCTGAAGAAGATAGGCACCTTTAGACGAAAAAGGCAACCACAGTTTGATTGTTTTGTGTCAAAATTTAACAGTTTGTCAAATATTAAAGTTGACACTTACAATAAGATTTGGTTGTATGATACCAAATCATTTAAATGTCAAATTGAATAGGATTGAAAAAGCAAATTAAAACTTGATAGATGTTCTTCAAGAATGTTGACAACCGTTAAATATTGATAAAACTAATTAGTTTGAGATGTTAGATAATGATAAATTGTCGAGAACCTTGTCAGTAGTCGAGTAATAATTAACTACTAAAACCTTGACAGTTGTCAAATATTGACAAAAGTAATACAATCTTGACAGGTGTTAAATTTTGAGTAATCTGTCAAAAACCTTGATAACTGTTTTGAATGTTGAGAAGACTAATACAAATTTGACAGATGCTAAAGATTGACTAATCTCTTGAATACCATTATAACTGCTTGAATATTGACAAGACTAATACTATCTTGATATATGTTAATTATAAACTAACTTGTCAAAAACGTGGAAAATTGTCAAATTATTATAAATCTAACAAACCCTGACTGTCAAATATGGACAAAACATATGATAAATATTGACTGATTTGTCAAAAACCTTGATAACTGTTTGAATATTGATAAGACCAATATGAAATCAACGAGGCGGTGGTGGCCAAATAGTCAAGGTGTCAGACTTCGGAGCCGCAGGTCCCGGGTTCAAATCCTGGACATTGTGCAAAATAAGCCACCGTTCTCCTGTAGATGGCTCTGGCAGTCATCACAGTAAAATCTGCCTCGAAACCCCGCCGAATTGTGGATCGTCGCTATCCACGTTAAAAACTGTAAGGGCTCCCCTACACTTGTGTCTAACAAGGGGGGCCTGTCAACTCGTCATCACCGATTTGGCCCAAATTTACAGTATATGTACGGCTTGACTATAAATGAAAGTGACGCAAGCGGGAGGGCCAGATGGCCAAGCGTTAAAAAAATAACTCATAACCGACAACTTATAAGCCCGCTATATTAGCATAAATTTCAATGGCCGGTCAGCGCAGCGGTAAGAGCTTGGGGTTCATAGTACGAGGATCGCTGGTTCGATTCTCCGTGGGAACGCCTTGTTTTACATTTTTTAAAATGACTTTCTTTTATTATTATTATTATTTATTATTGTTTAACTTTTTAATAGAATAGAACAAATTAAAAAAAGCGTCCCCACGGGGAATCGAACCAGCGATCCTCGTACTATGAATTCGAGTTCTTACCGCTGCGCTGACGGGCTATTGAAATCTATGCTAATATAGTGGGCTTATGAGTTGTCGGTTATGAGTTATTTTTTTAACGCTTGGCCATCTGGTCCTCCCGTTTGCGTCACTTTCATTTATAGTCAAACCCTACATATACTGTAAATTTGGGCCAAATCGGTGATGACGAGTTGACAGGGCCCCCTTGTAAGATCAAGACACCAAGCACAAGTGTAGGCTGTGGTAGGAGTCCAAGGCCCGTACTGGGCTGTAGCGCCATTGGTTTTTTTTTTTTTTTTAATATGAAATCTTCAGATGTTAAATATTGATTAATACGTCAATAATCTTGAAAACTGTCTAATTATTATAAATCTATCAAAATCTTATCCAAATATTGACAAAACTAATACGAACTTAACATGTGTTAAATATTGACTAATCTGTCAAAAACCTCGAAACGTTTTTGAATATTGACAAGACTAATACTAACTTGACAGATGTTAAATTATGACTAATCTATCAATAACCTTGAAAACTGTCCAATTATTATAAATCTACCAAAATCCTGACACTTTTCAAACATCGACAAAACTAATACGAACTTGACATATTATGTTAAATATTGACACAAACTGTAAATCTAGCACAAACCTTGACAACTGATTAAATATTGGCCAGACTAATACTAACTTGACAGATGTTAATTATTGACTAATTTGTCATTAACCTTGAAAACTGTTCAATTGTTATAAATCTACCAAAATCCTGCCAGTTGTCAAATATTGAAAAAACTAATACTAACTTGACATAATTATGTTAGATATTGACTAATCTGTCGAAAACCTTGACAACTGTTTGAATATTGATAAAACTAATACGAACTTACAAGACGTAATAAAGCAATAATCCTGACTATTTGTGCAATAGTCAGACATATTTATTTACTTATTTGTAATAATACTTGAAGAAATCAATAATTAGTTGCAACTTGTTTTCTTGTGGATTAAGTTATTGGAGCACAGCTGTGAAGCAATAAGATTAATCCTGAACATTAGACGCCAACACTTCAGATTCCAATTTATAATTAGTCCGGTATTTTCTAAAGTGCAACTTGCACTATATTTAAAATTAGTCTCAAAAGTCTAAACAAAATAAAATCAAAATTACGCAATGCAGAAATACCAAATTGTAGAAGTGCATTTGGTTGTTTGTTTATTATTTTCTTGGTCAATGGAAATGTTTATTGTAATTTATTCAAATTAAAAAACTTGTTTTTGTTAAAACGACTTGTTGGTACAACCAATATCTATGTAGATAATTTATAGATATTCAAATTACCTACAAGTTTTGTCTAGAATATTTGTTTGATTTCCTTCTAGTTATCTAGATATTATCTGTTAAACCTAAAAGACACAAATTTCAATTTTTGGCATATATCTAGATAAGTCTCATAAATACAGAAAAAAATCCTGCAAATATTCTATCTATAAAATTTGTTCGAACTATTTTTTGATATTTCTTCTAGTTTTCTAGATATTATCTAACAAACTTTTGAAACTCCAAAAATGAACTGTAATAATTGTAATCAGTTCGTTTTTAGTGAGATATCTAAATAAATCTTGCAGATACGACGAAAATCTATAAACAAATTTGATAGATAATAATGTTCTTTATATGTTTTATTAACAAGTATTCTTTGATTCTTGTTTATATATCTAGCTGTTATTTATAAAACTTTGAAACGGAAATATTAGTAACAAATTGAATTTTGCTAGATATCTAAATAATTTTGTGTTACGCTAAAAACGTATAGATATATTTGATGGATAACTGAGTTATCTATAAATCTTATTCGGAACATTTCTTGGTGTTTCTTGTTGTTATCTAGATATTGTCTCTCAAACTAATTGAAACATAAAATTGTTTTTTATTAAAAATCCAGATTTGTTTATTGTGCGATATCTAGATAAGTGTTCTAGATACAGGAAAGATTTTTGAAGAAATTTAATAGATAACTAAGTTATCTATGCATTTTGCGCAACACACTTTTGTCTATTTAGTTTTGTCTATCAAGATATATGCAACTCAATTTGGTTCATTTAGTTTTGTCTATCAATGTTTGCACAACTCAATTTTCTCCTTTTAGTTTTGTCTATGAACGTTTGCTTAACTCAATTTTATCCATTTAGTTTAGTCTATCACGGTTTTTCATCAAATAGGAATTGATAGTGAAAATGCAATGTTAATAAATTTATGTAACATCGTTTGGGAGCCAACAAAATCGAAATAGTTTTTCCAGTCAATCATTTATTAGATTATGCAAATCGGATGGCTCAATTCAATTTCGCGTTCGTATTAATCAAAATATTGGCGACCTTAGACCCAGATCTGTCCAATTAAAAACTTGTCAAACCGAAAACTGATTTAAAACGCATTGCGTAAAGATTGTCGAAACAGTCGGAGGAGAGTTTATACATCCTCCCTTCCGAGCTTCGGGTCGGGTTGTGGCCGCTTTGGACCCCAGCCAAAATCGCGAGCGCATTTTTGGCCCTCAGTTCTCGCCAACTATCTCGCGATGCAGCAGCCACGCCGCCGCCGATACAGTAAAGTCCTGTCGGTCTGTCTGCGTAACGTTTCCTTTCGCTTTCATTGTTTGCCAATAGTTGCAATTTGTTTAATTTTGCTTATTTAGATTGTTCGAATTTTATTTAAAAAAAAAATTCAATTATTTGTTGCGATATAATTTGTTGGGAATTATGTCGCGATGTTGTACTACTTCGGGGTTCCACCTGCAATTGCATCGTTTTATCAAAGCGCTTTGACAGTACTGCACTAGTAAGTTGTAATTACCTCATGTGTGAACATCTTAGGCATTTCTTTGTACATACCTTGTCCTTATTTTCACGATAAACCTTACACATAATTGTGATAACACCTTCATCCATTTAGCTCTTCAATTATTAATTTTAATATATTCCTCTTTGTCCTTAATATTTCTTCCTTAACATTTACAAACCATATATTTTCTAGTTATTTGTTCTTATTTTAGATTTATTGAACAAACATGCCAACTCATTTAACATTCAACTCTTCCAATATTTTCAATCTTATCTATATCTGTCTAGCGGTAACATTAATACAGTCCATATTGTCTAGTCTAGTCTTGTCTGTCTAGTCTTGTCTGTCTAGTCTTGTCTGTCTAGTCTTGTCTGTCTAGTCTTGTCTGTCTAGTCTTGTCTGTCTAGTCTTGTCTGTCTAGTCTTGTCTGTCTAGTCTTGTATGTCTAGTCTTGTCTGTCTAGTCTTGTCTGTCTAGTCTTGTCTGTCTAGTCTTGTCTGTCTAGTCTTGTCTGTCTAGTCTTGTCTGTCTAGTCTTGTCTGTCTAGTCTTGTCTGTCTAGTCTTGTCTGTCTAGTCTTGTCTGTCTAGTCTTGTCTGTCTAGTCTTGTCTGTCTAGTCTTGTCTGTCTAGTCTTGTCTGTCTAGTCTTGTCTGTCTAGTCTTGTCTGTCTAGTCTTGTCTGTCTAGTCTTGTCTGTCTAGTCTTGTCTGTCTAGTCTTGTCTGTCTAGTCTTGTCTGTCTAGTCTTGTCTGTCTAGTCTTGTCTGTCTAGTCTTGTCTGTCTAGTCTTGTCTGTCTAGTCTTGTCTGTCTAGTCTTGTCTGTCTAGTCTTGTCTGTCTAGTCTTGTCTGTCTAGTCTTGTCTGTCTAGTCTTGTCTGTCTAGTCTTGTCTGTCTAGTCTTGTCTGTCTAGTCTTGTCTGTCTAGTCTTGTCTGTCTAGTCTTGTCTGTCTAGTCTTGTCTGTCTAGTCTTGTCTGTCTAGTCTTGTCTGTCTAGTCTTGTCTGTCTAGTCTTGTCTGTCTAGTCTTGTCTGTCTAGTCTTGTCTGTCTAGTCTTGTCTGTCTAGTCTTGTCTGTCTAGTCTTGTCTGTCTAGTCTTGTCTGTCTAGTCTTGTCTGTCTAGTCTTGTCTGTCTAGTCTTGTCTGTCTAGTCTTGTCTGTCTAGTCTTGTCTGTCTAGTCTTGTCTGTCTAGTCTTGTCTGTCTAGTCTTGTCTGTCTAGTCTTGTCTGTCTAGTCTTGTCTGTCTAGTCTTGTCTGTCTAGTCTTGTCTGTCTAGTCTTGTCTGTCTAGTCTTGTCTGTCTAGTCTTGTCTGTCTAGTCTTGTCTGTCTAGTCTTGTCTGTCTAGTCTTGTCTGTCTAGTCTTGTCTGTCTAGTCTTGTCTGTCTAGTCTTGTCTGTCTAGTCTTGTCTGTCTAGTCTTGTCTGTCTAGTCTTGTCTGTCTAGTCTTGTCTGTCTAGTCTTGTCTGTCTAGTCTTGTCTGTCTAGTCTTGTCTGTCTAGTCTTGTCTGTCTAGTCTTGTCTGTCTAGTCTTGTCTGTCTAGTCTTGTCTGTCTAGTCTTGTCTGTCTAGTCTTGTCTGTCTAGTCTTGTCTGTCTAGTCTTGTCTGTCTAGTCTTGTCTGTCTAGTCTTGTCTGTCTAGTCTTGTCTGTCTAGTCTTGTCTGTCTAGTCTTGTCTGTCTAGTCTTGTCTGTCTAGTCTTGTCTGTCTAGTCTTGTCTGTCTAGTCTTGTCTGTCTAGTCTTGTCTGTCTAGTCTTGTCTGTCTAGTCTTGTCTGTCTAGTCTTGTCTGTCTAGTCTTGTCTGTCTAGTCTTGTCTGTCTAGTCTTGTCTGTCTAGTCTTGTCTGTCTAGTCTTGTCTGTCTAGTCTTGTCTGTCTAGTCTTGTCTGTCTAGTCTTGTCTGTCTAGTCTTGTCTGTCTAGTCTTGTCTGTCTAGTCTTGTCTGTCTAGTCTTGTCTGTCTAGTCTTGTCTGTCTAGTCTTGTCTGTCTAGTCTTGTCTGTCTAGTCTTGTCTGTCTAGTCTTGTCTGTCTAGTCTTGTCTGTCTAGTCTTGTCTGTCTAGTCTTGTCTGTCTAGTCTTGTCTGTCTAGTCTTGTCTGTCTAGTCTTGTCTGTCTAGTCTTGTCTGTCTAGTCTTGTCTGTCTAGTCTTGTCTGTCTAGTCTTGTCTGTCTAGTCTTGTCTGTCTAGTCTTGTCTGTCTAGTCTTGTCTGTCTAGTCTTGTCTGTCTAGTCTTGTCTGTCTAGTCTTGTCTGTCTAGTCTTGTCTGTCTAGTCTTGTCTGTCTAGTCTTGTCTGTCTAGTCTTGTCTGTCTAGTCTTGTCTGTCTAGTCTTGTCTGTCTAGTCTTGTCTGTCTAGTCTTGTCTGTCTAGTCTTGTCTGTCTAGTCTTGTCTGTCTAGTCTTGTCTGTCTAGTCTTGTCTGTCTAGTCTTGTCTGTCTAGTCTTGTCTGTCTAGTCTTGTCTGTCTAGTCTTGTCTGTCTAGTCTTGTCTGTCTAGTCTTGTCTGTCTAGTCTTGTCTGTCTAGTCTTGTCTGTCTAGTCTTGTCTGTCTAGTCTTGTCTGTCTAGTCTTGTCTGTCTAGTCTTGTCTGTCTAGTCTTGTCTGTCTAGTCTTGTCTGTCTAGTCTTGTCTGTCTAGTCTTGTCTGTCTAGTCTTGTCTGTCTAGTCTTGTCTGTCTAGTCTTGTCTGTCTAGTCTTGTCTGTCTAGTCTTGTCTGTCTAGTCTTGTCTGTCTAGTCTTGTCTGTCTAGTCTTGTCTGTCTAGTCTTGTCTGTCTAGTCTTGTCTGTCTAGTCTTGTCTGTCTAGTCTTGTCTGTCTAGTCTTGTCTGTCTAGTCTTGTCTGTCTAGTCTTGTCTGTCTAGTCTTGTCTGTCTAGTCTTGTCTGTCTAGTCTTGTCTGTCTAGTCTTGTCTGTCTAGTCTTGTCTGTCTAGTCTTGTCTGTCTAGTCTTGTCTGTCTAGTCTTGTCTGTCTAGTCTTGTCTGTCTAGTCTTGTCTGTCTAGTCTTGTCTGTCTAGTCTTGTCTGTCTAGTCTTGTCTGTCTAGTCTTGTCTGTCTAGTCTTGTCTGTCTAGTCTTGTCTGTCTAGTCTTGTCTGTCTAGTCTTGTCTGTCTAGTCTTGTCTGTCTAGTCTTGTCTGTCTAGTCTTGTCTGTCTAGTCTTGTCTGTGTGGTCTTGAACCACTGCTTCATCATAATATTTTTAAACAATTGGTGTATTATAATATTTGCTGCATTTGTTGCTTCAATCAGTGCTTCAGAAATTTATCCAGTGCATTCTCAGAGAGAATTTGCGTTAGATCGTATCTGCGAGTGTTCCAGGAATTTTCACCGAACAGAATGATTCAACGGGTCTGCGAAATATCAACGAACCTTTGTAAACGTTTCGGTATTTATTTAAAAAATATTTATATCTGCATTTCGGTTTCAATATTTACGTGTTGCCGTCAACGTTCTCGCAAACTAATAAATCAATCGGTCGCCGGCGGAAGCTTTAATTCCAGAATAAATTTTGTTTCGATTGTTCCAAATTCCTTGATTCCAAACATTTTTACTGAAGATTTTTAGTAAATAGACAAGATTAGTAAGGCAAAATTAGACCGATTAGACTAGACAAATGAGATCGAGCAAATAAGTATAGATAAGCCCCTAACTTTCTAGCCTAAAGGTAGGCGTCCACAGTTCCGCATCGTACGTGTCGGGCGCATCGCATCAAACGGATCGCAGTATTCTTTCTATAGAAAGTAATACAAGTGCGTCCACTGTTCCGAATCGTACGGATCGCACGAATCTACCCGTCGGCAATGCCGATGCTCCGATGCGTGCCGATGACGTCATAAGGAATATGGTATTTGCTAGTAGTTGCGTCGCCAAATCCGATCGCTGTGTAAAAAATAATCCGTTTGATGCGATGCGTCCGATATGTACGATGCGGAAATGTGGACGCCTACCTTAAACAGGTAATATGTATTGTATAGCAAGGTTAGTTAAGATTGTTATCTAGACAGTCGATATTAGAGGGACGTCATAGACAAGAAGACATAGATTAGAAAGAAAAGAAAAAAATCTAGACAGAGAAAATTATAAAATTAAAATTGATTTTAAGACTAACATCACTACTTATATAGATTAGTATATGCTCCCAGTATATACGGACTAGTATATTCAGACTAGTATATTCACACTAGTGACTAGTATATACAAAATAGTCTACCAAAAAAACAAGAAAAGCAAGCTTATTATTATTAGATCTTTATTCGTTTTTACAACGAAGATAATACAGCTATTATAACAGACATATTACTATACATTGTCAATTAGAATGGCCAGATGGTGGGTTCGATAGGTGCGAATTGGGAATGTTGGAACACTCATCAGCATGAAATGTCCGTGATGAATTGACATAATATCCGGTTCCTTCTTTCCCTGCAGGAGAGACTGTGATATTTTCCAGCGGGCGAGTTGCTGACGTTTGTTTCTTCGTCAAGAATTTATACTTAAATCTACTTAAATATATCAGTCAAATATTACAAACTAACTGTATGTTTATTTATTTAAGAAAAAGAATATTAAAAAAATGAAATTTGATAGGACATTTCGACGCGTTCGGAGAAAGAAATTTGGAATGTTATTTGTGTTAGCAGATAGCCGTGAGCAGTCGACGTGTAGCATCAGCGGTTAACCAACACGAAGGATACGAAGTTTCGACACCCCGAACTGCTCGTGCTGTTTCACCATAACGTTTGGCAGTTTCAATCACGAGAACTGAGATCCGTAACAACGCGTTGTGGAAATATCCGTTTATTCTCGTGTTAACAAATCAAGAGCAAGGTTTCATCGCGTCCGATACTTTTCAATTAGAGAACGTTATTAATAAACACATTTTTCGGAAACTTCTGTGCATGTTTTGCGGCTATTTATAGCGAAATATCGCTTAGAAGATCAAATTTATAATCAAAGGATTTGATTAATCTTTTGAGGCATGACGGTATTAAATTTTCGATGTGTAAATTTACTGCTTTTTTATTAGTTTCGGCCACGGTCTAAGCATTATAATGGTGGGATATTTTTTGAACCACCTCGAAATATTTAGTTACGTGTACAAATATTAGTGCAACATGGTTTTTTATTTTCAAAAGATTCCGTGCCTCAATGGGTTAGCTCAAATGATAATACAACTATTAACTTCTATAACTTACAAGTCGTTCGCCGGCTATAAGCCGGCTACGCACAGTCTGCAAAAATGATGTGTAATAAATCCAAGCATTTGAGCTCTGGGTATATCGACGTTGAAGATCCCGTGGACCGATCCCGTCTATAGAACAGACCAGACTTATTATTGCCTTAAAGTTTTTTCATGATTTTCCTTGTTGCTTAATATTTTACAAATGCACTCATGGATCTTGTCTCAGTTCTCTTTATTTTCCAACATTTGCTTTACTAGGCTTCTTGGGCCGATAGGTTTATTCATATGCTTTTCAAGTGTTTCTCTTCCATCCTGCCAACGGCAGCAGTGGAAAACTGTATGGCTCACACTATCTTGATCTCTGCAATACATGCGCTGATCGTCAGATTCTCGGTCCAGATTGAACAGGTAGACTCTGAAGCAGCCGTGATCTGTTTGGACTTGGGTTAGGTGGTAACTCGTTTCGCCGAGCTTTCTGTTCACCCATGTAGCTACGTCTAGGATAAGGAGTTTTGTTTGCCCTTTATCGCTGGACTCCCATCGTTCCTGCCATTCCTTCAGCTGTTTTCTTCTTTTTTTACCCGTCTTTTTTTCAAGCCTGTTGTGGCCAGCCTCTTGCAGCTCCTTTTCCACTAAGTCGATCGGGAGGATGCTGGCAATAATCAAGGCGGCTTGTCCAGAGACTGTTGCGAGTTTGTGTGCGATACTTTCTTTTTGAAGTTCATTGGCCCAGATTCGTGCGCCGGACGTCATAGTAGACTGGACCACCAAACTCAGCAACCTCCGCTTACCATTTTTAGCTCCCACGCCGAAGTTGGGCATTAATATTTGCATAGCTTCCATCCTCTTCATCCCCTGAATCCTACTTCTGCTATGTGCGCTAAGAAAGAGAGCCTATTAATTATTGTCTATTAATATTCCCAGGTACTTGATCTCTTTTGGGAATATTAATGCATTCTCTAGTGTAAATTTTATCGGGCTGTGCTTCCTGAGGCCAATGAGGAGAACTGCCTCGGTTTTGTCTGGAGCTAAACATAAGTTTTTAGACTTCATCAGAGTTTGCTTATTGTATGGTTAGCCGTTACCATCAGCCCCTGTTCTGTCTTATTGTTAGATGTTATCACCAGAGCTAGGTCGTCAGCGAATATAATAGTCGTTGCTCTCAGTGGAAGTTTCATTCTTCAGTTTCACAGGGTAGGACCCAGTATCGATCTCTGAGGAACGACACTATTAACTTCACGCACTTCAGTCTAGCATCCAGATTGAAGTATCAGACTCTTGCAGTTAAGAGAGCTTCTTATTATTCTCCTTAAGTAGGGGTATATCCCTTTTGCTGCCAGGCTATTCATTATATGAGTCCAGCTGGCGCTGTTGAAAGCGTTTGTTACGTCGAAGGTAAGGATATCGCACAGTTCTTTTGTTCTTTGCGTTCCGGAATTTTCTGATTTTTAGAACGGAAGTTATAGATTTTCCTGACCTAAATCCATATTGTTTATCGGATAGTCCAACCCGGATACATCATACTTCCCGGATACATCCAGTAAGCAGATAGGTCTGTATGATGTTGGCTCTCAGATTGGTTTGTCCCCTTTTCTTATGAGGATGGGCTTTGCTCGCTTCCATTTATCTGCAAAGTTTCCGGCAACTAGCAGTGAATTCATGATGTCTAGGACGAAATCCGGATGGTGTCGAGCTGTTATTTTTATAATCTCCGGAGGTATCCCATCTGGTCCCGGGGCTTTGCCGCTTCTAATTCGTTTTGTAGCCAGAGATAGTTCGTCGGCATTGAAGAGTGGAATGTTGGTTACATCGAGTTGTGCCCAGCCAAGAGGTGTATGATGTGGGAATAGCACATCAGAAACTTGGCGAACTACTTCCATTACGGGGATTTGGGGGACGAAGTTTTAGATTTCTCCTGACGATCTGAAAGGCATTCTATATTATATCCTTCTCTAGGTCTGTACAGAGTTTCCTCCAGTGGTATTGTTTGATTTTATTTATAAGTTGTCGCATAAGTTGTAGCTCCTTTTCTTTACTTTTGTACGCTATGCTAAGCGCTTGAATGTTTCCGTGCTCGGTTGTTTTTGCCATTTGACGTTGATGCCTTTTCCTGGCCGTTGATGCCTTCCCCTGGCCGCGATTTCATCCGTTCACCAGTATGTTCTTCTGTTTGTTTTTAATCCTGCTTTCTTGATCCTGAGTGGCGTCGCATACTTTGCACATCACCTGGACCAATGTATCGACGCTTTTTTGTGGGATTTTGATATTTCGTATGCATCAGATTTTTTTATTTTCTCTTCGTTTAGATTGGTTATGGTCCAGCCAGACTTTGGAGAGTGCTTCTTGTATTTTTCCTTTACGTTTTCAATTATGTTGTATAGTATGTATCGATGGTCACTCAAGACCTCAATGTCACGAATTTTCCAGTCCCGGATGTTGTTTGCTATTGAGTTCGTAGTGAATGTTAGGTCTAAGATGGAGCACGAGTATCCTCTCTGAAAGGTCGATTTAAGACAGACAAGACTAGACAGACAAGACTTTCTTTTTTTTAACCCTGAGCACCCTGGGGCCGCTTGTAGCATTTACATTCAGGGTGTCAGTTGTCATAACATTTAAATACAATAAAATTAATTTACCATAAAATATGTTAAATATGTTTGTGTAAATATGTGTGTGCTATCGCAGTACATGGTAGCTGGGATTAGTGGCTGTTTAGGTTGTTTTTCTCTTTTTCCAGAGACGTTCTTCGGCTTCTTTTTGGGTTAGGACCTTGTTGATCATTCCGTTTATAGTGTCCAAGTCTTCTTGTGATTGTAGCATCTGTTCAATGGTATTCTTTGGATTAAGGTTGTCTATTGCTATATCCTTGCGTTCTTTGTCACATCTCGGGCAATCGTATAGCGTATGGATTACGTTGTCTAGTTGTCCGTAGTATATACAGTCTGGATCTGATGCCCTCCCGATGTTGTGAATTCCTTAAAGCACCTATGGCCCGTGAGTATTTGGGTTAGGTGGTACTTTATTTCTCCATGTTTTTGTCGGTACCAAGTCTCTATATTGGAGATGCGTATCCTTGTCCACTCGCCTTTTGGTGTCATATTCCACGCTTCCTGCCATTCCCTTAAGAGGTTATCGTTTGCCTTGTTTCTTGTTATTTCGTCTTTGGAAGCATAATGTAGGTATTTCCTTAGACTGATTTGCAAGTCTATTGGCGGAATGCCTGAGATAACTAAGGCTGCATCTCTGGACACTGTCCGATAGGCACTACATACCCGCCGAGCCTGTTTTCTCTGACAAGCTGCTAGTTTTCCAATATTGTTTCTATTAGTGGCTTCCGCCCAGATAGGGGCACCGTATAACATCGCAGACTGGGCAACTGCGCTGAGCAACCTGCGTTTGCTGCTCATAGGCCCTCCAACATTGGGCATAAGTTTTTCGATGTCAGACGTGGTTTTTATTGCTCGCTCTGCTGCCATATTAAAGTGCTCTTTAAAAGAGAAACACTTATATTATAATTTTGTATTTATAATTTTTTAAATTATAATTCCTAGATATTTGATGTTTGCTTTAGGTATCATTTCTGAATCCAGTACTTGGAAGGCGATGTGTGCAAGTTTTCTGTTTTCGGTCAACAGAGCTGCTTCAGTTTTTTCAGGTGCTATGCGCAGTGATTTTGACTCCATCCATCAGACAATTTGTTTGATTGGCCCTTAGCATGATACCATTTTCTGTTTTGCCGACGATGGTTAGTGCAAGATCATCAGCGAAGCCTGTTGGCTTAATCCCTTCAGGTAGCTCCAGCCGAAGTACTCCATCGTAGAGTACGTTCCACAGTGTCGGTCCTAATACAGAGCCATGTGGTACACCACTAGTGACGTTATAGGGTAGCGTATCTTGTTCGACTTGAAGTATGACACTGCGGCCCTCGAAGTAGCTGCGAACCATTTGCAGTAGATACGGAGATATATTTCTTCTTGTTAGTTCTTCCAAGATGTCTTGCCAAACAGCGGAGTTGAAAGCGTTGCGAATATCAAACGTAACTAGGGCACATATTTTCCGAGTTCTTTTGGTGCCCACTTTGGCCTTTTTGGTGAAATCTATGACCTGTTTTATAGCGTCTTTAGTTGATTTGCCTTCCCGGAAGCCGAATTGGTTCTCCAAGAGGTTTAATCCATTCTTCAATTCTTTTTTAAACCGACTTACGAGCTGTTGTTCTAGTAGTTTACCAGCTACGTCTAGTACACATAAAGGGCGATAGGAAGAAGGTTCGCCTATTGGCGTGTTCCCTTTTTGGGACGTAGCTGGCGGTAACTTAACCTAACCAGGCAAGTGCCCCCCCCTGGAACGCATCCGTACACTCTGGACCCGCTTGTCGCATAACCTCAGAGTGACGACGGATGTCTTAAATTTAATCTACTTTATGTTTTTCCTCGATTTGATCTCATCGGCCTCCTTCTCGCTCATTATTTTATGAATCAGCCCTTGGATGTTCCTCCACCGTGAGTCATCTTTCAACATACTTTCGATTATAGTTCTCGGATGGATTGATTCTCCCAGTTTTTTTCCGCTTCTTCTCTGTCTGTTTCCCACCTCCAGCAATCGAATATCGTGTGGATCACACTGTCCTTCTCCCCGCAGTATACACACAGGTCGTCGGCTGCCTTGCCGATGTTGTGCAGATAGTCCTGGAAACATCCGTGGCCGGACAGGAACTGGGCTAGATGGTAGCTAATTTCCCCGTGTTTTCTGGTGATCTAGGGAAGTATGTCCGGGATTAACAGTCTCGTCCACTCTCCTCGTTGGCTTAACTGCCACCTTTCTTGCCACTTCTCGAGGAGTTCTTGTCTGGCCAGACGTTTACTTTGTTTGTCGCCCTCTGAGTCATGCACTCTTTTCCTCTCGTTTGCGATCAAGTCTATTGGGGGGATACCTGAAATAACTCCACTCCTGAAACTGTTCTGTAAGCTCTGTAAGCAGAGCCATTTTTCGTAGTGCCATTTTTCGCTGAACTTGTGCGAGCTTCTGCAGGTTAATTTCTTTTTTTAGTTCAGAGGCCCATATAGGGGCACCGTACAGCATGGTAGCCTGCACTACAGAGCTGAGAATTCTGCGCGAACTACTCTTTGGCCCTCCCAGATTTGGCATGAGTTGTTGTATGCCTGCCAGTGTTCTTAAACCCCTTGCTGCTGCTTCGGTTATGTGTGCAGCGAACGAAAGCCTTTTGTCGATGGTTATTCCAAGGTACTTGGTCTCTTTTGGTCTTGTTATTGCCTCTTCTACTTATGGGGCTAAGTTGTCTCAGTAATATGGGGCTAAGTTGTCTCAGTCCCGTGAGGAGGACAGCTTCAGTTTTTTCTGGAGCTAGAATCAGGTTTTTTTCTTTCAACCACGCACTGATTAGGGATGTTACATGGTTTGCTTTTTGCATCAGCTTTTGTTCTGTCTTGGCTCTGGCGACCGGTACTATATCATCTGCGAAGCCGATTATAGTAGCCCCCACTGGAAGCCTCATTGTCAGAATTCCGTCGTATAGTATGTTCCACAAAGTGGGTCCCAATATCGAACCCTTTGGAACACCACTACTAATTTTTTTCTCTTCAGTCCGTCGATCTCCTTGCTGTATGATGCTTCTCCCGCTGAGGTAGCTTCGCAGCATCCGCAAGAGATAGGGGGATGTGCCTCTAGTTGCTAAACAGTCCATAATATGCTTCCACGATGCACTGTTAAACGCATTTCTAACATCGAATGTTAGGAGAGCACACATTTGCTTGGTTCGCTGGGACCCACTGTTGGCCTGTTCTGCGATTTCCAGTACAGCTTTTAGGGCTGTGATGGTGGATCGTCCTTCCCTGAACCCATACTGGTGATTTGACAATCCGTCTCCTGCCCTGAGCTCTTCCTTCAATCTCGTAAGTAAAAGTTGTTCTAACAGTTTCCCATATACGTCGAGTAAGCAGATAGGCCTGTAGGATGCGAGATCATCTATTGGTTTATCCCCTTTCCTGATAAGGGCGAGCTTCGCACGCTTCCATCTAGTTGGAAAGTTTCCGGCGGTTAGCAAGTTATTCATGACTTTCAGGACGAAGTTGGATTGAGGTGCAGCTGTTATCTTCACTACCTCAGGTGGTATACCGTCGGGGCCTGGTGTTCTGCCGTTTCTAATGCGCTTGCTCGCAATAGAAAGTTCCTCTTTCGTGAAATGGGGCGTATTTACGACTTCTGGTTGTAGCCAGTCAAAGGGAGCATGCTCCGGGAATAATACGTCCGCGACTTGATGCGCTCTTTGCGACATTGGGAGATTTTGAGGACGAATCCTTAAGTTCCTTCTTATTATTTGGAACGCGTCTTCCCATGTGTTCTTGTCCAGATCCATGCACAGTTTCTTCCAGTGGCTTTGTTTGGAATTGTATATTAGCTGTCGTAATTCCTTTTTTAAGCGTTTATATTCGTGTTTAAACAATTTAATATTTTCTTCGTTCGTTTTTTTTGGTTCTTTGGACAGACAGACAAGACTAGACAGACAAGACTAGACAGACAAGTCTAGACAGGCAAGACAAGACTCTTGTCTGTCTAGTCCTAACAGTGTTTCTCAAACTTATTTGTCTCATCGCCCACCTGTGATATGCTAAAGTTAATAACGCCCCCCTCCAAATCACGAAATTTTACTATAAAACAACGAAAATTTGAAAAACGCAAAGTTGAAAGTAAAATTTCTTGTTACATCATCACTGAAAATCAATTAAAAAATATATAATGCGAAGTAAATTGTAAGTTTGGACAGTTAAGGTCTGACAATCTATTTAGATTAATAATAAATGAATTCTTAAATAATTAGCAACAATAATTGTGATTAATAATATTTCAAATAAAAATTGACATGCGTGGATCCCTGTAGAAAGAAAAATTCGTGAAAAGAAAGTATAAGAAGAAAGCATTCCAATTTTCAATTCACATTTCCAATAATTTTTACAGAAATAAAATAATATTTTTTTTTTTTTTCAGAAACTTGAATAGTTTCAAGGTAGATATTTTTTCAGGGTAGTGGATTTGGGCCAGACACCAAAAGGTGGTAGATCTACCGAAAAGTTGGTAGAGTTATTAACGCTGGCTATGTGTGTTAGAGATGAGCATGGGATCCCATCGACCCATCCCATTCCATTGTCCCATGGGATGGGATGATTGGTATGAATTTTGCGTGTGATGGGATGGGATGGAACGACAAATTTCTATGGGACGTAGTGGGACAAGTTTTGATAAGCTAGTAAATCTAGTTCGTGCATAATTAATTGCTTATCGTGCCAATACGCACATTTTCCATAATATATACAGCCCAGGAAATTTCTGTGATAACAAGGTAGTTCCGTCTTACGATCCGTTTGCGACGAAAAAGGATTACGAAAAGGATATTGACTGTCAGCTAAAGTAATTACGCAAAATATAAATTTTAACGAATTATCGTTAAGAAAATTTGCCACGCCACGGCCACGCAACCGGGATGGGATGGGATGGGACGATAATTTTAGGTTTGTGGGATGGGACAGTGAAACGAAAATGTCTTGGGATGGGACAGTGACAGGAATCCGTCCCATGAGATGGGATCTGCAACGAGAAACTCGTCCCATGCTCATCTCTAGTGTGTCTGTGCGTGCGATTATCGATACTCGACCAGCAGCGAATAGCAGACGAGCGTGGCCGGTTGTATAATACCGAGGGGTCATCCACTCGCCGAAATATTGCATATGTATTCGCAATTATCCTGATTTTTTGGTAATTCGAGGTACTCGAGGAAATTACTAGTGTAATGCGTAATAAAACACTTAATTATCCTAATTCTTTGGTAATGCGAAGTACTGGAAGAAATCACAAGCGTAATGCGTAATAATGTCAGATAATTTTTGAAATTCTTAGGTACTGCAAAGTAATGTCACGTAAAGGATGGGAATTGGAAATAATTTCTTCTAATGCCCTGAACGTTAATCTACGTACACACGGTATAGAAAACTAGCGTATAGTCCTGCTATAGTTTAACTATAACTGTGTGACCATTTCGCATAGTCCAAAACTATTTATAGTTGAACTATACGAAGCAGCCACACAGCTATAGTCAAACTATAGCAGGACTATACGTTTGTTTTCTATACCGTGTGTTGTTACTACCTATAAAGATAAAAGTGCTAGTAATAAGACATCACGTTCGTGGCATCGTCATTAAATATTGTCTATTGTGTCTATTGTCTATTGCGTTTTCTAATTCACTGTCACTTTTATTCGTATAGCTGTCTTCAGAAGTACAAATTGCTTCTGGGTCATAATTCATCTTTTCATTTTCTTTCAGAGATCTAATTCCTTTTACCCGATGAATTCTATCTGATGATAGTCTGCCAGATTTAGTACTGAAAAACCAACTTATTAGGATTGATTTTAGGATTGTTTTTGAAAAATTGCGCATAGTTCTGCATAAATTGTATAAGTTCATATTTGCCATCAAAGTTTCATATGCCAATTTCATTTGCAGTAATGAAATGGTGAAAAGTAGAAATGAGCATGGGACAAGTTTCTGGTTCGAAATCCCATCCCGTGGGACGGATTCCTGTGACTGTCCCATCCCATCACATTTTCGTCCCACTCTCCCATCCCATAAACTTAAAATTTCCATCCCATCCCGGTCGCGCGGCCATTCCCATTCATCCCATTTTCCCATGCTTTTCCAAACTTTCTTTTCGGTTCAGACTCTCTTAATTCGTTCGAATTTAATGTTTCCCTAATTTCTTTATCTGAGAATGAGTAATCCTTTTTCGTCATAATCGGATCGTCGTGAAAGACTTTTCAACAGCAATATCGTTATCACAGAAATCTCCTGGGCTGGACATATTATGGAAGATTTGCGTATTGGCACGATAAGCAATTAATTATGCACGTAAACTCGATTTACTAGATTATCAAAGCTCGTCCCACTCCGTACTATACAAAACTGTCGTCCATCCCATCACATCCCACGTGACGTTCATACCACTCATGCCATCCCATGGGACATCCACATGGGATCGGATAAGTCGATGTGATCCCATGCTCATCTCTAGTACAAAGCATTTTTTTTTCAGTTGATCCTGATATCGATTTTCTGCTTTTGATTTTTCCGTTCAGTTTCTTGTGGCGGAGTGCTTCAACATTTCAAAAAATCCTGTGATATTTTCTTTGCTAAATGATTTGAATATTTGTGTGTCACCAACGATATTTAGATTAGCTGAAATTCTGCAAGGTCTAAGGTTTTTTTTTTAATTGCGCTTTGTACTGTTTCACAAGTTTGAAAAAGTCAGTTATTTTATATTGCGTAACGTCAACATTATTTATTACTTTACATCGTTTCCTGTTTCTGAAGAAATATATTTTTGCAGCAGAATTACCATTGTCTTTAAGAGCTTCCTCGGGAGCTTCTCTCAGAGCTTCCCCAGTAAGGGTTTAGTATAAGCTCACTGTCACTGTTACTGTAGTGAGGACGTAATACGGACGTAATGCGAATATATTGTGAACGTAATTCAGGGAATGCAACGGTAATTCAAGGAATCCAAGAGTACTTTGTGTAATGTAGTGTAATGTAGTGTAATAGCAGTAATGCATCTAAATATTAACATGCATTGCAAGAGTGGATGACCCCTCGTATAATACTGAACACGGAATAATTTTGTCGAACGTTTTTGTTTGTTTAAAATAAACAGAAATACATTGTATAGCTCGTGATACCTACCACACCCTATATCGCCCCCCTGGCTACCTACCGCCCCCTATATCGCCCCTGGGTACCTAGCGACCCCCAAAACGACGTCATCGCCCACTGGGGGGCGATATCGCCCACTTGAGAAACGCTGGTCTAACGAATATAGAAGTATTAAACCGAATGGGAAAAGAAACTAACGTTTACATTCTACAAAATGAAATTGGAGTACGTAAGGCACATTATGCGAGGCTAGAAGTATGAAATATTGAGCCTGATAATACAGGGAAAATGAACGGGAATAGATCAGTAAAAGAAGACGAATCCCGTCTGAAATAACCTACGATATTGGTTTAAATGTAGCTTAATCGACTTATTTACAGCCAAAATGCGTATTGCTCTGGCGATAGCCAACCTCCGTACAGCGAAGGCACCCCAAGAAGAACTTATAAGCAATATAATTAATTTGTTGTTTTTTTTGTTGCAGGTGATTACTAGATGTTTTGAGAAATAATGAATGTACAATCAGATGTCGTGT
This sequence comes from Phosphuga atrata, assembly GCA_944588485.1. Lineage (NCBI taxonomy): Eukaryota > Metazoa > Arthropoda > Insecta > Coleoptera > Silphidae > Phosphuga > Phosphuga atrata. Next base: position 49,675,552 of record OX155902.1, read on the forward strand.
CGTCCGTCTGTGGCGGCGACGGAGATAACGCAGACGACGCCCGTTCGACCGCCGGAAGCGAACGGTCGACCAGCAGCGCGCGTTCTGGTATACCCAAATTTGGAGGTGCAGTGCCTTCTTCCAGACCTACCTCAAGAATCGGCCGTCCATGCGCCGGGGCTACGGCCAAAGCCGGCTTACCACCAATCAATACAACACCAAAGCGTGAGTCTTTTTTATTTTTTTTTCGATTTCCCTTAGATTTTGTTTTTTAATTGCATTAGATTCCTCTTTGTTGAGATTTGGATTGCGATTTATTTTGTTGTTATTTGCGCTGAAAGATTAAACTTTGTTTTGTTGAGATTTGGATTGCAATTTATTTTGTTTTAATTTGCGCTAATATATTAGATTTCTTATTGTTGGATTTCGATTTATTTTGATTTGCGCTAAGATATTAGGCTCCTTTTTGTTGAGATTTGCATTGCGATTTATTTTGTTTTTATTAGCGCTCTGCATTGCATAATATTATTGAAACGTAGATTATGTTGGTATTAATATAAGATGAGAACAGTTTATTTGAAAAGCCACGCGAGCGAAGCGGCGGGCCATAGCTAGTAATTAATTACATATACAAATCATGATGGGAATGTGGTGGTCTAAATACAAAATAAAGTAATTAATTCAATTAAAAAAAAAACAATTTAGAATGAAAATTGAATAGATTTAAAAACAATAAAGTAATTTAATTCTTCAGGGTCGAACGTTAATTACAAATTATGCAACAAATTTCTCTAGATTCTCGAATGCATTATATAATCAAATGCACAAAATATAAAATAAAATTAAGAATTTCTGAAAGTCGCTCTATTTAATTGGGTACTTACGTATTAACGCCACCACCGCTACGTTTTTAAATGCCGCCAATCTACACCTAAAATTTTTATGATAAATCATCAAATAAAAATTATATTTAAAATTAAAAACATTTTATTTAAAATTATATAAAAAAACATTTTATTTAAAATTAAAACATTTTTAAAACTCAAAATACTTTATTTTTTAACCCCGGTTAGATTAGGTTGCCCGCCGCCAAGCGGACAGATAAATCAAGACAACATACGCGCAGCAGCGCGAACTCTCGATACAATATATAGCGGTTGTGGTGTTAATTCGTTAATTGGCACATATGAAATGTTAGCATCACGTACTTTTATAGTACCCATCATCATCATCATTATCAATCAGTCATTTGTGTCCACTGCTGGATATAGGCATCACTTATATTTCTCCATTTCTCCCAATCTTGTGCCTCACGCATCCAGTTTCCAGTGATGCGCTTAATATCATCGGACTATCGTGTCGGGGGCGTCCTCTGCTTCTGAATGCAAGTTGTCTGGAACGCCATTCGAGTATCCGTTTTGTCCACCTAACATCCGCTATCCTGGCATTGTGGCAGGCCCAGTTCCATTTAAGTGTCGTAATCCTTTCCACTGCATCTGTGACGCCTGTTCTTTGTGGTATTGTTAGGTTTGGGACTTTATATTGGGATATTCCTAACATCGACCTCTCCATAGCTCTTTGCAGACTTGTATTTTTCTGATTGACTTTCGTGTTTGTGTCAGAGTTTCTGCCCCATACGTCATTACGGGCAATACACATTGGTTGTATACCTTCCGTTTAAGGCATATCGTAAGGTCGGATTTAAAGATATATTTCTGTTTGCCAAACACGGCCCAGGTTTAACTAATTCTTCTGGTGATTTCTGGTGATCTCGGTCGTTTGATTATCGCGGCTTATTCGAATTTCGTGGCCATGGTACTTGTAGGAGGGCACCAACATCAATTCATGACCAACCTCGTCGCAAGCGATAATATCTCAGTAAAGGACATAGAAATTAAACTTCCTCCTCAGTCCTTTACTGAGATATTACCGATGAGGTTGGTCATGAATTTAGTTTTGTTGGTATTTATCTTGCGGGAGAACGCGTATAGCATCTCCAGCACCCGTGTAGCCTCGCCTAGGTCCGCTATTATGACGATGTCGTCTGCAAATTTTAGATGGCTCAGTTTTTCGCCGTTGATATTGATGCCTTTTGTTTCCCAGTCCAATTCCTTACTCATGTACTCTAATAACGCCGCGAATAGTTTTGGGGAGATTGAATCTCCTTGACGTACTCCGCGTTTTACTCTGAACTTGTTAGTATTCTCGTGTAGTTTTAAGCTGACAGTTCCCTTTTCATAAGTTCCTTTTATTAGTGAGGAGTAGCGTGAGGTGATCTATTCTACATTCCGCGAGTGCTTCAAAGCCTTTATGTTTGTCTAATTGGTCTAGAGATTTTTAGATGTTTTCTATGAAAACTAGGACCAGTGGCTTGTTGTACTCTATACACCTCCCGATTAGCGTTTTAATCACGTTTGTCCCGAAACCAGATCTGAAACTCGCTTGCTCACGCGATTGATAGAAGTCCAACTTAGGTGTTAGGCGCTTCGTTATTATCTTGCTGGAGAGTTTATATATGTGTGGTAGGAGACTGATAGGACGGTAATTTGTAACGGAAAAAAGTACCCGTAATAATTAACAACTACCAAAACCAAAGTGCAAAACGAATTTAAATTAATTGTTAATGTAAACTTTTGTACATAAAGTGGTAACTTAATGACATAGCACGAATAATGTCAATACACCGTCTTAGCATGCTTTGCAAAAGTTTTCGAAGGTCTTCATGTGGTATAGCGTCTCATTCTTCAATAAGAGCCGCCGTTAGCTGCTGGATAATCTGAGGGGGATGCGGGGACTACGGACGCGTCTGTCGAGCATATCCCAAACGTGCTCTGTGGGATTTAGATCAGGACTTAACGCAACCCACACCATTATTTGAATTTCCAGTTCTTGTATGAAGTCTACAGTGATTCGCGCAGTATGTGGGCTTGCGTTATCCTGCATTAACAACAAATTTGGACCTATTCCATATGCCTCAGGGACAACGTGTTCTCCTAACACAATGTCAACATAGAGATTAGCGTTAAGATATCTTGGAATTACAACAAGGTCGGTTCTACTGTCGGTATTAATCCCACCCCAAACCATAACTGAACCGCCTCCAAATCTTTCGACTTCCTTGAGAATAGCTGCGTAGCGTTCTCCTGGGCGTCTGTAAATACGTACTCGGCCATCACAACGAGTAATACGGAACCTTGATTCATCCGTGAAGAACACAGACTTCCAGTGTCGAAGTTGCCACGCGACATGTTCACGAGCAAAATTTATCCTTACCATGCTGTGGCGTCGTGTCAAAGAGGGTTTTCGGACGGGTAGTCTTGCTCTCAAATTTTGTTCCTTCAACTTATTCCTAATTGTCTGGTCTGACACATTGACCCCATGCATCGTCCTGGGAAAATTAAGAGGTCTTTCGTCGTAGAAACTCTATTGCGAAAACTCGAAATCAGTAAAAACCGGGGGTTAGGTAAAGAATACGGGATTGTTTTGAAACTTAGTGTTGCGGACTTTTTACCTGGTATAACTTGTTAATCGTCTTTGGCACTCTTTAACGAATATTCTAAAGCAAAAATTAAGCTTCCACGTTATCTATGGTGTTTTCAATAAATATTCGTGTTTTTGTTGAAAATAATTGTTGACATTTTCAAGATGACAGATAGTAGATGCGAGCGCAACTAACTCGACGTTGCCACGTTTATTTTTCTTTATATGAAAAACTATTATTTTGGCAACATATATACAATCTTAAGCGTCGTATTGAAGTTGCATTTATATTGCAACAAACAGCCACGCCACAAACAGCTACAATGTCTCGAGTTAATTATTTAAGTGTTCTGGATATCTACCAGATTCTTTTTTTACATTTTGTAATAAAAAAAATTGTATCTTCAACCAAATAACTGACGTGCATGACGTGCATGACATTGGGTCAGCGTTGCAAAAATTAATTTTGACAACATATAAATTATTTAAATCTTTCTGTAAACTATATACAAAATTGACTTCCAGAAATTATTTGTCTATTATGAACATTCAGAATATTTTAAGGGATCCCGACTAAACAATTCAAAAATTACTTGAATGTAAATTGATACCAGCCGAGTTGGTTAAACCAACGGTCCTTGCTACATTGTTCTGTATTAGATCGAGAGTTCACGCTGTATGTGGTTTTGATTGGCCACATTGTCCTGCCGCGCAAACTCTCGGCCCAATATAGAACAATGTGACAAGAACCGTTGCTTTAACCCCGGTTAGATTAGGTTGCCCGCCGCGAAGCGGGCAGATAAACCAAGACAACATACGCGCGGCAGCGCGAACTCTCGATCCAATATAGGACAATGTGGCAAAAACCGTTGAATCAAACAAAAATAATAAACGTGGCAACGTCGAATTAGTTGCGTTCGCATTTACTATCTGTCATCTTAAAAATGTCAACAATTATTTTCAACAAAAACACGAATATTTATTGAACCAACGTAGACAACGTAGAAGCTTAATTTTTGCTTTCGGATCTTAGTTAAAGAGTGCCAAATACGATTAACAACAGTTACAACAGGTAAAAAGTCCACAACACTAAGTTTCAAAACAATCCCGTATTCTTTACCAAGTCCGAGTACCTGTTCCACAATCGCTGAATAACGGACAGGGTTACGAAGAAGTTTCTTGAAACTTGTCGAGGGCTTTCGCCATTTTCAATAAATGTTATAGCACGAACAACTTCCACTTCGTTGAGATGCCTCATTTTGACATAAGTCGAACTGTCAGTTGCAAACATTTTCGTCTGAATATTGATCTGAACAAGACCTTCCTAGCTCTTTGAATCAAATTGTGGATACAATATGTCACTTTAGTTTTGGTAGTTTTTGTTAATTATTACGGAAACTACGGAAGTATGCGATGCTGATAATTCTCTATGTGTCAATTAAAACAATTAAATACAGCGTCTTCTTTTTCTCTTTTATTTGCATGTAATTTCTCATTTGATTTTTATGTAGACACAAATTAGTGTCTCTCTATTTGTTTTGAGCAGTGTATATAATATAATAATTATTTCTATTTATATTCATTGTTAATATCTAAATATATCCATTTATAATTTGGAAATAATTTAGTTCGATTAAATGAAGCGAGATTAAATGAATTGAGAGGCGGATAGCGTGGGCGATTTGATCGAGCCATCAAATGGCAGAACGGAACAAACCGTTACGAACGAAGAGGACAACCTAGAAAAAAATAAGATTCGTAGGCGTGGAAAATTGCAATTTGTTATTGAGATCAAAAGTCTCGAGCTGACGAAATGGGTGTTGATACTTGACTTTCTTTCTAATTATCGGGTTGATTTAATTTATTATTCGCCTGCGGTTAGAAATTAGTTAGATTATTATGATTTTAATTTTCTGTTTGTCAATTTCGAAATATTTTGCAAGAATATATTTAAAAATGTTATGGATCGGCAAGAAAGTTATTTCGGTTTTGTGGTATGAAAAAAAAAATACATTTTTTAATACATCGATCAGTTGATGTATTGATTCATTAATTAATTGATTATTATCTTTTGTATTTGATCAGGATATAGTTTTATAGGGAAATTACCGGGTTATATAGAACAGAAAAACTTTCTTAAGGGGGTCCTCTAGTTTCTCGGTTGTTTTTTTACGGCTTTTTCAATAATTTTTTACGGGCAAACCATCGAAATAATAAATCTCATTGTTTTTACATAATCTTTATTAACATTTAAATGAACTTTACAAGAATCAAACTTTAATAGAATCGAAGTTATAGTGGCCGACAGGAAGACATCAAGTAAAGGAGGTGCTTGACGGTTACCAAGATTGCGGCTGTTTTGCTTATCTGATATCAAAAAACAAAACGGCATTTTAATCTTCATATTTAACACATAACCACCTGACATACGTCTCTCAGACCCAAAGTAGCAGTAATTTTCTCACCTGAGACGTATGGCAGGTGCTTAAGGGTTAAGACTAGCGATTGAACTAGAATGAATTCTAAATTACAAAAAATATTTTTTTTAAACACTTCTGAAAATTAAATTCGATTTTTTACTCATTTTTTTCTTAAGTTTCTCACTCGTAGAAAAAAAACTATCGAAGCAATCATGATAATCCTAATTCAATCGCTGTCTTATAACATATTAAAGATGTTGTATAAATTTGAACAAGATCGGTGCAGTAGTTTCTGAAATATCGTGGTCACCGTTTTGAAAAATAGTGTTTCGAGAAAAACGCGTTTCAAAGTTCGCACATGTGATTTATAATAAAAATTTCATCTCCGTCAATCTGCTATGCCTGGACCATACAGTAGGGCTTCCTCTTCTTCATGGGAAGTCACGCAGAGCTGCTCGGTCTTCCCTTTCACTCGTGCGCTTTTCTGAACGGTCGATCCGAGAGCTATTACGCTGTTGAACGTATCCTTTAGCTTGTGGGCCGATTTTCACTCCCATGGTTTCCAAGGTCTTCAGGATAGATTCGACTCCTTCGTTGAAGATCATGACAGCGAGAAACATGGCGATTTTAACGACTTTTGACCCATAATGGAGGTGCTTTGGAGCAAAAGTTCAGATTAACGAATTGAGCGACTGATTATTATTTTGAGTTTCCGCTCCCAGGCATCTGCTTAACAATTCTTTTCTGGATAAATCCTCATAAATTTGCTTTATAACCTTTTGAACTGCTTCGGAAAGAGGCGGGTTATCGTGCTTGAATTACTCAGCCTCTCCGAGAACCTCAGCTCTGCGCCAATTGCACCAACTAGATTCACCTGCAGGGCAATTTTGATGATGTGTATTGCTGTCTGTGGAAATCTTGTGCTAGAATGTTGCCCAAATTTCCTTCCTCATTTCCTCAAATGCCTTTATTAGATTTTTTTGCATTTCGGTTCCAAGTTTCCATCCTCTTTTCAACGTGTCCAATACACTCTTTTTTACAACAACATCTTGTCCATATGCTTCTGCCTTCAAAATACTGTTGAATGTCTTTCTGTCACCATCTCCTATGTATGTCGTATATCACAAACTTGATGTTTATTTGCTGAACGAGAAAACTGTTTCACAACTGCATCTATTTCCATCTTCCCAGAACTTCCAGTATGATTTACAGTACAAATTCAAAATACAATACATTTTATTTTGCACTTTTATTTTGAACAAGTTTCTTCGCTGACGCCGATGTAAACGACTTGTCTTGTTCAATAGTGTGTCGGTTGCCTGCGAATTTTCGCTTAGGTCGATCGAAACGAGCCGGGGCTTCTTTACTTCCTTTCTTTAACATTTTAAAAATTATTTTCGAAAAAATCAGTTACGTGCGACTCGCAAGAGAAAATATACAGTACGCTTCGCAACTGCCACAGCAAAACTGAACTAATCAACGAATCAACGCTTCACAGCGTCTTAGTCAATGATCGAAAGCGTCTGTCAACGGTCTCGGCTCCCCTCTACTCGGGCCTAATTCACAAAAGGTTCAGGTAGTAGTTAGGTTAAGGGATATCAATATAATGGTCAGCGCCGCTCGGCTTTGCGGAGCAGCGTTGCGCGCGTATACCCGTATACCTGCTCCATTCCAGGGCCGTAATTTGTTAACCACTTCGAATATCGAAAAATCTCTTGGCACACATTTTCTACACATGTTGTAGATATAATTTATGAAAAAAAATCAATTTTTTCGACCCGAGAAACTAGAGGACCCCCTTAAGGGTTCACATATACCTGAGCACCTAAAAGTAGTTTTTTTTTTTAAACCATAATATACATTTTGAAGTATGGCATTTATTATAAATTGGGTTCGAAAATTTCGAACGGTAAAAAAATTACAGTCGTTTTCCTGGGTGTGTTTTTGTCGACAGTGTTCGCGGTACCAGACGTGCCTCTGCCATTTTTTATCTAAAAAAAAAAAATATTTTCTCAAAGTAGATAGACATAACTAGTACTTATCGAGCCGGAATTTGCGAATTTAATTTTTTCGGGTCATGGCAGTGATTTGCAGTCCTTTAAAATTGTTGAGTAATTATGACAAAAAAACTGACCAAATATCGAAAAAACGGCTCAATAAGTACTAGATTATTGTGTGAAGTATAACTGTGCAAAACTTGATCCCGATCGGTCCAGTAGTTGCGGAGATATTTCTGGTACCGATTTTGAAAATACTGTTTCTTGTAAAACGCGTTTAAACTTTTGATTCCACTTTATAATGGAATAGCTGGTTTATTTTTAAACTTACATGAAATCATCGATTCCTGGGCCATATGACGGATTTTCCCTAGACGTTGATGCTTCCATTAAATCTTTTTTGTTCTTGCTTCTTTTGACGCCTTTGTCGCAGAGCGCTCGAATGCCGTTGTGTATCTACAGATTCAGCCCAACAATGTGCGTTTCTCCCTGTCTTGACGTCCAATATTTGCATTATTTGCAATATACTTCTCACGCCCTCATTGAAGATACATGCACCGATATTTGCAGCACTTTTAACAATTTTAAGGCCGCTGTGCACTTCTCTTGGTGAAATTTTCCAGATGACGTGATTTATACTTTGGTTACTGATCTGTGTGAATCCGCCAACACATCGTTCCAACAAATTATCGTCACTGAGGTCGTTATAAATAGGCTTGATTGCAGTCAGAACAACTTCAGTAAGTGCTGTATAATCGTGCGAGTAGTTACCCAATTTGTTATCTGCATTTGCCTTTTGCCAATCTGCTTTTGCACCAAGAATGTGAGCCCTGAGGACATTTCTCGTGTTGTGGTTGTTCGTTCGTAGAGCTATAATGGTAGAACGTAGTCCATATGTCATCTTTCATTTTTTTACTGAATCACAGTTTCTGCGGATTGCTAAGCCATAGTATATGGTTAATTTATCAATCATTCTTCCAATCAGTTTATTCCTACCACCAATGCCTTTATTTTTTTTTTTCACACATTGTCGAAGTCGCGTACCCGTGCGCTTCTGTACGTGGCAAATGCACTATTTCTTATTTATTTGTATCGACTCTCCATATGGTTTTGCGTCGACGATACCTCCGATCTCCGATATAATTGGTATACATCACTCCATAACGCTGCATAGATCGTTGAAACATCTCTTTTATCCCGTCTACTTCCATCTTCCCGGCAGATCCCTCATGCATGATTCGCCGAGCACTGATCTTCGTGGCTTGCTTTCCATTCTTCATACTCAGTGGTGTTTTCTTTTGATGTCCAATATTCACAAGCTTTACAATAGGAACATTTTACAATGATATCCACAACCTTGCTTGTGTACAGTCCAATAAGCGTCGCTACTCCCAATAAAGACCTGAATCCACGTTTCTTCCACGTTCCGTCTCCAGATACTGTGAGTTGCTTATCGTCATCAATGCCATTATCTCTCATGGCTTCTCTCTCTTCATTGTTAGCTTTTTTACTCAGCAAATTAAAAACTGCAGAAGAAGCCGTACTAATATTTCTGACTATGATGTCGTACGTCGCTTGTGCCACGGGAGGAGGCAAGTCCATTATGTCGCAAAATTTTTGAGCACCATTCAAACCAATTCCTAACTGTCTTAGAGCAAAGAATCGTCTATTGATTTCGAAGGCACTCGCAATCAACGGAGAAGCTGGAATCAAAACAGGATCACACGACGAGCATATTATCAAACTTTTGAATCGGAGTCCCCTGGTACTTTCGTTTTGAATTTAACGGCACCTTTACATTTTACGTATTCAGATATAGCACTGAAAACCGTGAAAAAATTGAGTATTCTGTACCCATTAGTTTCCTCTTCAGGAACAAACACCTCGTGTTTATTTCTGAATTTCTTCGCAGCTGTACTCATTTCCTCTTGATGTTGATTTTATGGTTGCTTCCTTTTCTTTTCACATCTTTTCTGAGTTTCCCAGACTGATGATCCTGTCGCGAACTCTTTCGTCGTTCCATTTTTGTAATATTTCCGCACTAACAGCGATCAATTTGAATACAACAGTTCGTCTCTACGAACAGCGAACGACTGGGCACTAAGCGTCGTAAAAAACGCATACCTAAGGCCTACCAACTTCTCAGAACATGCTCTCGCTATAAAAAGGGCGATAAATACGTAGAATCCATCCAACAGGGGCGTGAACACCCGGATCGTATAGCCAAATAGACGACAAAGGCCGCGTCTACCGGCGCCCTGACCGTTATTCGTTGCTTACCCGGTCAGTTATAAAACGCTAAAAGTGCGAATTTCTTTATGAAATTTTCAAGGTAGACATTCGATGGATAGTACTTTCGAATGAGCGCCTTTTTGAAAAATCGATTTTCCCGATTTACCCAGGTATATGTGAGCCCTTAATGTAATTCAATGTCAGTCGTGGTGTTTGCCAGTGAAGTACTTGTTTTTAAGAAATATTTTTTATAGAAAGATTAGTTATACTAATGATGTTAATTTTGTTGACGATATGTGTTCGTGATGATTTCATAATTTCCTAGAAATTATAATCTTTGAAGAAAAGATACAATTGTTACTATTCAATAATAAACTTTAGTTGATATTTCTAAAAAGAATCATAACGGGTGATGAAAAAATGGATTGTTTACAATAACGTAGTCCGAAAACGATAATGAACCAAGCAACATGAGCCCCCACAATCGACATCCAAAGCCAATATTCACCAAAAGAAGATTATGCTTTCTGTGTGGTGGGATTACAAGGATATAGTCTACTTTCAGCTGCTTGCAAGTAACCAAACTATTGATTTGAATGTCTACTGTCATCAACTTAACAAATCAAGAAAAAACTCCCTGAACTGGCCAATCGCAAAGGCGTGATGTTCCATCAGGATAACGCCAGACGCCTCATTGATAACCCGTCCAAAATTAACAGAGCTCAATTGGGAACTGATGCCATTATCCTCTCTATAGCCCTGACTTAGCACCATCAGATTACCATTTGTTTCGCTCGCTTCAAAACCATTTAAATGGTAAAACTTTCGATTCCGATCAGACTGTTAATAATGTGTAGGACCAATTCCACGCTTTTAAAAACCAAAGCTTCTTCGAACGTGGAATTTTTCAACTTACCGAAAGATGGCAAAAGGTCATCCAACAAAATGTCAATATATCATTGATTAATGTTTGTTGTTAATATAAATAAATTCAAAAAAGATGCTTTGAAAAATATGAAAAAAACGACATTAATTATGGAACAACCCAATAAATTTTCCATTCTTTGTAAGGACCTTTTGCCATCTTTCTTGCAGCTTCACGATTCCGCGCTCATAGAACTTCTGGTTCTTAAATCAATTGCGATTTAAGGTCATTTTTGAAATTTTTACTATGCAAAGAGTTCTGCAAACTTTAAAATAAATGATAATCAGATTGTGCCAGGTCAGGGCTGTATGGGGGATGCAACATCACTTCCCAACCAAGTTCCAATAATTTCCCACGAGTTACCAAAAATTATCATGGTGGAACACAATTCCTTTACGATTTGCCAAATCTGGCCTTTTTCTTAGATTTCTTCATCCATATTAATCAGTTGTTGACATTAAACATATGAACCTATTGATTATCTGATCACTTGGAAGCAGCTCAAAATACACAACATCTTTATAATCCCACCAAATCGACATTCAGCTTTCGATGTGGTTTGTGTTTGACCATCATCGTTCTCGAATTTTCATCACCAGTGATGAGTATTTTCAAGAAAGGATCGTTTTCATTGCGCGTAAGATGCATATCGCAAATATTGATTCGTTCTTTTAAGTAAATATGTTTCCATTCTTGCGAAACCCAAATATCGAGCTTCTTAACGAGTCCAAGATATTTTAAGTAGTTTTGTGTGCGATACGTTTAACCTCTCTGGAATCTCTCGAACATGAGACATTATGTGACGACTTCTTTAATAATGACATTGATTTGGTCATCATCAACTTCAGTAGGTCGACCAGAACGTTGGTCATCTTGCAGTGAAAAAATTTAATTTTTTAAACCAATTCTGAGACGTGCGCTCTGTTATGTATTTAACACCATAAACTTCACATATCTCTTTGGACATTCAGGCCCATTGTTGATTTTAAGTATTTAGGGAGTTCTTCAAATATTTGTATGCTCACTATATTTACTCTCCATTATTTTTCATTGATGTTCCTGCAGTTCAACTGCCTTCAACCATACCACTAGACGTTCGCCAACGTACAAGCCTTTCCGCTTGAGCCTCTCCACATCTTTGATCATAAATACCACCTACCGACATACCACCTCCATCATACAGTTTCCTTCTATTCTTTCCCCAGTTTGTCTCTCTTGGAAGGAATGAATGGGAGGCCATTGATTAATTCCAAACTTGCTACCCTGAATACTTCTTTTACAATTCTTTCATCTGCCATTCAACTTACCTTACATTTACCTTAAATTCAAACCTTGCCACTCGTCGGCTTGCTTCAATTATTAGTTTAAAGATCGCTTAACTCCTGCAGTACTATGTAAGAAGGATTTGTCTAATTGCAGGGTCTTTTTAAGGAATTGTAGCTGCACGTTTTCCATGCCTTCTTTCTCCACTCTCCATACTTCTGCTCCATACATCAATATACTTCACCAACAAGCGTCTGATAGCATATCTTTCGCCCGGTAATTTATGCTAAACTCTTTTCCCCACACTTTCCAGAACGTTTGTCCCGCAATCTACGCTTTCATAGCCACGTACTCTATATGCTCCTTATTACCACGACCACTCCCAAAATACAAAAGCTAAATACTTAAAATGCCCAACCTTTTCTATCTCTATCCCCTTCCGTTCGAAACTCTCCTTCTTACACATCCCACCATTCTTAAACCTCATTCATTTTGTTTTACCTATCTTTACCCTTAGTTGTCTTTAATCAAAAAATCTCTGCAATCTCTCAATCATTTCTTTCAATTCCTCCGCAGATTTTGCCAGGAGTACCACATCATCTGCGTATGCCAGACTCCACACTTTCTTCCTCCCAACCACCACTCCTCCTGCTTGTTCAGCAGCCAGGACCTTCTCCAAATCTCCCACATATATATTGAAGAGTGCCGGGCTAAGCGGGCAGCCTTGTCTGAAACCCATACCTACTTTGAACGCGCTGAACTTCAAATTCAAATTAATTTATTTACCACTAGATATATACAAAAGATACATATGGGTACGTCATTATAAGATATTGATATAATCAACAAACTCTTGATGATTATATGGACATATTGAAATTAGGAGATTTCTCATATTTTTTCTAAATTTCTTATAAGAAGGTTCCTGCGTGATACTTATTGGGAGCTTATTATATGTATTGATTCCATAACCATCTGGTGCCTTGCTGCACATAACAAATCTTGTTTTTGGGGTATATAGCTTCATGTGTCCACGTGTGAGATATTTGTGCTTATCCTCATTTTCGGGTATTTTTACTTTTGTTTTGTGTATATAGCATGTTAGTTCTAGCAAATACAAACCAAATACCGTAAGTATATTTAGCTGTTTGAAATTCTGCATGAGGCATATATAGGTATACCAAGTAGAGCAGGAATAACTCTTTTCTGAGCTTTAAGGATTCTCGGCAGTTCTGAAGATGTCCCCCAAGCTATTATTCCATACGCGAGCAGCGACTGAATATCCGCAAAGTAATAATTGAGTAGTTCTTCAGGTGTCAGAAATTTTCGTAGATAGCGAATACAAAAGATTTGTTTATTAATCGATTTGCATAGGTTTTCCATAGTGTTATGCCATAACAGATATTCTTCTATTACAAGACCCAGAAATTTCGATGTTTGGACTCTATTTATTTCAACATTTTGTACTTTTATAGAAATGTTTGTTGCATACTCGTTCTTGCTAGTTTCGAATACCATGAATTCTGTTTTTTGCAAGTTAAAAAACAGCTTATTAGCGGAAAACCATTTAGAAATCCGTTTCATTGCACTGTTTGCCTCTAATTGAGAGGCTTGCACAGTATTCTGCGATATTAAGAAGCTGGCATCATCGGCATATAGCGTACAGCTACAATCTTGTGTATAAGCTACTAAATCTGCCAGGAAAAGAATGAATAGTGTCGGTGAAAGAACACTTCCTTGGGGTACGAATAATTTTGTGACTATTTCTGGTGACACTCCGTTTCTCTTATGCGACAAAATTCTTACGAATTGGGATCGATTATTCAAAAATAATGTCAGCCAGTTTCCCGCTTTCCCTCTCAATCCGTACCTGTATAACTTGTCGAGAAGTAGTTTGTGATTTACGCAGTCAAAAGCTTTGCTGAGGTCGCAAAAAACTCCTATTGGATAATTTCCTCTATCTATGTCACTAAGGATTTTATTGTACAAGCCTAGGATCGCCGTATTTGTGGATTTTCCACTTTGGAAGCCATGTTGTTCTGCAGGGACAATTTTGTGCTTCGTAATAAATAGTTTGAGTCTATGTAAGAAGCAATACTCTAAGATTTTGGAGAGCACAGAAATTAAGGCAATCGGTCTGTAGTTGTTAAGGATCCTCTTGTCTCCCTTTTTGTGGATAGGTACGATCGTGGCTACCTTTAAGATGGAAGGAAATTCTTCTTTATCAAAAGAAGAGTTTATTAGGCTAAGGAGCGGTTTTTCCAAATATTTTAAGTTCTCCTTAAATAAACTACACGGCAGGCCATCGGGACCGTATGAGTGTTTATTTTTTAGATTTATATCTAAAATATATAATATATAATTCATTTTCTGAGAAATCCTCTAGATATATCGTTTCCTCAATAAATGAAATGTGATTGTTAGTCACACAGGCTTGAGGAATGTTCTCGACGATTTCCTCTGGAACTCTCGTAAAGAACTCGTTAAACACACCTGCAATTTTATCGGGATCCAGAAGTAGACAGTTACCATCTTTTATTTCAATTTGCCCACATTTACTAATTTTATTTGTTTGACTTGCTCTCCCTCACTCTGACCCTTCACCACGTTTCCTTATACAATCGCTCGATACATTTTGTCAATTTTCCTGATACCCTTTTTTCCAACCATTTCCGTAACAGTCTCTTGTTTACCACATCATATGCAGACTTTAAGTCCAGGAATAGAGCGAAGAGCTTACCCTTGGGACTTGCTAATTCCTGGTCGATAATATACCTCAGGGTTATTAAATGCTCAGTGGATCTCCTTCCTTCCCTAAAATCTGCTTGTGTTTCTGGTAGCAACTTTTTTCGCTGCACTTTCTCCACCAAACGCCTTTCTAATAGTTTCACAAACATTTCATAGGATGAATCCATGAGCGTTATATCCCTATACTTTCTCATTTCGTCCCTCTTCCCACTTTTGTAGACAGGTATCACTTCCCCTGACGTCCAGCTCCACTCCAAATTCTTTCCCCAATTTTCTATTTAATTTGCCTGTCACTCTCTCAAAACATTGCTCTTTTGTCATCATTCATGCCTAATTCGGTACCCCGTCTTGACCTGCTGCCGGCCAAGACGTCAAGACTTTCTTTTCTTCAACGAATTTGCCAGATTTACCACCTCCTCCATTGAAAATTCCTCCTTTCTCTCGTCGGTTCTTCTTGCTAACCTACTAACTCCATTCCTTAGGAACTGCCACATCTTCGTTTCATTGTTAATGTTTGATATCTCTTCCACCCTTTTACAACCCGCACCAACTCCCCCACTCTCTCTATTTGCAAGTTTTGTTTCTTCATTTCTTCTTTGAATCCCTTTCCTTCTCTCACTCAGTTTATCACTTGTCTCAGCTTTTTCTTTTCTTTCCTGCATTCAAGTCCAGTCATCTAGGCATGTCACCTCAGAATCTGAAGGAATAAGCTGAATTTTTATGTAGACCTACATTTTAGCATTACAAATGTTGTCTCAAAATTCACATATGCCAACGTGTGAGCGTCCTTAGATATTCAAGGTCAAAGGTCGCAAAAAACAGTGTTTTGAGAAAATCTCGTTTTCTCTGCCTTCTATCATATTTGCATTTATTATGAAAGTTGTAGAGTATAAAATTCTCTACAAATTTCATCTGCAACCTTTTTTTTATACGTCGAACCGTTTTTGAGATAGAGGGCGTAGAGTGAGGAGCGCTCAGCCATACGTACCTTAGTTAAATTTTAAAGGTCATCATGCCTGACTTCTGTTTTATTTATAATAAGTTACGTTCCGAAGGTGATTCTGTGACTGTTGTACGCTGTATAAAGACTTTAAAAGAAGCAATCATTTTATTAGAGGATTTTAAAAGAAGTACTGAGAGAAATGATGGGCACATAAACTACCTAAATACATTGACTTCTGTGAACGTTCATTGAGTGTCGAAAATTGTACGCTAGTAAAAATTCAATTGCAGCAGCGAAACGTCGCCTTGAAGAGACTGGACCTTCAACGTCATCAACTGTAGCACGTAAAAAATGAATAATGCGTTTGATTTTAAAAGATTGTGCATATTTTGTTGTGAAGTCGCAGATAAAATAGCGGGTATAGCGAGTAAAGTAAGTTCTCTTGAATTTAAAGACAAGGTCGGAAAAAGAGCAGAAGAACGAAGAGAAACTTTGTGAGGATTAGTGATAGACCGTGTATCTTATGTACATGATTTGATTGCTGTTGAAGCAAAGTACTACACCGTTTGCTACAGCATTTTTAAGCCAATACCATTTTCAATAAAAAAAAATCACCAAGTTGAAGAAGTTACACAAGCAATGAAAGACAAATGAGTACAGTAATAAATACAAAATATGAGTACAGTATAATCGTGATATTCCCCCACGTTCGGTAATCCGAACGTCCGAAAATCCGCTCTGAGGAAACACTTGTCTTAAAGTCAAAAACAACACCATCCAGAGATCTTGGAAAAAGGTCTGGCTAACACACCCTGCTTTTAACTCTGAAAACTTGATTGACGATTCTGACCAAGCTAACTCCGCTCCACAATTGTCTTACTATCTGTTCTGTACATAAAATATGTAAAATTGTTATTCTTAATTGTTAAAATTGTTTTCTTCTCAACTTGATAATTTTTTTGATAATCCGGCGGTTATATGGTCCCATATGTGCCGGATTATCAAGATTATACTATATATAGAAAATCATGAAGATTCGCAATTTACATTGACAGAGCTTAGAAATATCCTTATGGAGCATGTACCCGATAATAAAACAATCATTACTGAACTACAACTGTATTTATCAGATATAATAATCACGAAAACAGTTGGATCGTTTACTATAATCTATAATCTATTCGCGATGCATAGCTTAATTTATTATCCAAAGCTTGGTACGAGAGTATAAAAAAGCCGCTGCGGCAATTATTAGGGAAGATATTCGTTAAAACGGTATAATACATTGGGATTCGGGATTTACCTTGCGATAAGGTACGTATGGCTGAGCGCTCCACACTCTGTGCCCTCTATCTCAAAAACGGTTCGACGTATAGAAAAAGTTTTCAGATGAAATTCGTAGAGAATTTTATTCTCTACAACTTTCGTAATGAATGCAAATGCAATAGGAGGCAGAGAAAACGAGATATTCTCAAAAAATGATTTTTGCTACCTTTAACATTAATATCTAAGGACGCTCACACGCTGGCATATGTGACTTTTGAGACAACATTTGTGATGCTAAAATAAAGGTTTATACAAAAATTCAGCTTATTTCGTTAGATTCTGAGGTTGACCCCTTTTTTGACTAAGATGACTGTACTATTCCTCAGCTAAGCACGTGGATTTGGCGTAGTTTGCTATGAGTTATCTCATAGTTGCCAAAAGGTTATCTCGTAGTTGGCTATGAGTTATATCGTAGTTGGCTATCGGTTATCTTGTAGTTTCTATGAGTTATCTCGTATGATATCTCGTATTTTGCTATGCGTCTTGTAGTTTGCAGTAAACGTGCTAATACAATAATTTCGAAAATCTGTACGTTTAAGGAATTTTATATAAGAGAGAAACTTGGAACATTTAACTCTTTGATAGATTCAGTGCATTTCAATTCACATTATATTGTTTTTTTTGCGTTTTCTTTAATTTCTAATTGTACGTGGGAATAATTTATGAAGGAAAAAAATACATGCGAGTTGGATTCCGACAGAGCTTAAATATATACCACATCCACGCTCGAAAATCAAAAGGCAAATGTATTCACACAGAGAATGGATTCATTAATGAAATCATCACATTTGCGTCTTAATTTTTGTTTTCATTGTTCGCAGATTTTTTGCTCAATAAACGTTTGCTCTATACGGAAATCGTTAATTTGCAAGAAACCTAAATGCAATAACAATAATAAAGCAACAAAAAATGATATATCGTCGACTTGAGTAAATTAGTTTGTGAGTTGTGCAATCTTCGACTTGAATAAATTACTTTGTGCGTTTTGTATGGAGGATATCAATACGAGAAAGTCTGAATTATTGCTTGTAATAACTTCCTGGGAACGGAAATTAAGATCAACGCGATATTACTTAAGATACCATTGTGGCTTTATTACTTTTTGAAAAAAAGGAAATGTTTAATTATGCCGAGTTATATAAAAATGTGGTTATTGTTTAATAGGCTTGGATTAATGGAACTATTGTTTTATGATCTGTATCTACATAATCATATAAATTTATTAAATTATCGTGTTGGAATTAAATACGCGTAAATATAATTAGATTATATTGATATATAGGTATGGAAATTTGATATTCAGTCGATAATTCATTAAGGTACATTTTACTTCGAGATAACGAGTAATTTTCGAGTTATCTATTTTATCAACTGTTGTTACAATGTATATCTACAAAACTCGATAACTCGAAGAATTTGCGAAAAGTTGTTCGCCGTTCGAAATTACGGTAATTAGGTTTCGACAAATTCTTCGAGTTATCGAGTTTTGTAGATATACATTGTAACAACAGTTGATAAACCCGATAACTCGAAAATAATTCGTTATCTCGAAGTAAAATATACCTTAATGAATTATAGACTATATATCAAATTTGCATTAGTCTCCAGACTTGCGAATTATATTATATTTAGAGTTTAATGGAGGGATGGAAATTAAAGATTTTCCCACCCCTGCCATAGACTCTATAAACATGATATTATGTATTTTGTAAGTCTGCAGAAAAATGCGATAAAAAAAATCTAATTGATCAAAAATATTCAAGCTACAAGCTTCAAGTTTCAAGGATTTTTGTGTCCGGAGGGTTATTTTATAAATTTTAAAAACAATGTTATTGATTTTTCGTTGAAGTAATATTTATGTAAAATGTTTTTTTTTTGTTATTCCACATACATTTTTCTTTAAATTAAACAATAATATATTTTGCAACTAGGGCGCACGAAATTGGGTGCACGAACGAAGTGAGTGCGCACATTCGCTCGTGAGGGCAATTGACAATACCGCCCGTGTTGCAGATAATATTTTTTATTATTCATGCGAGGGGACGTATCTTACAAGTTTGGGATCCAGGGGCCATAAAAAAGAAGGATAAAAAATAAAGTATTTGCTTTTTCAATTGCCTCCTGTGGTGTGGATTCATTATAAGAACTCTCCTCTGTCTCCGGTATCACCTTAGAATTTACACTCATTTTAAAATGTTTTCTTTAATTTATATTTTTTAATAAAACTAAATTTCTGTCACTTTCACGTCACTTTTTTAATATTTAGGTTTTGATTGTGTTTATTTCATATATTTAATTGTTTTTTATTTTTAATGTAAATTAGCGATATTGAATATTTGCGTGCGTTACCCAAGTAATGAGGTGCGTTACCCAAGTGAGTGCGTTACCCAAGTAAATAATATAGCCAAAAATGGCATTTCTCGCCCTAAAAAAACGTACGCCAAGATAGTACTTTTAACACATGAGTAATAAAAATTATGTAAAGTTTCTCGGGCCCATTTGCCCAGCCCTGATAATTTAGTCTGAGTGTGTAGTCTAGACTAATCTTAAAGATTTCATCTAGACTATCATTTTGTTAATCTAGTGTGAGTATGTAGACTAGTCTTCGTCTTCAAAGTTTTATCTAAACTAGAGTTTTGATACTTTAGTTTGAGTGTGTAGACTAGTCTTGGACTTCAAGGTTTCATCTGGAGGTGTAGACTAGACTTGGTCTTCAAGGTTTCCTCTAGACTAGACTTTCAATAATATAGTCGGTGGATTTATCTAGACTAGACATTTGATAATATAGTCCGAGTATGTAGACTATCCTTGGCCTTCAAGGTTTCATGTAGACTAGACTTTTAATAATATAGTCTGAGTGTGTAGACTATGCTTGGACTTCAAGGTTTCATCTGGAGGTGTAGACTAGACTTGGTCTTCAAGGTTTCCTCTACACTAGACTTTCAATAATATAGTCTCAGTGTGTAGACTAGACTTGGTCTTCAAGGTTTCATTTGAACTAGACTTTTGATAATATAGTCTGAGTATGTAGACTAAACTTGGTCTTTATGGTTTCATCTATACTAGCCTTTTGGTAATCTAGTCTGAGTGTACAGACTAGCCTTGGTCTTCAAGGTTTTCTTTCTTTCAAGGTCAAGTCTTTCAAGGACTAGATTTTTGATAATAAAGTCTGATGCGGAGACTAGGCTTGGCCTTCAAGGTTTCATATCGACTAGACTTTTGATAATATATTCTGAGTGTGTAGACAAGACTTAGTCTTCAAGGTTTCATCTAGACTAGACTTTTGATAATATAGTCTGAGTGCGTAGACTAGACTTGTTCTTTAAGGTTTCATCTAGACTATCCTTTTGATTATCTAGTCTGAGTGTGTAAAAGAGACTAGGTCTTCAAGGATTTGTCTAGATAAGACTTTTGAGAATATAGTCTTGACTAGATGTGGTCTATACTAGATGTAGACTAGACTTGGTCTTCAAGGTTTCATCTAGACTAGACTTTTAAGAATTTAGTCTGATTAGGTAGGCTAGATTATTAAAAATCTAGTGAAGATGAAATGAAATAAAAAGACCAAGTCTAGTACTCAGACTAGATTAATAAAAGTGTAGTATAGATAAAACCTTGAAGACCAAGTCTAGTCTACATACACAGTCTATACTATCAAAAGTCTAGTCTGGATAAATCCTTGAAGAAGTTAATGGAGGATTTGAGAAGGATAGGAAGGGGAGACAAAACGATTGCAGTCAGCTGGAAAACGGAGATAATTCAACCGGTGTTTAATAGTGGACTAGGGGCGCGCTATGAAATTATAGAGAGATAACTTTGATGAACTCCCCATACAAAATGTTTGCTAAAATCCTGGATTGTCGCTTGAGGAAGGAATTCAATGAAAGGAATCTTTTGCCGGAAATACAAGCGGGGTTCAGAGAAGGAAGGAGTACGATGGAGCACTTGGTGACCTTAAGAGTCATCATAGACCAGGAAATCAGAAAGGGATGCCTGTTTGCTCTTTTCATTGATTTGAAAGCAGCATATGACTCAGTGAATGGATGAGTGTTTGGGCAAGTTTGGTATCTCAGAGAGTGTAAGAAGGAACGCCAGGGATTTGTACGAGGAAACGGTATGTAAGAGTAGTGAACGATTGGGAATCTGACTATTTTGAGGTGAGGAAGGGTCTGAGACAAGGCTGCCCGTTGAGTCCCACACTCTTCAATCTGTATGTGGCGGATATGGAGAAGGTTATACAGTCCGGTCAAGCTGAAGAAGTGGTGATTGGGAAAAAGATGGTGTGGAGCTTGAGATGATGTGGAGATGGTGGTGGCATATGTGGATTACTTGGTTGTATTTGCAAAGTCGGCGAGTGAGATGAAGGACGCGATTGAAAGGCTCTGTATGTATTTCGAAAAGAGAAATTTAAGTGTGAATGGTGAGAAAATGAAATGGATGCGGTTTAAAAGGAGTGGGCGATATAGGAAAGAAAGATTTGAATGGCAGGGTATGCAATGGCAGGATAAGTATTTGGGGTATGTCTTTGGGACTGGTTACAGTAATTAAGAGCATGTAGAGTATGTGACATGGGTGACGGCTGGTTGTATCTGGGAGGTTTGGAAAAGAAACTTTGACGGAAACTTTAGAGCACCAGAGATGATATGGAAGGTATGAGTGCGAAGCTTGTTACTGTATGTTAGTGTATGGATGTGAGGTCTGGGGAACGAAAGAGGGAAACAAAATCGAAAGGGTGCAGCTAAAGTTTTACAAGATAGTATTGTAACTTGTTAGGTCGACGCCAGGTTACATTGTCCTTCAGGAAGTAAGTTCGTGTTAGGTGGCGCTAATTTCAGCGGAAAGAGTGATAAAGTTCGAATATATAGGGTGGATGGGATGGGTGATGAAAGGATAATAAAGGAAATCAGTAGGGAAGGATAGTATGTTCTAAATCACTCCGCCTTATGGAAAATTACATGTAACCCTCCGCATGCTTGACTTGTTAACAGAGTAACTAACTTCGTTTACGAGACGACATTTACTTTTAACCTCTTCATCGAACTCTTGTAATAAATCATCCAAGAATGTAGGTGAACTTATCCCTGAATCTGGTATGGCTATCGTTGATTTTACTAATTCAATTAAATTTTGTAATATTTGTGTATTTATATTATTTTATATTTATATTTTTTGTTAAATATAAAATATAATATTTTATAAGTATAAAATAACAAAAAATATATATAATTCAATTTGTGTATAGTTACCGTATTTATACCCAAAAAAGAATATTCAATAAGTCAATCAGAATACGCCAAAGAAGTTCAAACTCGCAATATGCTTATTAGGATAAACAGATCAATTTCAAGAAATATGACTCATACAGATTCAAACATAAAACTAATTACGCAGCGTTTCTTACCTATTATTCCAAAATTCAGATATCTCATACTTACACGTGTTCAATGACTCATCCAAATTTCTCAGAATCGCACAACAAGTTCAAACAGGAAAATGCTGATTCGGCGATTGTTATCAATACATCTCTCTTTATGTTTTTTCCCGAAAAAACCAGCTTCACCAATTTTAAATTTTACCGCTAGTCTATTTTTTGTTCGGTATTGTATAGCGCTGGCGCCATCTACACATACACGCTCGGTCACGTTGAGAACTATTTTGTATAGGATTTCCCATACGGATGAGTAGGCTAAATGTTACATGTAATTCCCCATAAGGGGGAGGGGTTACATGTAATTTGCCATAAGGCGGAGTGATCTAGAACATACTATCTTTCCCTGACTGAAATCTTTCGAGTAATGAATTAAGAGGAGTAAGTGGTAGAAGAGGGTGTGGTTGGGGGCTGAAGAATAGGAAACTGTATGAGAGAGGCGACTTATCATCCGAGGGGTTGGAAAGGAAAAAAATGAGGGTGCTCGGTGGAAAATGAAGCTAAGAGACAGGTTATTAGGTGGACTTATAAGTGGACTGCCAAGAGCGCCAATCCAAAATACAGGCTAGAAAATATCACAAAGTCTACAGTCTGTTCAGTCAGGTTATTTGAGCACAAGTAAAGGGTCGGAGGAGCAGTCAGTGTTGGCGAGATTTAAGTGTGGCAATGAAGAGCGTGGCAGAAGGCATTGAATGAATGAGGAAAGTAGAAGGTGTATTGTGTGTGGGATGATGGAGGATATGAGGAGTTATTGGTTGGAGGAATGCACGTCGGCGGTGTGGAATAAACATGAGATAAGGCGAGGGAAGGATTTGAGTGAGTGCATGGCCGAGAGCGGGAAGGGACTTTCGTTTTTAATCAGAGTGAAAAGAGTAAAGTTTATTAAGTAGGATTTGAAGAGTAGGTAGATGAGCGATGCACAGGTGTTTAGGTATACGTGTATAGGGTGATAAAATTTCTTTATTCTTTTTAATGGGGTTTTAGTTTTAGTTTCATGCTTTTGTATGCTTATTCTGTTTGTTTTGTATGGTTTTGTAAAATATTTCATCTACGACCATTATTGTAAATGCCCATTATTGTACACATTGTACACACACGTGTGTAACAGTTCGCCATTAATGATAAGCTATGATTGATAACACACACTTTTGGTGCGTTTGGTTTACGATTCGTTGATTAGTTGAGAGCTGCTACTACGTGCTCATACGTTGAGCGTCCCCCGTGCCACAATTCAAACTTACGGAAAATGACATTGCGTACATTGGGTTGCCTATATCTATGAGCACTCTTATTCCTAACCTAACCCAAATAAGTACTAAATAATAAGGTATGTAACCCTTAAGAATGTATTTCATTTCATTTCTTTCATTTCAAATGCCGAGTAACAGTTATATATGAAAATACAACTGTTTATTATAATGTTAAATAATGTACCTAATAAGAAATACATTTATTACATCAAATATATTTTTGTTATTATACAGAAACAAATTAGTGTGGTCGTAGATAAAGTATAGTACATAACTCGAGTTGCAAGGCAATTACGCACTCCCCTACGCGAGTCGTACGTAACTGTTCCGCTCGTACGTAATATGCTTCTTACAACTCTCGTTACTATTATTATATACTATTTTTTAATTATGCCAGTAAAGGTTATGTAAGTAAAAGTCTACACACTCAGATTATCTAGTCTAGATGAAATCTTGAAAACTAAGCCTAGTCTATAAAATCAGAGTAGATTATTAAAAGTCTAGTCTAGATGAAACTTTGAAGACCAAGCCTAGTCCACGTAATCAGACTAGATTATCAAAAATCTAGTCTAGATGATATCTTGAAGACTAAGTCTAGTCTACACACTCAGACTAAATTAGCAAAGTCTAGTGTAGATGTAACCTTAAAGACCAACTCTAGTCTACATACTCAGACTTTTTTTCAGACTCAGACGTGGGGGACGTAGCGAGCACGATAGACGTTAGCTTGTCAAGTGGCCCCCTGAAATATTCACATCAATGTTTAGGGGTTCAGAGTTTCTATCTACGGCTTGTTTCGTTCTTTCTTCCTTCTCTTTACCGCTGATTATATTTTGTAACAGGTCCTTGTAGTACGCCACCAGTCGGTAGGCAATTTCAGCATGATATTCACTAATGTTGTGACTTTCAGTTTCGGATCTTGTCTGGTTTATCCCTGTATCTCTTTCCGGGATCCATGGAGAGAAGTTTGCATTCTCCTTATGCTAGATTTTTCCATATCGTTCACACCCGAGCGCCATACAGGCTGGTCGATTTAACCACGGTAGCTAGCATTCTTCCCTTGCTGCTTTTTGGACCGCCTACATTAGGCATTAATTTTGGTAATAATAAGCCCTTGGTTGTTTTTAGGACTTTAGTCGTGACCTGTTTTGTTTCTTCTTTGAAGGAGAACTGCCTGTCAATAATTATCCCAATATATTTCTCAAATTCCTTTGGAGTTATAGTCCTCCTCTTTCATTTTAAATTTTATGGTTTCATCTTCTGTTTTCTCTGCTGCCAGATTAAGCCTTTTGCCCTCCAGCCAGTTACCCACAATTTTAAGGGACATGTAGATTGTAGATATGGTGGTGACGACTTGTACTGCGACCTTTGTAGATCTATTGTACCCCACCCTCCTCCTCCAAGTGTTGGTGTACTTACCCATTTAGAGCGCCTCCTCTAATCCTGACTCCTTTAGGAATCTCAGGATCTGGGTGGGATTCAAGGCCTGCAGCTCCTCTGTGTTCAAGCAGTGAGCCCCAAGGTACAGCTGTCTCTTGCGGAGTAATGCTCCGCAGTCTTTGAACAGATGTATGGGGGTTTCCTCTGCTGAGCCACAGAATCTGCATCCAACATCCTCCTCTAGGCCTAGGGCCTTGAGATGTTTCCTAAGTCTGCAGTGTCCCGTCAGAGCTCCTGTCAGAATTCTGAGCTTGTTCCTGCTTAGTTTCAGGCAAGCTTTAGTTCTCTTCTGGTTGAAAGATCCCAGCATCACTTTGGATTGCCTTAGCCCTGGAAGTTCTTCCCAGGTTTTCATCCATTTTCCTCTTATTTCTTCATCTAAACTTTTGCGGATGGTGTTCACGCTCATACCGCAAAAGGGTTCCGGACCTATAAAGGGGCTACTGGATCCCTTGTTTGCTAGGTGATCGGCTTCTTCGTTTCCGTCTATACCAGTGTGTCCTGGTACCCAGTATAGCGTTACTTTATTATCCCTGCCAAGCTTGTTCAGCTTCCCCACACAGTCCCATACCAGTTTGGATCTGATGGTGTATGAGCTAATGGCCTTGATGGCTGCTTGGCTATCTGACAGGATAGCAATTCGTTTTTTGCGGTAATTCCTGTCGAGGTTAAACTGTGCACATCTTTCGATTGCGTGTACCTCTGCTTGGAAGATAATTGGGGATGTTCCCATGGATTCGGAGTATCTGGTACGAGGTCCAAACACTCCTGCACCAGTTCCTTCCTTTGTCTTCGAACCATCTGTATACCACTTGATGGCATTTTGCTCTATGTGGTATGCTGAGGATTCGTCGCTCCAATCGGCTTTACTACTACACATTGCTGTGTAGTTTTTCTCGAAGTGGTATTTGCATACCATTTCGTCCTTTGGTATTTCCAGACAGGGGATTTTGGCAGCGAGGCTGTTTCGGTCTCTGCTCCCGATTATTTTACCTCTGCCCATTCCTTCCTTGCTGAACCTTACGATCGCCGATCTGGCGGCGCTCTCCACCACAAGGTGCAGCGGAGTCAGTTCCAGCAGCAGCTCCAATGCTGCTGTCGGACACGACCCCATCGCTCCCGTGATGCAGACACACGCCAGTCTTTGAATCTTCTCAAGCTGTTTCCTCATAGAGGCCAGCTTGATTCTACTTCCCCACGCAACCGCCCCATAAGTGATTGCAGGTCTCACTATCATGGTGTACATCCATCGCAGGATAGTGGGGTTACAACCCCACGTTTTTCCTGCTAAATTTCTGCACACCATTAGGGCGCGTTTGACTTTACCTACCACTGCCTCAGCGTGTCTATTCCATACGAGTTTGCTATCTAGTGTGATACCCAGATACCTTATCCCCTGTTGGTATTCTAATGCCTTCCCATCTATGAGTATGGGATGCAGGCAGTTTAGTTTTCTCCTTCTAGTAAATGGTATCACCGTGGTTTTGCTCGGGTTGAGTCTCAATCCCACTGTTTGACACCATCTACTAGTTACTTTGAGGCCTCTCTGAACAATTTCACAGAGCGTTCCCTCAAATTTTCCTCTGGCCATTGTGACTATGTCATCGGCGTAACCTTGACATTTGATGTCTAGGTTGTTTAGCCTAACCAGTAGTTCATCAACTACCAGTCTCCACATTAGCGGTGATAGTACACCTCCCTGTGGGCACCCTCGAGTTGTGGAGATCCTAATGGTATCTCTTCCCACTTGTGTCTCCGCCACTCTAGTTCTCAGCATTTCTCTCATCCACTTTGAGATAGTGCTGTCGATACTCCTTCTCTCGAGGGCCGCCTTGACAGCCTCGTGTGAGGTGTTGTCAAAAGCTCCCTCTATATCCAAGAAGGCACATATCGCTACTTCCTTTGTCTCTAGTGCTGCTTCTATTTCATTTGTCAGCTGATATAGGGCGGTTTCTGTGGATTTCCCTGCTCTGTAAGCATGCTGACTTTTGTGTAGTGGTGTACCTACCAGCACCATAGTCCTAAGGTAATTATCAATCACCTTCTCCATTGTCTTTAACATAAAAGATGTTAGACTAATGGGTCTAAATGACTTCGGTTGAGTGGTGTCTTTCTTTCCCACCTTCGGTATAAATACCACCTTAGCCCTTCTACATAGCTCCGGTATATATCCGAGCGCTAAACTACTTGTAAAAATATTTAGAAGATACGGCATTAGTTCTCTCTCTCTCCCTTTTGTAGGAAGGCAGGAACTAGTCCGTCCACACCTGGGGCCTTAAAAGGCTGGAAAGTGCCGATAGCCCATCTGATTCGGTTTTTCGTACAGATGGACGCTGCCCTCTTCCAGTCGGCCCGACTTGGTTTCCGTGGTTGCATCAAGCCCTCGGTCTCCCTGTATCTTCTGCATCCCGGAAAATGGGTTTCTAGTAGGAGGAGAGCTCTTTGCTCTTCATCCTCCGTAAAGGTCCCATCCGGTTTCTTGAGAGTGGTTGTCATTTCCACTCTATCCTTCGCTAGTGCTTTGTGCAGTCTAGCTGCCACCGGCGTGGATTCTATGTTTTCACAGAAGGTCCTAAAGTTTTCCCTTTTTGCCCTTCTGATCTCTTTATTGTAGGTGGTAAGAACCTCAGAGTATTCTAGCCAATTTCCGTATTGCTTGGCTTTGTTGAAAAGCCTACGTACTTTTGCTCGTAATGTAGACAAATTTTTGTTCCACCATATTTCGTCCTTATGCTCCTTCACGGTTTTTACCGGGCAGCTGGATTCAAATGCCGTGGTGATTGCTACATTTATTTCTCCTACAGCCTGCTCCAGCACGGTGTAGTGTTTGATACCACCCCGCACTGTCACCTGCTCTAGGTTTTCTTTTAGTTGTGAACTAAACATAGGCCACACAGTTTGTCTGGGGTTTCGAATGGGAGTGCTTTCCTCACTCGCTCCTTCCAGCTCATACTCTATGATCCTATGATCTGACATTGAGGGTTCACTTGAAACCCTCCACTTTTTAATTAGTTTACTTACGTTAGCGCTACCTACCGTAATATCCAGTACCTCATTTCTGGACTTAGTGACAAAAGTTGGTGTGTTCCCGACGTTGTACACAGTTAAGTTCTCTTTAATGAGGTATTCTAAAAGGTACTCACCTCTCTTATTAGTGTCCGTGCTGCCCCACATCTCGTTGTGGGCGTTCGCGTCACATCCCAAGATGAGTGGCAGCCTTCTCCTAATACAGTGCTCGACCAGCCTTTGTACCTCCATGGGTGGTATGTTATTACCATCGCCAGGGAAGTATGCTGATGCGATCACTACTTCGCGGTGGAGGCCCTCGGTCTTGATGAGGACCTGTATAGGAACTAAGTCCCGCGTTAAGAATTCTGAAAGACATAAGTAATTAATGTCCTTCCTTACCATAATGCAAGTTCTAGGGGAAGCCTCACGGCTGTCCCATACCAACTTACATTCCCTGTTGCTGAGGCCTCTGATGTTACCTCCGTAGGTCCAGGGTTCTTGCAGTAGCGCTAGCCCTAGGTGTTGTTTGGTGAACATCCTAGCCATCACAGCCGAGGCTGCTCTGGCATGGTGGATGTTCACCTGGGCTGTTAGGGACATGTTAGCCCCGTCCATCAACTCGTCCTCCTTCCTGTCGCAAAAATGGCTAAATGTAGGCTAGGACAGCCTTAGCGTTAATACGTCATCGTATGGGGGATTTATTGTTCATTCTATCATGATACCTCTCCAGGCTACCGAATTGAAATCATTTTGAACATCTAATGTTATGAGCGCACTCATCTTCCGTATTCTTTGTGTGCCAGCTGAATTTTTTTGTTGGCGTCTAAGACCCTCAAACGATATCCGTCCCGCTGAAATATTTTATTAAAAAATCTTGCACGTTTGGAGTTCATCCTTTAGTCTTGAAAGCTGTAGCTGTTCCTGTAGTTTCCCTGTTACATCAAGTAAACATATTGAACGGTACGACGAAGGTAGGTCTGGGGGTTTATTCCCTTTTCTAAGTAGAAGCTTTGCCTTTCTCCAACTTCCTGGAAATTTGCCGTCTGCCATAATTTTGGCTTTCAGGGCGACTTCTGGCTGCATATTTGATGCAATTTTTATAGCTTCTGGTGGGAGGTTATCGAGTCCGCTCTACTATTTCTTAGGCGTTTGCTCACCCTAATTAGTTCCTCCGCCGTAAATTCTTGTCTTTCTTTAACTGCTGGTAGTTTTGACGTCGGTTGCTCGTGTGCTGGGTTTAGCACCTCAACTACTTCTAATGCTTACTCCATTGGTAATTGGACATTAGGATGCCACAGTTTTAACTCCCTGGTACACACTACACAGTCGGACTAGATTATCAAAAATGTAGTCTTGATCAGGCATAAGCAACCTTTTTGGGCTATGACTCATCTTCATCAATCAGCCTTTTTGCATCCACTGCTCGATATAGGCCACCCCCATTTCTGCCCAATATTTTGAGCGCTCTGCATCCATTTTGTGGTTATTCTTTTGATATCGTCCGTCTATCGCGTGGGAGGTCTTCCCCTGTTTCTCTTGTCAGCTCTTGGTCTCCACTCGAGCAGCCTCTTTGTCCATCGCCCATCTGCCATGCGGGCCACATGTCCAGGCCAGCTCCACTTGAGCTTAGCCACCTGGTATATAATATCCGCGACTCCTGTTTTCGCCCGTAAGTCCTCATTTCTAAAGTGGTCACGAAGTGACACAACGAGCATCGATGTTTCCATCTTGCGTTGTGTTATTCTAAGCTATTTAGCAGATGTGGCTGTCAGAGTTAATTAAGCACTGATTAAAAACCCTTCGTTTTAAACAAATCTGGAGATTACTCTTAAACACATCCCCAAGTCTGCCATATGCAGCCCAAGAGAGCATAATTATTCTTTTTAATTCGCATGTTTATGTCGCTTGGGCTAGGACTAACTAGGGCTAAATTACAATTATTCCCTCGTGAACGGGGGCGATATAGCTTAGGGCAGGCACATTAGGGCATACCAATGGGCAGGCATATATGTCCCGTTTTTTTTTAAATATAGGACAGAGGAGTAATTTTTATTTCGTAGAGAAGCCGACTCAGGTGCTATATACGGCCCGCTGGCCGCAGATTGATCATGCCTGATCTAGATGAAACCTTTAAAATCAAGTCAAGTCTACGCACCCAGAATAGATTAACTGAAGTCTTGTCTAAATGAAACCTTGCAGACCAAGTCTAGTCTACATATTCAGACTAGATTATCAAAAATCTAGTCTAGATGAATCCTTGAAGGCTAAGTCTAGTCTATATCATCAGACTAGATTATTAAAAATCTAGTCCGGATGAAGCTTTGAAGTGCAAGTCTATTATACACACTCAGACTAGGTTATCAAAAATCTAGTCTAGATGAAACCTTGAAGACTAAATCGTGTCCATATAATCAGACTAGATTATTAAAAGTCTAGTCTAGATAAAACCTTGAAGACCAACACTGAGACTATATTATCCAAAGTCTTGTTTATATGAAACTTTGAGAACCAAGTCTTGTCTATATGAGTTTTTGAATTAAAGTGATGAATAAAAAGTTTCGCTGGTTGAATAGATATACAAGTCCGGCCCGCGGGCCACCATTTGTTTTGTGTACTGGTTTCTTAATCCTGTTCCCGCGAATTGATTTGCTTGTGCCCGATATATTTAATGATTACAGAAAAAAAGCGCCCACAATATTTTACAACAATCGAAAAGATTTTGGTTGTACGACGTAGCAACTTGGAAGTAAAGAAATGAAGAAAAAATAAACATGTTATCACTTCCAACTGTCTCCGTCCGTTCGTCCGTGTCCGCCTTCTTGCCGTTTCATTTAATGTACAATGCGCACGTTCTAGTCCCGCTGCGTTCTCCACTTTAATAGCATTCAACAATTTGCGCTAGCAACAGCAACAACTCATTTTTTTTTGTTAATTTAATTTACTTTCGACTGCGATTTGCATGCCGGCCGTTCCTCACAATCGCACAAACCCAAAAATGCAATACCAACACGGTGAGTACCCAAATTTTCGAAACGAAAATAAACATTTATTTTTTACAAACTGAGCAAAAATCCATTTAAATGTTGTTTTGTGTCGTTAAGAGTTTATTGTTTAAGACATTGCAATCGTTTGTATGTGGGATTGTTTAACTATTAATAATTTATTTAGTTTTTCAAGTTTTCGTTATCTGGATACGTAGGAAAGGCTAATAAAATACGTGAAACAGTGACGGTAGTAAATAAGCGATAAATTAACGGTTGTTTAATTTCTAAGGTTCTCAAAAATATCGAAAGGATTTTACAAATACTATTATTATGTTAAATTAAATAAATTGGTGTTGATCAACATAATTTTAAGTAATACAAAAGAAATTTAATTAATATTAACAGTTATTTATTATTATCATAAGACTAGATTAGAAGTAGACAAGACTAGACTAGACAAGATTAGGCAAGACTAGATAAGATTAGACAAGACTTGACAAGACTAGACTAGACAAAATTAGGCAATGCTAGACAAGATTAAACAAGACTAGACTAACGAAGATGAGACTAGATTAGACAAGACTAGACTAAAGGAGATGAGACTAGCTTAGACAAGACCCCACAGGACCAAAGAAGGTCACCTAGACTAGATTAGGCAAGACCAGACAAGACTAGACAACACCAGACAAGACTAGACAATGCCAGAGAAAACCAGACAAGACCATACAAGACCAAACAAGATCAGACAAGACCCGACAAGATCATACAACACCGGACAAAACCAGAAAAAAAAACAGATCAGACCAGACTAGATAAGACAATATCAGACAAGATTAGACTAGACCGGACAAGACCAGACCAGACAAGACCGGTCAAAACCAGACCAGACAAGACCAGGCTAGATCTGACAAGACCAGACCAGATCATACTAGACCAGAGAAGACCGGACAAGACGACACAAGACCAGGACAGACAAGACCAGACGTGACCGAGCAAGATCAGACAAGAACAGACAAAACCAGACAAGATAAAACTAGACAAGACCAGAAAATAGCTAGACTAGATCAGACTGGACTAGACTAGACCAGATTAGTCCAGACAAGACTAGAAAGCAGTAGACAAGACTAGACAAAGTTGTTTACAAAAAGTCAGTTTTTTTTTGACCTCACATTAATTTTTTAGGGAATTTTATAAAATTTTGTTTTACATAATGCCAATTATTGCAAGAAATGTCAGCTGTTCGTCGTAAAATTAGCAATTTTAATTAAAAATTTGAAAGTGAAATGAAGTTTTCGCTGTATTCAAAATTTGCAATTTAGCATTTTTCCGTGTTGTTACGTTTGTGACATATTCGCCAATTTTGTTAAAAAGCAAAACTTTATCGAAATGTACGCAACAAATATTGAAATAATTTAGTACTTTCATTGCTTAGTTATAGATAAAAAGTGTTGATTTCGATTCGTGTTTTTGTTTTGCAAATTCTCGGTATTCAGCAAATACACCTATTTTTTCGAAACGTCAGCGATTGCAAATAAATGTTAATAGTTGGTATTAAACAACAACAATCTAACATTTATCAAATGTTAAGGCAATGTGACCTCTCACCGTTCACAAACTGGAGGTGCATTGAATTGAAGATTCTTCTTGAATTAATTCTTCCAAGTTATTTATCTTTTTATCTTCATTAGACAGCACAAACTGGAAAAGAATAAATAGGCTAGTGTTGTAAGTTATCGCGAAATTCGTCATTTGTATTATCATTCGTATCATGTCATTAGTATTTGAAAATCGTCATTTGTATTATCGAACTAGATTTAAAATAAAATCTGAGTAGATAGGTTTTATTAAATGATTTAATATTTTGCTTTTTAATGGATTTATTTGATATTTATTTGTCTCAAGGGTGGAATGGTTGTTGCTCTTTACAACACCAGTCTTAAAATTAAATTGACAAGCCTAGTAAATGCAGACTATGTTTTATAAAAGTGGACAGGCAAGTCTAGTAAATACAGACTATATTTTCTAATCTGGTCAGTAGGTATGGACTAATTTTTTAAAACTGGACAGACAAACCTAGTATATATTGACTGTATTTACTAGTCTACACAGAATGAATAAACTAGACAGACAAAATTCAGACTATATTTGCTAGTCTGCACAGAAGGAATAGCCTTTTTTATTGTGGTTTGGGGAAGCTCTACCAGCCTGAGTGTGAGGCTCTCACTCACTAAACCCCCTTTTCTAGTATGCGCCACTCCTGTATCGCCCGCGCATTCCTTCAGGGGCTGCCCACCCTGAAGGAATGCGCGAGGAATTGCGGACGGCTTACTGCCGCCCCAGTTTTGTCATTTCATGAGAGCTGCGCGGCACCTGTTCATGTTTGTTTGGAGTATCTGTGTACAGTGCCTTTTTATATTTCGGGCAGTCGAGTGTCTACTCCGTGATCTTTGTCTTTACAGATCGGGCAGAATTCCTTCTTCTCCACACATCAGGCAGAGCTCTTGCCTGTTCGGGCCTTGACAATTTACGGCCTTGTATCCTGCGAGCCAGCATCTGTGGCACCTATTTAGGTTAATACTCTCTTTGACCCCACATTTTATCCAGCTAATCTTTATTTTTCATAATGCTAGGAGTTTCTGAACCTCCATTTTTGGTGGCACTATTGTCGCGATTTGATTTTCCCCGTATTCCGGTCTTTATTGATTTTTAATTACAACTTTATTTGTATCTTCTAGCTGCATTTGGTTTTCAATGGTACGTTTAATTTCTTCCACTGTAGCGGTGGCATCCAGGTCTCTTATACTCAATGTCACGTCTGTGTTATTAGCTCGTACATCATCATCTGGTATTCGTTTGGCTATTTCATCTCTTAGTAGTTTTGCTTTACCTATACCTAATTCCAGTAATACTTCTCCCGATTTTGTGCATTCAATGTCTGCTCCTGTATCTTCGATGTTTATCCATGTTTTAACTTTCCTTAGCAGTTCTGCGTAGGTCTTATTGTTGTCTTTTATGAAGACCGCCTCCGCTTGTCTCCCTCCTTGATTTCGCAAGTGTTGTCAGTAGGTATTTCAATCGTATGTCTTAGATCAGTGGTTCTTAACCTTGCTGAAGGTACCGAACTCGAGTACCGTAAAGCATCAGTTTCATATGAGCATTCACCGAACCCCTTTTAATTGGAAAAATAAAATATTTTATTGGTCCACAAAATAAACAAAACCATTATAGAGCAAAACATTACGAACAAAGAACAAAACATTAAGAACAAAGAATAAAACATTAAGAACAAAGAACAAAATTGCAAATCATTGTGACTGCTGCTGTTGCCTTTTACAAACCAGTTACGAAATGCGAGGCTTTACCTTGGCAAGTGCCACTCGCATGTCATTTTCGCAACTAAGTCTGTTCCTTTTCTTCGTATTAATATCCAGCATCCTCGAAAAGGATTGCTCGCCAAGATATGTTGTCACAAACGGTATCAAAATCTCTAGAGCTTTCTTCGGAATAGCAGGGTACGTTACTATTTGGTGGCACTAAAACGATGAGAGCGTTGTTGTTTTGAAGAGTTGCTGTTGAACCCGCCTCAGCTGAATTTCAATGATTTCATCCTGGTATGTATAATTGACGTCTGTTGTCTCAACATCAAACGTAAACGGCTGCCTCACCCATACTGGATATAACTCTCTTGAAGGGAAGTACCCTTCAAGAGACTTTGTAAGCTCGTCTAAGTGCATGGAAATTGCGTGCTTCAGTTCCCCCGATACAGAAATATCTCCGATTCCAGGCACATCTTCGATCTTATTTACACATTCGTCTAGCAGGAGAAAGTTTGCAAAGCTACCGTTTTCTGTTCGTTTCCACAATGGTAGCTTTTTTTGAAACGCCTTTAGGTTTTCTTCCGCTTCGATGATGTTGACACCACCGCCCTGCATCTGTTGATTCAGATGGTTAAGAGCTGCGAAGATGTCAGCCATGTACGCAAGCATGAGAATAAATTCAGGATTTTTTGAAGCAATCTGCATGACCACGTTGGTGCTCTTGCAAAAACAGGGCTAATTCCTCAAGTATGGCAAAAACGATTCAGAACCTGTCCCCGGGATAACCACCGAACGTTTGAATGGTACAGAAGTACCTCGAATTCAGATCCCATTTCTTTACACAGCTCCTTGAAGATGCGGTGCCTAAAAGCACTATTTCGCACATAGTTCACGCATTCCAATTCGATTTTTAAGCCTTCTGCTAGTTTTGGAGGCATGGTTTTTGTTGCCAACGCATGCCTGTGAAGAATACAATGCGTAACAACGACGTGTGGTGCATCGGCTTTCACTAGCGCACCAAAACCAGACTTTCTTCCTAGCAGCTCCGTCCGAACAAACTGCAGAAACCATATCCCACGAGAGATTATTTTCAAAGAAGAAGTCTTCCACAAGTTTCTTTACGTCGGCTGCCTTAGTTGTTGTTGTAAGAGGCTTACATAATAAAAAATCTTCCTTTATCACGTCGTCTTTCACATAGCTCACGAATACTGCAAGCTGACTTACGACGTAGTCACGACGAAAGTACGTACTGACGACGTAGTTTCGTCGAGTTGAAGGCTGAATTTTGCCGGGCTTGAAATCAGATCTGCAACTACTTGGGAAAAGATATCTTGGCTCATGTCGTCTATTCTGTCACTGATGGTATCATTTGAAAGAGGAATTTGGGATAACTTAACTTCAGCTGCTTTTCACAGCATGATATTCGCCATCTTCAACACGGCTGGTTTTATGAGTTTTTCCTCAATATTGTGTGGTTTGCCCTGCTTTGCGATAAGGTAAGCAACTTCGTTCGTAAGGATCAGTTTGTCGATGGGTACAAAGCCGAGGACAGGCAGAGTACCCACTTCATCAAATCTCTGCCTCTTCACCTTGAATTCAGCGAGTGTTGTATTTGTGTAATTTCCATGCAGATTAAAGAAGTGTTCTTTTAGTGCCGGTGCTAAACTAGAATTGCTCAACTTGCCATTGCAAATCATGCAATTAGGACGCTGACTCCCATCACGTTCCGTTATACATGTAAATCTATATTGTACATATTCGTCCGACCACTTTCTTTTTTTGCTCGACATAGTATGAAGGGATTAAAATATTAAGAAAGAAATCACACGACGTACAATCACGACAGTCACAATTCGAATACTGTGCGCACCAAATTTCCTGCAGCATAGAAAGGCCAAGCGATGTTGCGTGATCACCCGCAGCCTATGATAGACGAGTGGGGCGTGTCATTTCGAACGTATGAGTCGGGTGTGTGCTTGGCCGTCTTGCAGGTCGTTTCTGTAGCATTAGTTTCCGAAACCAATACGGTTTCTACGTCACGATGACGTCGGGTGGTTGACCACCGCCGAACCCCTGAGACTGACTCCCTGGGGTTCGGTCGAACCCAGGTTAAGAACCACTGTCTTAGATAGACTACTTTACCAGGTTTTTTTTAATTTTGGTATAGACATCGCTGAGTGTCTGGGGTACTTCTTTGCCAGGCCTGAAATTTTGTTCAGCGTACCAGGCAAGATCCCATTCTAAGGAAGCTTCCACAATGTTGCCTGTGTCTTCCTTTATGCTGCTTCTCCTATATGCAGCTTCTGGCCAAGGCTTCTCTGCTACATTTTTTAAATCCTCGTATGTATTTCCCTTCCACATGACCACATTCCAGTCCACATGAAAGGACCTCCCAGTCCACATGAAAGAAGAGCTCGGGGTAGACCACGTAAGAAATGGCGGGATGACTGCATCGACGACCTAAAGATATTAGGTGTGAGAAACTGGCTGCAATTGGTTAACAGCAGGGAGAGTTGGAAGGATGTTGTAACTCAAGCCAAGGCCCATCCATGGCTGTAGAGCTATAGAAGAAGAATATGTATTTCCCTTGTCTATTTCGTACCATAGCTCGTTGGTATCCTGGTTTATTTTTGTATTCACTACTTGTGTATCCATGTCGCAGTTGGGGGAACCCTTTGCCTGCGTATCTGTTTGTTTTGTTATGCTTGAATGATCTTGACATGGCATTTGTAGAGACCGCAGAGTTCCTCTGTGACTTCCTTGATTTCGACCTTTGTGTTTGAGTTCGCTTTGACTAGCCAACGCAGTTCTTGAGCTCTTGATGATAGCTTCCTCATTATGATCTCAAGGTCTTTCTCGTTTTCAGTTAGATGATTTTGTTCTTTCAGATCTAGTC
The DNA here is from genome assembly GCA_944588485.1 of Phosphuga atrata. Classification (NCBI taxonomy): domain Eukaryota; kingdom Metazoa; phylum Arthropoda; class Insecta; order Coleoptera; family Silphidae; genus Phosphuga; species Phosphuga atrata. The sequence continues at coordinate 49,713,189 of OX155902.1, forward strand.
TTTTTCTTTTTGGATTTTGTTCCATCGGCGAGTCTTCTTCGGATGGAATTTCGGGTTTTGTGGAGGTATTGATGTCCATCGTAAGTGAGGTACACCTTGCTCTTGGTGGAGTTCGTTTGATGTTCTCTCTTCTATGGAAAGGGAATAGAAGGAATAGCCTAGTCTTTCAAAACTGGACAGACGTTCTTTCTAGTAGCAGTTCCTTCTTGTCAGTCTAGTAAATATTGACCATATTTACTAGTCTGCGCAGAAGGAATAGTAAACTTTGACTATATTTACTAGCCTTTTTTATTTATGGGGACGTAGTAAGCACATTCAGTTAACTTGACAAGCCCCCGCTGGAAACTCACGGGCTTCTTGGAACTGTTTATCGCGTATCTTCAAGATGGCGTTGGCTTTGACTTCTCTTGGTGTCCTTGCGTCCCCCATCCACGGAAGGTGATGCAATGGCTTAAGGCAGTTTTCGTCGTGTATTTTGTTTTGTACGTTCATACTGTTCTATCATGCTTGGTGTGTCCCTTATCATGATTCTGTTGCAGACCAGTCTTCTTCACTCGTAAGCATTGTCTCCGTCAGTGTGCCAGTATCTAGAATTCTTGTTGTTTTTGAAGTCCATATCTCCCCCTCTTAATATCACCTGTGGCATTGGAAAATTGTGTGATACACACTATCTGTCTTATCATAATAAACACACTGGTTGTCTGCTTCGTGCCCAATACTGTGCGGGTAGCACCCGTGGGCCGCTCAGCGCCTGCTTCAGTTAGTAGGTAACTTCTCCCGTGACCGATGTATCCAATTTTGGGATCAAGAGTTTCCACTCACTCTCTGAGGCTTCCCAGTACTCTTGCCAACTTTCGAGCGTTTGGGTCCTTGCCTTCTTCCTCAGTTCCTATTTGTTTTCACTGCTCCTTTGTTTATAAAGCGTGTCTCTCTCTTCAACAAGAAATTTTATAAGAGCTATTCCCGCAATAACGAGAACAGGGATCAAGAGTCTCGTCCAGTCACCCCTCTCAGATGCTTGCCAGTACTCTTGGCTACTTTCGAGCATTTGGGTCCTTGCCTTCTTTCTCAGTTTCTTTTTGTTTCCAATGCTCCTTTGTTTAGAAAGTGTGCTCTCGCTTCAAAAAGAATTTTGATAGCAGCTATTCCGAGAACAGCGTCACCTGAGACGGTCGTATATGCACTGGACACACTTTGCGCCATTTTTCGTTGAACGGATTGTAGTTTTTGCCTTAGATTTGCTCTCTCCACGGCTCGCTTCCAGTTTGACGTTGCGTAGAGTACAGCAGATTCGACAACTGAACACAGGAGCCTTCGTTTAGTGCTCTTAGCGCCACCTACAGTTGGCATAAGTGCTGCTGAGGATTTTAGTGCCTTGCTAGCAGCAAGGACAATGTGCTGTCGGAAGTAAAGATTTTTATCTATGGTTACGTCTAAGTATTAAATGGCCTTAATTATTTAATGGCCTTCTTTGGTATTGTTTCGCTTTTTATTTTAAATGTGACTGGTCCTACCTTCATTCTTCCTGTCAATAAAACCGCTTCTGTTTTTTTGGGGATCGATCTTTATCTGCTTTTTCTCCATCTAGTCTATTTGTGCTATGGCTTGGTTTGCCATTTTTAAAACACATTTTTCTGTTAATCCGGTGACGATGAGAGCCAAGTCGTCGGCGAAACCGACAGCTTTCACTCCCTCTGGCAGCTTCAGTCGATGAACTCCATCATACAGAATGTTCCACAAAGTTGGTTCCATTACTGAGCCTTGTGGAACACCACTGTAGATTGTTTATATTTACTGGTATACACGGAAAGAATAGACTAATCTTATAAAACTGGACAGACAAGCCTAGTAAACTTTGACTATATTTACTAGTCTACACAGAAGGAATAGACTAATCTTATAAAACTGGACATACAAGCCTTGTAAACTTTGACTATATTTACTAGTCTACACAGAAGGAATAGCCTAATCTTATGTAACAGGACAGACGAGCCTAGTAAATATAGACTATATTTACTAACCTAGACAGAAGGAATAGACTCTTAAGTCTTAAAATTTAGACAGACCATTCTAATAAATACAGACTATATTTATTAGTCTACACAGATATTTAGTTAAATAATGTCTTTGAAGTAAATCTATAGAGATAAATGTGCTTATCCCTATATTCATTAGTTTTGTCTTACTTAGTCATATACTATATATTTCTGTTTTATATTGTCTTGATTTATATTTCTTGTCATGATAAATCTTGGTAAATATTTAACTAAGGATATTTCTGTTCTTAATTTTTGCTATAATATCTTCTTCTTCTTTAGCCATTAGGTCCATGGAACATAGGCAAATGTTCATGGACAGAGGCATTTCCCAGTCGTTTCCATCTTTCCCTATTCTGTGCTATTTGGATCCGTGCTAGTCCGGCTGTTTCTTAGAAGTCATCATAACATCTCATATGTGGTCTTCCTCTTCTTCTGTTATATTCGTAGGTCTCCATTCCATGATTCGCCTGTCTCATTACTTCTTGCAATATGACGTGCGAATCTCCATTTGAGGATGATTTAGCAATTTTCTCTCCAATATCGGTGACTTTAGTTATTGCTGTTATTTGTTATTTTTTGTAATCCCCATCATCCATCATTGCACTTTGCGTAGTTTAATAGTGCCTTGATATTTTCTTTATTTGCAGTCTAGTTCTCTGCGCCTTGGGTAAAATGCACTGGTCAAAACTCTTGAATTTAGGTGTTGAGCTATTTTCTTATTTCGCAGGATGAATGAAAATTTGGCGAAGACCACCCAACCTAGCCTTTTCCTCCTTCTTATTTCTTCTTTCGGGTTGGTTCGGTCGATAGTAAGTTTCTGTCCTAGGTATATGTATTCTTCCACTTTTCATTTCCTGTACTCCCGCTATTATTGGTTTTTCTGTTCCTTGGTACATTATCTGGGTTTTCGAAAGGTTCATTTTCAGCCCTATTTTTTAGATTTTCTTTGTAGGTGTGCAATCATTGTGGTTAGATCTTCTCTTCCAATATAATAATACCGCCAGCATATTTTGTTAGCATATCGGTTAGTCGAGTTCCATTGATGTTGATACCTTGGTCGTTCCAGCCAGTTTTCTTTGAAATCTCTTCCAATGCTGCAGTGGCCCAAGAAATACGGGGTCCAGGAATAATCTTGGACTCAAATCAAAACATCATTACCGAGACTGACCAAAAAACTCACAAGATGGAAGAAGTGCACGAAAGAATTTTTCGGAGACGAAAACATCGATAATATGCCCGCAAAAGTCGGTGAGGAGCGGCCTGTTATTACACAAGAGGAAGTAGAATCAGCTATCAAACGACTAAGGAACAACAAAGCCCGTGGGCCAGACCAGATTCATGGAGAAGTCCTCAAACTACTGGACCTAGAACAGAAAACTGCTGACCTCTTCAACAAAATTTACACAGACGGTCAAATGTCAAACGACTGGCTTGTGTCGACATTCATTCCGCTTCCCAAAAAGGCGAACATAACTAATTGCTCCGACCACAAAATAATCAGCTTGATGAGTCATATACTAAAAGCTTTCCTTAATATCATTCAAGCACGCATATATAGAAAACTCGACGAGAGAATAAGCGATACACAGTTTGGTTTCAGGAAGGTTTGACTTCAGGAAGGGAAGACTTGCCACCCGAGAGGCATTATTCTCCTCCATACAGGTCCTGATTCAACGAGCACGGAACGTCAACGTAGACGTCTTTGCATGCCTCATAGATTTCGAAAAGGCCTTTGATAAAGTCGAACATAGTAAACGCATCTCAATCCTACGTGGGTCAGGAATTGACGACAGAGACACAAATATAATATCAAAGCTACGCTTGCAACAAAAAGGCTTTGTTCAGGTAGCAAACGAAACATCGGAAGAGTTTAACATACTGTCGCCCCTACTATTCAACGTGTACTCAGAACATCTATTTAAGGAAGCATTGGACAACATGGAGGATCTTCTTCTTAGAGTGCCTATCCGTTCCGGATTTTGGCTATCATGTTGACTATTCGAACTTTGTTAACAGCAGCGCGGAAAATCTGAGTAGTTGATTGGTTGAACCACGTTCTTAAATTTTTCAACCACGATATTCTCCTTCTGCCCAATCCTCTAGCTCCATATACCTTGCCTTGCAGGATCTTCTGCAAAAGGACATATCGGCTCTCGTTACGCATTATATGTCCCAGATATCGTAGCTAAGTAACATGGAGGATGGAGTTCTAATAAACGGAGAAATAATAAATAACCTAAGATATGCTGATGATACCGTCCTTATAGCAGATACTGCTGAAGGACTTCAGAGATTTATGGACAGTTTAGAGACTGCATGCAACAGATATGGTATGAAGACAAATTGTAAGAAGACACATATTAATTATCAGTAAAAACGTCATCCGCAACCTACAGGTTACCGCTAACAATGTAGCTCTCAACAACAGCCGAGACAGTTACATACCTGGACTACACCTTGAATAAGGACTGGGATCACTCTCGAGAAACAAGATGACGAGTCGAAAAAGCATGAGGTACATTTAACAAGATGCGTAACATACTGTGCAACCTACCCCTCTACATGCATACCAGAAAATGAATTTTAAAATGCTTTGTATTCTTGACCCTCCTATATTGGGCAGAAGTGTGGACCTCTACCGATACCTCATGTGGGTGCATAGATGCATTTGAGATGTGGTGCTATCGCCGCATACTCAGAATACTATGGATACCACGTGCCAAACGACACGGTACTGCAATGCATTGGTGGACAACTGGAATACCTACCAAACGTCAAACGCAGAAAATTGGAATACTTCGCGAACATATCATGCGAGGTCTAAAATACCACTTCAACTCAACTCATCCTACAGGAGAAAATAGAAGGTCGAGGGTTAGCAGGGCGCAGGCGAATATTGTGGCTACGAAATTTACAAACTTGTACCAGAATGACACCAACAGCTCTATTCAGAGCGGCAGTGAATTTGGATCAACGTGGTAGCCACCATCCACAGGAGATAGGCACTTTGTGAATAAGAATGCTACAGTGTAGTTTTGGAGATAAGGCAACACTCTTGTATGTTGGATAAGTTTAGTTTTTTTCGCGGAGAATATAAGTTGCGGATGATTCTTTGTTGCATTCTTTTCTTTGATCAGGTCACTGTATCTGTGTTCGATCCTACTGTTTGCCATTGATTTATAGACCTATGTTTCTACGCTATCAAAGGCTTTGTATATTCTATAAATATCAGATATAATGGGTATCCGTATTCGTTAGATTTTTTTATTAGAATTTTTTTCGTTTGTAATTGATTATTTATTAGTGCCGTAGTTTTTTTTTCTCTAAATACTATAATATATTTACTATTATTTACATTTGAAATTAATTTAAAAAAGAGTTAATTTAAATATTAATAGTTTGTTTGTCGTTTGGGTGTCATTAATGGATTTAAATTTGGCAACGAATGATTGATCGGATTGAAATTCTAAAAACCGTTCACAATTTTTTTTTTTTTTTTTTTTGAAGGAAATCGATTGTGCAAGCGAATGTGGGTTAAATATTGCTTTCCGTGGGATACCCCATAATTTTCAAACACCTGTCCGATGTTTACCTGCGCCAATTTTAAAAGATTCCGTTTACATTATTCGCATTATATTCTCACACGAAGGACTCATTGAACCCACACGCGACACTTTAAAAACTAACTGTTCATTACGCCTCACTTTATTTCAATCGCACTTCGTTTCGAACACCGATCGACTTCTATGGCCAAATTGTTTCCATTCAATTAGAACGCCTCGCGTCCAATCTAAAAAGAAAACTGAAATGTTTGTAATAAAAACATTAAATAAATATTATTATTATTTTTCAAAAATTTCATATATTAGTTCTTTCAATAATAACGATTGGAAGAATATGGTATGACAAGACAAAACCAAAGTAAACAAGATTACATGAGATTAGACAAGACAGACAAGACTAGACAGACAGGACTAGACTGACACAGGGCTAGATAAGACTTGGCTAGACATGAATAAAAGAAGCTTTATAATGAAATTATAAAATCCAATGTGTTACGTTAAGAATTTTCCTCAATATTTGATTTGAATTTGTTTATAATATTTCTTGAAACTAATTGTAAGTACAAATGTTGAAACTAAGTACTACAGCGCAAATTTAGTTTCTTCTTAAATCTCTGTTCAAACATATTTGTGTTAAAAAAAGTCCATGCAGATGATTTCAGTAAACATGTAAATGTGATATGTAAATCTACGTGTCGAGTAATGGTCGATTTATTAATAAACAATAATAATAATAGGCGCTATGTCATCGCGGTCTCATTGTGTTATGCAACAATCAATTTGTATCTTAAAAACATGTTGTTCACAAACTTTTAACACAAAAAAAGTGGATGCTAATCCTTCATTAACTTTTAATTTGCCTAAACGAATTTATAAAAAATGTCAATTATTCTTTCTGTCCAGAGTTCTGTTCAGCCTTGTCCAGTCTTGTACAGTTCGTCGTATTTTGTCCAACATTTCCCACTCTTATACAGTCTTGTACAGTCTTATCGTGTCTTGTCTAGTCTTTTACAGTTTATCGTGTTTTGTGGAGTCTTGTCCCGGCTTGTCTAGACCTTTTAAGACTTGTCCAGTATTTCCTAGTCTTGTACAATCTTGTCCCGTCTAGTCTAGTCTAGTCTAGTCCAGTCTACCTCAGGATAGTCAAGTCTTGTCCAGTCTTGTACAATCTTATCGTGTCTTGTTCAGTCTTATCCGGTCTTGTCCGGTCTTGACGTGTTTTGTTCAAGCTTGTTCAGTCTTCTTAAGTCTAGCTCAGGCTAGTCAAGTCTAGTCTAGTCCAACATTTCCCAGTCTTATAAATCTTGTCCAGTCTTATTGTGTCTTGTCCAGTCTTGTCTAGTCTTTTACAGTTTATCGCGTTTTGTGGAGTCTTGTCCTGGCTTGTCCAGACCTGTTCAGACCTGTCCAGTCTTTCCTAGTCTTGTAAAGTCTTGTCCCGTCTAGTCTAGTCTAGTCCAGTCTACCTCAGGCTAGTCAAGTCTAGTCCAGTCTTGTACAATCTTATCGTATCTTGTCAGTCTTGTCCTGTCTAGTCCGGTCTTGACGTGTTTTGTTCAAGCTTTTTCAAGCTTTGTCTCATGTCTTGCGAAGTCTTGTTTAGTCTTGTCTAGTCTTGCCTAGTCTTGTAGATTCTTGTCCAGTCTTGTCCAGTCTTGGCCAGTCTAGTCTAGTCCAGTCTAGCCCAGTCTAGTCCAGTCTTGTGGGGTATTGTCGTGTCTTGTTCAATATTATCCAATCTTGTCGTGTCTTGTCCAGTGTTGTACAGTCTTGTCGTGTCTTATCCAGTCTTGTACAGTCTAGACGTGTTTTGTGCAGACTTGTCCAGTCCTATCCAGTCTTTTCATGTCTTGTCCAATCTTGTACAGTCTTGTCGTGTCTTGTCCAATCCTATTCAGCCTTGTCCAGTCTTATCCAGTCTTGTTAAGTATTGTCCAACCTTGTCCAGACTAGTCCAGATTTGTTCAGTTTTGTCCAGTCTTGCCGAGTCTTATATAGTCTTCTAAAGTCTAGTCCAGTCTAGTCCAATTTAGTTTATTCCAGTCTAGTGCAGTCTAGTGTAGCCCAGTCCAGTTTTCTTTTTCACCTATCCAGCCCTGTCTGCCCCGTCCCGTCCGTCCAGACCTGCCCGTTCAGGACCGTCCGTCCAGACCTGTCCGTTCAAACCCGTCCGTCCAAACTTGTCCGTCGAGACCCGTCCGTCCATACCTGTCCGTTCAGTCCCGTCCGTTCAGACCTGTCCGTCCAGTCCCGTTCGTTCAATCCAGTCCGATCTTGACACCCCAGGCTTACTCTTCGCATTACTGCAGAGTGTATATGACCTATTTTACCCAGTGGGTATGTTCAGATTCTTCCTCCTCTCTGAAGCTTCTTCCTCCTCTCTGAAGCTTCTTCCTTTTGGCTCATTATGTCCTTTATCGCTTTCTTCACGTTGTCCCAGTTCTTTTCTGTTCTTAACAAGTCATATATTATTGTAACTGTTTCTAGCAGTCCGTCCTTCATCATCATTGTTCGTTCGCGTTCCCATCTGTCGCAGGTGAATAATGTGTGGTGCACGCTGTCGTCCTCTTCGCAGTAGTTACACTGTGCTTTTCTTGCTCTAACAATGCTGTGTAAGTTGTCCTTTAACCATTAATGTCTCGTGAGTATCTGTGTCAGGTGGAAGTTGGGTTCTCCGCGCTCTCTGTCTTTCCATTTGATTGGGTCCGGGATTTATCATTTGGTCCCCTTTCTGTATGCTCCCATTTTCTTTGCCAGTTCTTATTTTTTTTTTCGTCTTTGTCTCGGCCTGCTAGGTAGCTAGACTTGAGTTCTTGCTCCATCAGCTCGATGGGAACGATGCCGGTAATTGTAGATTTGTAGATTTCGGTTGTGACTTGTACTGCAACCTTTATAAATCTATTGTACTCCACCCTCTGCCGCTAATCCTTGCTATACTTGCCCATTTAGAGCGCTCTAGACCTGATTCCTTTAGGAATGTCAGGATCTACAGCTCTACTCGCTCTAAATGTGCAAGTATAGCAAGGATTAGAGGAAGAGGGTGGGGTACAATAGATCTATAAAGGTGGCAGTACAAGTCACAACCGAAATCTACAATTGCCGGCATCCTTCCTATCGACCTACTCTTCGTTCAAGCAGTGGGCCCCAAGGTACTTTCCCGGTAATAACGAAGGCTGCGTCTCTAGATATGGTCCTGTATGCATTGCAGATCCTCAATGCCATTCTTCTTTGTACTTTGTCTAATTGCTGCTCTCCAATAGTCTTTCTCCATCTTCCTCTCGATTAGTGCATTGGCCACTGAGCTAAGCAGTCTGCGTTTACTGCCAGTTTAACATATTTCTTAATGAAAATTTCTAATAACTAATTTCTTAATGAAAACTCTCTAAAAATGGTTTTGAGATATTGAATTGCCAATATCAATTTGCTCCCACGCGTATCTAATGAAACGGTCACGTTGCCGTTCGAGCGTACAGAAGCCGATAGTTAAGACGCTAAAAACATTGCAAACTAAACACTCCGTTTTCAATTTTAATCGTCGCACGGACGATTTAATCCCGTCCTCATTGTTCTTGTGCGGCGATTAAGACGCTCAATCGATCGGGCTGCAGAAGGTGCAGCGTGCAAAACGAATTGCCGAAGCGTTCAAATCGCCTTGACACTTCTACGCGACGCCTTCGAGGTTAAACGGTGTTTTGATGCTACGGAATTGCAAATCGGTGCCGAATTGAATTTAATAAAATGTGTTTGTCTCCGCTGCAGCGTGATCTCATTTGTATTTCAATCGCGGACAAGAATTCAGTCCATTCTTTATAATCATATTCCACTTTAACTCTTTTAATGCTTGCAGCAGGCATTTATCAGCACAAATTCTTTTAGTTTAATAAATGCATTGTTGGCAGGAATGGAAATCGGAAAAATCGGCGGATATAGCTATTGTATTTTTTGTTTATATCAGTCTGTATTAATCCACTCCTGGATATGGGCCTCTCCCATTTCCCTCCATGTTGACCTGTCTTGTGCTGGGAGCATCACATTCTTTGTTTGTCATCTCGCTATCTTAGCATGGGTCTGCCTCTGCTTCTCTTTGTTCTCCGTGGTCTCCACTGCATAATGATTTTCGTCCATTTCTCATCATTTCGCGCAACGTGTCCTGCTCAACGCCACTTGTTTTTTACAGTTTGTTATATGACGTCGCTTACTTTGGTTCTTGCGCTGATATCCTCGTTTCTTTGTTTATTTCTTAGGCTAATTCCCAGCATCGCACGCTGACAAACGCGTAGTTGTTGTACACTTTTCTTTGTCATGGTGACTGTTTCGAGTCCGTATATTATAATTGGTAGTACGCAGGTATCGTATATTTTCCTTTTCAGATTAATTGGTATCTTCGATTTTTTGAGGATATATGCGACTTTTCCAAATGATTTCCACGATCTTCGTTTTCTGGAGGTTCATTTCTAGTCCTACCTTCTGTGACTCCTTCTTTAGTTCGCATATCATGGTGTTAAGTTCGTCCTGGTCGGTGCTCATTATCACAATGTCGTCGGCGAATCGGAGATGACTAAAAAATTTCCCGTCTGTGTTGACTCCCTTTTGTTGCCATGTCAGGTTCTTACACACGTCTTCTACTTTGAGTATTGTAGCATCGTTGTAGATATCTTTAATGAGGTTGGTATATCTTGAATCAATCCTCGCATTGCCCATTGCCTCCAGCACCGCCTAGGTTTCCACCGAATCGAAAGCTTTTTTGTAGTCGACGAATGCGAGGTATATTGGGATATTATATTCGGTACACCTCTAAATAAGAGTAACGTTAGAATGTGATTTGCCCACCCAAGTGTACTTACTCCACTTTGCCAGCCGTGTGACGTTTATTTCTACCGACAGGTTCAAATTTTTATCAAAAAACTTCAGAATGCTCCTCCTGACTTGTTGAAGACCAACAGAGAAATCGCTTCTAGAGAAGATTCGATATAACTGCATTCAATATATTCGTATTATAGGCGCTTCGGAAACTGGTTTGTTCCACTGGTTGGTAGAAATCGAAATTTTTGTTGAGTCGGTTGGTTATGGTTTTGGTTGGGAGCTTATACAAAACGAACAAAAGACTGATCGGTCTGTAGTTTTCGATGTTGGTTCGGTCTCCTTTTTTGAAATTATTTCCTGGGTATTTCTCTAGGCGTCGGGAATTTTTCCCTCCTCCACACATTTGTGAAGAAGGAATAAACCACCCGTATTTTATAATTCCAGAAAAACCAGGTGCACTGAATTGATGCAAAAACAATGAATGCAGTTATATCGAATCTTCTCTAGAAGCGATTTCTCTGTTGGTCTTCAACAAGTCAGGAGCATTCTGAAGTTTTTTGATAAAAATTGGAACTTGTCGGTAGAAATAAACGTCACACGGCTGGCAAAGTGGAGTAAGTACACTTGGGATAATTTTCACACTGCAGGTGCAAGCTTTCGTTTCATCCATGAAGGTATGATCATATAATGTCTGATCAGTTTGCCCTCCCCATGAATCGATGATGTACAGAAATTTCTCCTGCCCCACATACGGAAGAATTACCGATTTTAAAAATTCTTTATAGAGCACTTTCGTAAACTTCCCTGATTTAGTGCAAGACACAATTTACATTCTTAAATTTACACGTTAAACCTTAACTTTTTCATCAACTTTTTTCTGGACAGTTTTACCAAATTTTCCCGACGGTTCCTGCATACATAGAAAAGCGTACTGTAATATCTTTCCTGACGCAGTTAAAGTATATTGTGCAGTGTAGGAATGACTTATTTTATTCAAATCCTTCTTCTGCACAAGAACGGTTTTCTCAATCCTTTTCCGAGAGGGTTCTATTGTATGTTGATTGATATTGGCATCCAGTTTGATCGGTGTTTATTATGTTGTCGAGGTCATAATTAACAATTAGTTGTTTCGCCTGTGTGCGGAATTCTTCCGCAGTTGCTAATACTTCGTCCATCGTTGCAAATTCTTTGGAGCTGATGAATTTTGTAATCTTCCTCTGTCAGATGTTGTGTTTTTTCTTAAATCGTTGAACCCAAGCCGAGCTGGCCATGAAATTGAAGTCGTCCGATAAAAAAGGAAAAGCAAAGTTCATCGCCCATTGTTGAAGGGTCCTCGTTGTCATCTGATTTCGGAAGGGATTGATATTGTTTTCATAAGCCATTCTGTTCATTTACAATATATATTTGACAAATATTTAAATTTGATTTACCTGCTCCTTATTCTGTCTAGCTTCGACGAATCGTTCATACGTCTCACGATCGATAGCCATTTATCAACACGAGTCCCACCTCGTTTCACGTCTTCTCTCCACCGATAAAATATAGATTTATGTTTTAATCGAGGGAATCCGTTGGACTGCTTTGCCTTTAAGCCTCATTTCGGATGAGCTGTGGCAAAAGCGACTGCTCTTTCTTTATAATCTAGAGGCACATAATATGCTGGTTCTGGCGCGAACTCTTCGGCGACGAAGTCATCATCTCCCTCTACTCTCGTACACTGTAGTAGATAAATAGTTTTTTTTTTTTCGATTCGTACAAAAGAAAGATATGAATACCCACACAAAAATAAAACTTACCGCTTCATATTCTTGCAATTTGTCTTCTTCATTGACGTTTATTAACTCATATCTATACGTCTATTATCTATAATAATACGTCTTTAGGCTAATAGATCCTGTATTGCGATATATATCTGATTGCCAATTGCATTTGAATTAGCAGAGATCGTGACGGGCGGTGTACTTGTCACAAGGTTTAATTCGCGAAGCAAACTCTCGGCGTATTTAATGGCGTTCGTAAGTTCGCCTCTCGATTGTTCATCGAACTTCTCTACTTCGGATTTACCTTCTTCTGGCTGCACTTCGGTAGAAACGTTTGGTTCTTCCATTTCACTATATTTTCTAACACGCACTGCACCAACGAGAGGCAATAACAATATTCAATTACTGAAAAATTTCAAGCAAGGATGATCTTTGCTTTTTCCACAGTTGTTCCACCATTCTTCATCATTTCGTTTGTAAGGCGGTCTTGTCCTGGGGCCTTTCGGTTTTTCATCTGCTTCAGTGCCATTTTCAGCTCTGCAGTATCAATCTCCGGGATGTCCTCGGAGCCCACATTCAGGACTATCTTCAGGATGCTGTCCGCCATCAGCCGACAAAATCGGTTTTGGTGTACGCTTAGCATTACGATTCTGTAGTTACTGTTCTATCCATAGTGAGTATATAGTCAATTTCGTCCATTTTCTCTGAAGTGGTTTCTTGAAAAAACCACGTCAAACAAATGAACTGCATGAACACACAGTTCATTTGTTCTTTGTTCATAAAATCCAGCATCATTTAGCCTCTATTGTTTCGCGTGCCTAGTCCAAAATTACAGATGTTCGGGCCGTCTGTCGCAGTTTTACGTCATATCTTGGCATTGAAGTCCCCGATTATAACCTTGAACTTCTTTTTCTCTTGGTTTTTAGCCAATGTCAGATCTTCCTAGAATTGCTCGATATCTTTGTCTGTTGATGATGATGTGGGTGCTTATGCCTGTATTATCTGAATGCTGTATCTCTTGTTCAGTTTCAGTATAATGTAAATAATGCGGTCTGATATAGCTTTGCTTTTCGTGACCAGGTGTTTTCTCTTGCTGTTTACCATGATCGCTACTCCTCCGATATGATAGTTTGTTTCGAAATTTCTCTGAGGGAGCATATGTCCAGATTTCAAAATCGTGTTGGTCTCGCTAATTCCCATGTGTCCCATGTCCCATTTCATGTTTTGGAGTTCGCTTTCTAGACTTAGTAGGTGTTCTTTGAGTCTCATTGTGCGAATGTTGTATGTTAAGACTAGGATGTTTTCGTTTGTTTTCCGTTTTTTATCTGCTAGTGTCGAGGTTTTGCCTCCATCAGGATCCTTGGGGCTGGCTGATGTATCAGTGCGAACTTCTGAGCACTTGGCTCTACTCGCCTGAGGTATTTCTGTTTTAAATGTCGACATTTTATGTCTTAAATGTCGACATTTCATGTAGGTTGTGGAAGTAGTTTGGCATTAAAACGCCACGCTTGCCGAGCGTGTTGGCGAGTCCTGTTCCCAGGGATTAATTAAGCCGCCCATTTTGGGTCGGACAATGTTTGCCATAAAGGTTTGTTTCGCCATATCTGGCTACTCTACTTAATTTACCTGTGGGTCAACACAGTTTCCAGGGAGGGGCACATGGAGCCTTGAATAGGAGCTGGGCACCCCATGAGGACCAGTCACTACAATCCATCTCCCGTCTATGACGCTTGATATGACCGATTCTAATGAATGGTGTTACCTCTATGGCGTGACCCCATTACACCCTCTATTGTATTATAATCACTATGCTATTTTATTATAATCACTTATATAGGGTCTTCCAATAAGAGGTTTCATTATGATATGTAAAAAGGAAACGAGAATTTTTAAGCGAAATCTTCGGATGTTCTTTTATTTGCAAAAAGGAGGGTATGCCATTAATAATGGAAAACAATATGTTAAGATCCAACAGTGTTATTTTTATTTTTATTTAGGTTTTAAAACTATTTTCTTGTTTAGTGTATTTCTAAAAGTAGGTAAATAATAATTACATCAATATTATCTTAAACTGACCCGTAGATTCCCAACATCTGGTCGGTAGGGTAGTGGGTATTTGTTCAACGTATTTGGAGCTGTTTATGGCCACTACGCATCTGAACGACCATTTGTAATCACCAATCCTTAATACGCTTCGGCGGATGTTTACTATCGCTAATGGATTTTGGATGCTTGGTGGTCGTAAACAATTGCAAATACAATGCAATGTTTAAGGTTCCTTAGAATAAGTATTTAAATTTTGGGTAGTTTTAAGATTAGCCATAGAAATTACCACGTGCACTTCGGGTTGGAATTTTTCTTGGTTCAGTAGGGGCAGGCAAATGGGAGGTGGGATTGAGTTTTCCTGTTTGTAACAATATCTAATCACATTCAGTTCAATTGTAACCCTCTTGCCACAAACACATCAAGAAGATTCCAAACTCCGACAGTGCACGTCGTCACAAGTGCTTAAAATAGAGTTGAATAAATAAATACATGTTTATCGAGGCGTACAAATTTTATTTGCCCAAAACATATAATTTCCAGTGCCGATCAAATCTATTGGCAACCCTGAATTAACCGCCTTAGGTTTGATCACGCGAACGTTTGTCATCAGCATCCACCGCGACTCAACACAATATTAACCAAATGGCCGCCACGGCTACGCAAGATCATATTCTTTTCATGAAATTTTCCATCACCTATTCGTACATTTGCGGCTGTATATCCTCGATAACTTCACGAATTCCATGTTTGAGGTCTTGAATCCATTGTGGGCCATTGGCATAGACCTTATTTTTCACATAGCCCCAAGGAAAAATGTCTAGAGATGTTAAATCACAAGATTTCGGTGGCTAATTGTCATCATCTCTTCGGGAAATCACACGATCAGGAAACTTTTCAACCAAATACAAAATCATTTATTTCGATTTAGTTCGATAGCGCAATTCATTCACCGTAACACTTGCTCCAGCCTCATTTTCGAAAAAGTAAGTAGGTAAGTAGGTAAGGTAGTAAGGTCCAATGACCCTGCCAGACCAAACACTGCACCAAACAATCACATGTTGTGGATGGAGAGGCTTTTCAACAATAATTCTTCGGTTTTCCGCGCCCCAAATGCTGCAATTCTGCTTGTTAACGTAGCCTAAAATTTCGCGGTCACAGTTCGCAAAACTAAAGGATTTTAAAGCAATTGTGAAACTGTTGGAAAAGTTTGAGCTATTGAGAAGTTAGTGATGTGAAGAACCGAACTCGTGTACGTCTCTCAACAACCACTGAGAATATTGCTGTTGTAGCCCATAGTGTTTGGGAAAACCCAGGTTTGTCAATTTCTCGTCGATTTTTGGAATTGGGCATTTCACAAACGACATTATACTGTATTTGGCATAAAGACTTAGGTCTTAAGGCTTTTAAAGTTCAGTTATTACAAGAACTCACGCCTACCGACCATCAACAACGTCGTGTCTTTGCTGATTGGGTCCTTGAAATTCATCAAACTGATCCGGAATTACATCGAAAAATCATCTTGAATGATGAGGCCCATTTTTACCTCGGAGGCTACGTTAACAAGAAGAATTGTCGCGTTTGGGGCTCAGGAAACCCAACAATTTTTGTTGAAAAGTCTCTCCACCTCAATGTGTGACTGTTTGGTGCGGTTTTTGGTCGGACAGGGTCATTATACCTTAGTTATTTGAAACTGAGACAGGAGCAACTTTTACGGTGAATGAATTGCGCTATCGAACGATGATTAATTTGTTTGGCCGGAATTGGAAGATATTGATGTGGACGACGTTTATTTTCAACAAGACGGAGCTACGCGCCACACAAGTAACGATACCATCGCTCTTTTACGTGAATAGTTTCCTGAACGTGTGATTTCTCGAAGAGGCTAACACAATTGGCCACCGAGATCTTGTGATTTAACACCTCCAGACTTTTTTCTTTAGGGCTACGTGAAACAAGGTGTATGCCAATGGCCCACACTCAATTCAAGAATCATCACCATCAGCCATCACCATCAGTGATGGTGATGATTCTCACTTCAAAGATGGAATTGGAGAAGTTATCGAGGACATACAAATCAGCCGCAAATGTACAAATTTCATGAGATGATTTCATGCTCATGATCATTTCATTTCGCTAATATTGTTTTCCATTATTAATGGCAAACTCTCCTCTTTGCAATTAAATAAACATCCGATGATTTCGCTTAAAAATACTCGTTTTTATTTACATTTCAAAATGAAACCTCTTATTGGAAGACCCTTTATTTCAAGTATGTTGATCATAGAAACGTGGTCAGAATGTATGAAAGTTGGAATTTAAAAGTCGTTAATTTTGCATTAAAAACAAAATAAAAATATTTGTTGTTTGACATTAAACTTACGGTGTTGTTTTCCTTGAACTTGTACACCGAATTTCTTGTTGCGCAACGTTTTTTTAACGTAAATAATTCCTATATAATAACTGGCATTTGCTTTATTGCCTCCTGATTTCACCCACTAAATCGCCCACACTCGAGCGAATATCAAAACAACATTTTTATTTTGCTCGTATTTTTTTTTTGCTCAGTTTACAATCTTGAATCAAATCATAATTCTTGCAAAACAACAAAAACATTTCATTCCGCACAGAGACCTCATACGATTACGCAAGGCGAATATCTGAGGATGTTTTCACCCGATTTCAGCTCACAGGTAATTCAAATCATTCAATGTTGTCTTTCTCCACATTTGTGTTTTCATAAATTTTCGTAGACGTACAGGAAGCCGAGGAGTACGAAGAAGACTTTTTTGGGAATCGATTGCATACGTTGACTCCTAGAAAGTCGCGTCTAAACTCCAGTAAGTTAATCACAATATTTATTGAAAAGTCTCGCCTAAACTCCAGTAACTTAATTTAAAATTAACTACAGTAAAAACTGGTTAAAGGCCGATTGTTATATACGCGACACTCAGCTACGCGACATCGCCTGTCAAATAATGATTACATTGTTTTAAATGGGAACGTTCTCACTATGGCTACGCGACGTGCCCATTTAAAGGTGCTTACAGACCGGCGCAGAAGTTTTGTTGCCGCGACCGCTGCGATATCTCGGCGGACCGATTGATACCGTGGCTTATGTACATGTTCAGACCAACATGCGCCGAAAATGGAACGCGCTTGTTGGTCTAAACATGTACATAAGCCGCCGTATAAATCGGTCCGCCGAGATATCGCAGCGGTCGCGGCAACGAAACTTTCGCGTCGGTCTGTGAGCACCTTAAAACAATGTTATCATTATTCGACAGGTGATGTCGCACGACGTCGCGTAGCTGAGTGTCGCGCATATGGGAATCGACCTTATATCTCAAATTATCCATTGGGGGAGAATGATATGTAATTATGGATTTTCTGTGTATTTTTGTTGTGGAAAAAACTGTTTGATTTGTTTGGTTAGATTATTGGCAAGATTTCGTGGAATTAGATTTTTTTGGGAACCCCTTGCAGTGTTATCCCCCTAAGCGAGGTGCGTCGTATCCTTCCTCGAGTAAGTCAAACAATTCGCTTCCGGTTTGAGGAATTAAAATTTGACTGATTTAATATTTGTTTTATATTAATGACAATAAAACACATGGTATCGTAAACTAGCGTATAGTCCTGCTATAGTTTGACTATAGCTGTGTGGCCCCTTCGTATAGCCCAGAAATATTTTTACATATGGTCTTCCAATAGAACAGAATTCCGGACAGAATTCAATTCGGACCGTACAAATTAAGCATTTCAGCTAAAAACAAAGGAATGGATACTCCAGCTCTTCAATAACTGCATGAAGTATTATCAAATCCCAAAGATATGGCGGAAGAGCCGTTAATGACAATAAAACACACGGTATAGAAAACTAGCGTATAGTCCTGTTATAGTTTGACTATAGCTGTGTCGCCCCTTCCTATAGTCCAGAAATATTCTTACATAGGGTCTTCCAATAGAACAGAATTCCGTACAGAATTCAATTTGGACAGAACAAATTAAGCATTTCGGCTAAAAACAAAGGAATTGATACTCCAGCTCTTCAATAGCTGCATGAAGTATCATCAGATCCCAAATATAGGGCGGAAGAGCCGTGTGATACATAGGGTAGCTCTGAGTGGGTGTGATACATAGGGTAGCGAAGATAGCTCTGCTGAAACCTGGCAAAGAAGGCAACAACCCGAAGAACTTCAGACCAGTTACAATCCTGTGACACCTCTACAAACTACAGGAAATAATGATTCTGAATCGCCTTCTACCCGAAATTTATCCTCTGCTCATACCCGAACAAGCTGGATTTCGTCCCGGCAAAAGCTGTACTGGACAGTTGCTAAACCTTACGCAGTTCATAGAAGATGGTTTCGAAGCAGCTAAAGTAACTGGAGTGGCATTTGTTGATTTATCGGCATAGCATTACTTGCTATGGTCTACACGTTGACAAAGAACTCCAGCCTAACCAGTTTCATTGCCACTCTCCTGCTGAATCGGAGGTATTTTGTGGACTTCCAAGGGCAACGTAGCCGATGTAGACTACAGAAGAATGCCCTACCCCAAGGAAGTGTTCTCGCTCCATTTCTGTTCAATATGTATACAAATGACCAGCCCATAGCTTCCAACACCAGGAGTTTCTTGTATGTTGATGATCTCGCTCTTGCTGCCCAGTGTAAAAATTTTGAATCAGTGTAGAATAACCTCACGAGTGCCCTTAAGGGTCGGTCCAAATACTATTTCGCAAACCAACTGAAACCAAATCCCTCCAAGGCACAAGCATGTGCCTTTCACTTGAGAAACAGGGAAGCTTTTCTTGAATTGAAGGTAGTATGGTCAGGAGTAGAACTGGAACAATGTTACACTCCAAAATTTCTAGGAGTGACGTTGGACAGAGCTCTTATCTACAGGAAACACTGTCTGCACACCAAGTCAAAAGTTTCCACCAGGAATAATCTGAGAAAACTGGCTGGTTCAAAATGGGGTAGTCAACCTGACACCATTCGTGCTATTCCGCTGCAGAGTACACCTGTCCGGTTTGGTATAACTCAACTCATGCTAAGCAGGTGGACGTAGCTCTCAACGAAACATGTAGAACTATATCTGGATACTTAAGATCAACACTAACTGAGTGCCTTTACCAGCTCGCAGGATTAGCACCACCCTCTATTCGACGAGAAATAGCTGCAAACCAGGAAAGGAAGAAAGCTGAGCAGGAAGCAAGCCATTCTCTACATGGGCATGAACTACATGCTCAGAGGCTGAAGTCTAGGAAGAGTTTCCTAAGAACATCCAAAGAATTTAAGGCTACATGCGAAAAAGCCAGGCTAGAATTATGGAAAGTAAAGGAATCTCTTCCCCTGGGCTGAGAATGGATAGACGAAACTTTACCTCCTGGTTATGAACAAGGGTAGTTAACCAAGGATGGAAGTCCTTGAATGGGTTAAGATCAGGAGTGGGCAGATCTAAGACCAATTTTGCAAAGTGGGCTATATTAATGAAGACAGCATTCAGTGTGACTGTGGAGAAAGCTTTGACTGTGAAACATATGCTTCAGTGTAGACTATGTCCTTTCTCCTGCACATATGATGAACTTTATGAAGCATCACAGAATGCAGTGAAAGTCGCTTAGTTTTGTTCAAAAATTATATAGTATTTGTATCTGTGTTTTATTTGATGTTTTCTAACACGAGAATAATAATAATAGAACAGAAAACGGCACGTCTCCAGAAGACCGGATGCATTAGAAAAGCTAAAGGTGCCTAAGGTGGTTTAAGGCAAAGTCGACGGACGAAGGTCACGAGGAAACCCAACCCGATGGGTAGACGGAATCAGAAGCTTGATTTGACTCCCTCTGCACGAGGCCACATAACTATCCCAGAACAGAGAGGAGTGGAAAATTACTTTAAAAATGGTAGAAGCATAATGCCATCAAACCCTTGTGAGGGTAATAGGACCGAGGAGAGGAAGAAATACATAAGCAAACTCTTTGAAGACGACCGGGAAGAACAACCCTTTAAAGCTACTAATCTAGAAGGCATGTCAACAACAACAGAGGAAGTCACAAAAGCAATAAAACAACTAAAAGATGGTAAAGCTCCTGAACCATACAACATATATAGCTATTTTTTTAAACTACTCGATATAGAAAGCATTCGATGGCTAACAACACTGCTTAATCAGGTGCATACTAAAGGAGAAATGTTCCATTTACCGAGGAATTACTCAACACCACTTACAAAATATTATCCAGCGTAATATACAATAGACTATCAATATATGAAGGGGAGATACTTGGGGACTACCAAGGAGGTTTTCGAAGGAATCGATCAACAACGGACCAAATACATCTAATAAGGCAAATGCTTGAAAAATTTTATGAGCATAACATAACTTTGTTTCACCTGTTTGTTGACCACAAACAAGCTTTTGATAGCCTGTCTAGAGAAGAACTATTGTACCAGTTATTTGTCCTTGGAATGCCTCAAAAACTTATAAGAATGGTAAACTTAACTCTAACCAATACACGTGCTTAAGTATTTGTAGCATCCAAATTCACGGACGAATTCGACATCAGGACAGGGGTCAGGCAGTGATGCGTTATCTGCTATGCCATTCAACTTTATACTTGAATCAGTTATTAGAAACTTGCACATAACAGGCCACTTGCACACAAAATCTCAGCAGCTATGCGCATATGCCGATGATATAATTATATCAGCACGAATAGCAGAAAGCCTAAAAGAAGCTACTGCCTCCTTAGAACAGAAATCTAGCGTAGCCGGACTAGTAATAAACGTGAATAAAACCAAGTTCATGAGAAGTACCAGGGATCCAACACCCTGCCCAGAGCCTCTATAAGTCAACGCATTTAATTTCGAAGAAGTCAGAACCTTCTCTTACCTAGGGTCGAAAATAACTAACGACAACAGAATCAGTGCGAGAATTGTAGCAGGAAAGAGAGCTTATTACGCGAATAAGAAGCTACTGGGAGAGAAGCTTCTAAGTGTCAAATCAAAGTTAAAGATCTATAACACACTCATTAGACCCGTAATAACATACACGTGTGAAACATGGACCATATCTACCATCAACGAAAACGCACTACGAGTCTGCGAAAGAAGCATGTTACGCAGAATCTTTGGCCCCGTACAGGAAAACTGTGGTACATGGAGATGCAGAATGAACCATGAACTGGACAGACTAATTGGAGGAGCGGACATTGTAAGGCATGTAAAGGCACTTCGCTTACAATGGTTTCGACATGTTATGCGTATGGAAAGCGCCCGAGGACCGAAAATACTGACGAACTGGAGCCCACATGAAAGAAGAGCTCGGGGTAGACCACGTAAGAGATGGCGAGATAACTGCATCGACGACCTAAAGATATTAGGTGTGACAAACTGGCTGCAATTGGTTAACAGCAGGGAGAGATGGAAGGATGTTGTAACTCAAGCCAAGGCCCACCTAGGGCTGTAGAGCTATAGAAAAAGAAGAAGGAGAAATACCAAAACCATGGCTGACATCAACATTCATTACTCTCCCAAAGAAACAAAACGCTAAATACTGCAGCGACTATCGCACCATAAATTTAATGAGCCATCTGCTAAAACTCTTCTTAAAAACAATTCATGGAAGAATAACTAAAATTTGCGACGAAAACATCAGCCGCACTCAGTTTGGTTTCAGAAACGCTCTAGGAACGAAGGAGGCAGTCTTCAGTGTCCAGGTTTTGATACAGAGATGTAGGGACATGGATTGTGATGTCCATATATACTTCATTGATTACCATAAAGCTTTTGACAGAAGAGTCAATCCAAAGAGTTTATCCTAAAAGAGATAGGGTTAGAACACAGGGACATGTTAAGAGAGATAAGAGAGAAATCAAGAGAGGCGTACGCCAGGGATGTATACTATCACCGATTCTGTTTAATGTATACCCAGAACGCATATTTCAGGAAGCCTTGGAAGAAATAAGATGTGGTATTAAAATTAATGGCGAGTATATAAACAATCTGAGATGCGCGGACGGCACAGTAGTATGCGCAAACAGCCTAGAAAACCTGCAAAAGCTGATGAACAGAATATCAGTCATAGAATATTATTCAGAAAGTCAGTCAAAGGTATGGTCTCACGCCCAAAAGAAATTCATGACAGTATCCAAAACCAATAACTTTCGAACAGTTTCAAGTTAACAACGAACTGATTGAGAGAGTCCAAAAATACACGTACCTAGGGACAACATTAAATGAAAAGTGGGACCACTTAATTCAAATCAAATGTCGAATAGAAAAAGTGATATCCTCATTCCTGAAAATGACAAAGATATTTAAAGCACATCACCTGAATATACAAACGAAGATTAGGCTATTCACATGCTACATCTTTACAGTACTTCTATATGGAGTGGAATCCTGAACTCTGAAAGAGGCTACTGAACGGAGACCCGAGGCATTTGAGATTTGGCTATACCGCCGCATACTCAAAATTTCCAGGACGACTCACGTCATCAACCAGCAGGTACTAGAGGGAATGGGAAAAGAACAAGAGGTCTTATGGTAGGAACCTGTTCCTCATTATATGGCCAAGGTGTTCCAGCTTCCTTGTCTTTATTGTTAGTAAGAGCTCTCGTTCTTTTCCCATTCCCTCTAGTACCTGCTGGTTGGTGATGTGAGTCGTCCTGGAAAAGTCGCTACTGAACGGAGACCCGAGGCATTTGAGATTTGGCTATACCGTCGCATACTCAAAATTTTCAGGACGACTCACGTCATCAACCAGCAGGTACTAGAGGGAATGGGAAAAGAACGAGAGGTCTTACCAACAATAAAGACAAGGAAGCTGGAACACCTTGGTCATATAATAAGGAACCTGTTCCTCATTATATGTTCCAGCTTCCTTGTCTTTATTGTTAGTAAGACCTCTCGTTCTTTTCCCATTCCCTCTAGTACCTGCTGGTTGATGACGTGAGTCGTCCTGAAAATTTTGAGTATGCGACGGTATAGCCAAATCTCAAATGCCTCGGGTCTCCGTTCAGTAGCGACTTTTCCAGGACGACTCACATCACCAACCAGCAGGTACTAGAGGGAATGGGAAAAGAACGAGAGCTCTTACTAACAATAAAGACAAGGAAGCTGGAACACCTTGGCCATATAATGAGGAACAGGTTCCTCATTATATGACCAAGGTGTTCCAGCTTCCTCATTATATGGCCAAGGTGTTCCAGCTTCCTTGTCTTTATTGTTAGTAAGACCTCTTGTTCTTTTCCCATTCCCTCTAGTACCTGCTGGTTGATGACGTGAGTCGTCCTGGACGGTCAACGGTACGGTCTATTGCAACTTATACTACAAGGAAGAGTAAATCGAAGAATGGCCCTCTTCTTCCATCTACGGAAGATGGAGAATATCGTGGCTAAAAAAATTTTGAACCTGGTTCAACACAACAACAAATCTCTTCAGGGCTGCAACAAACAAAGTCCGAATTTCCATGATGATCGCAAACATCCGAAGCGAATAGGCACCGGAAGAAAAATAATAGGGACTTCCGAAATTTGACAGTTGGTAGCGGCCATAATGTTGAAGCTACACCTGTCGAATTGGCTGTTATTTCTTCAGTCTGCTTTGCTATATCATCTTGGAGGGATATAGCGTTCAAGAGCTCGTGCAAATGATGAAATTGTTTTATCAAAATGGGTGTTCTGTTTCTGCGCGCTGTGCCCATTTTACGGTCGCCATAATCGTCCTACCGAGAGGACTATTCGCAGTGTGGTGGATAAATTTGAGTCCACTGGTTCAGTAAACAATGAACAACCATTACTACGACGAAACGCAAGATCTGCCGAAAACATCGCCGCTGTCGTGAGTGTGTGCATAAGAATCCCAGGCAGTCGATTTCACAAGAACTCAGCCTTTCGCATACCACAACTTGACGAATTTTGCGTCCTAATTTGGGCCTGCACCCCTACAAAATTCAACTGACCCAGGAGCTGAAGGTAATCGACGACGAACAATGACGTGTGTTCGCTGAATGGGCCCTGCGCAGTTGGAAACTTTAATAAAAAAAATCATCTTCAGCGGTGAGGCCCATTTCTGGATGAATGGATACGTCAATAAACAAAATTGTAGAATTTGGGACGATACCAATCTACATGAGATCCAAGAGTGTCCAATGCATCCCGAAAATGTCAATTTGGTGTGGATTTTGGGCTGACGGCGTAATCGGTCCACATTTCTTTGAGAACGACGTTGATCAGGCCATCACCGTCAACGGCGAGCGATTTTGGCTTGAATTGTATAATATGGACACCAAAGACATGTGGTTTGAACAGGACGGCGCTACGTGCCACACATCTCTTGCCACATTGTTATTCTGCACGAGTGATTTGAGGGCATGGTCATCTCACGTGGAGGTAATGTGAACTGGCCACCGAGATCGTGCGATTTGACCCCGTTAGATATTTCTTAAGTCGCATGTCTATGGGAATAAGCCACAAACCACAGCGGCCCTCAAAGCCAGCATAACTCATGCCATCGGTGAAATTCAGCCTGATTTTTGCGCCAGAGTCATGGAAAATTGAACATTTCGGATGCGCGCCACCCAGCGAAGCCGTGGCGGACATTTGCAGGATGTTATATTTCATACATACTGGCATCGATAGGTCTTTCAAACAAATAAAAAGTTTCGATGATATCTCACACACACTTTGTTTTATTTAAATTTAAAGATAGGAAGCGCTTAATGAAAGGCCCTATAGTTGAACTATATGAAGCGGTCACACAGCTATAGTCAAACTGTAGCTGGACTATTAGTTTTGTATACCGTGTGTACGTAGCTTTATGTTGTTTGTAATATAAATCCAAGCTAAGTAATTAAACTCATTTTATACATACTATACTATACTCTGAATCCATAAACCATTATCTAATGGTGATACAGTCTTTGTAGGACCTGGGGACCTCCTCCCACTTATTTTATACATTGATTACAAAAGTCGGCATGAATTTTGTGCCTGAGCAATGACGATAGCTTTGAGGAATTAAAATTTGACTGCTTTTATATAATAATAATAAATAATAATAAAGGGCTTTATTCTTAATAAAAGAAAAATGTCAATAAAATATAAAATCCGTTGGTCGAGGTTCAGCTTGCCCTGTCTACAATAACAGTAGACAAGACCTCTGTTCAACTAACCGTTGTCAACTGTTTGCTGTCTTTTATTAATGGCAGTTATTAATGCTATTAGTAATAACTAAAACTCACTTTTTACCTACATTGATTATAAAAGTGATTAACATTCATTGGAAAATAATTTGTTTCGTAAAAAGTTTGCTTTTGTAGCCATGTTTGAAACAAGAAACATGTTAATGACTTTGTTACAAGGTTAATTACTACCAATTTGATACATAGAAAGTCACTAGATACTAAGATTTCTTATAGGAAATGTATTTCTTTACAAGTTTTGTTTGAAACTTTTTCCAAAATTTCGCTTAATTTTTGAAAAAACGAAAAATTTAAATTTTAAAAAGAAAGTTTTAAATCTAAATTTCTAATGAAGATTTTTTAATGAAGTCTTAAATTTCGCAGTTTTGAGACGAAAAATATGAAACAAAAACAAGGTTTAGACTAGAGATGAGCATGAGATCCCATCGATCCATCCCATCACATCCCATCGTCCCATGGGATGGGATGAGTGGTATGTACGTTGCGTGGGATGGGATGGAATGGGACGACAAATTTGCATGGGACAGAGTGGGACAAGTTTTGATAATCCAGTAAATCTAGTTTGTGCATAATTAATTGCTTATCGTGCTAATACGCACATTTTCCATAAAATGTCCATCCCAGGAGATTTCTGTGATAACGATGTAGTTCCGTCTTAGGATCCGTTTGCCACGAAAAGGGATTAGTCATTGTCAGCTAAAGTCATATGTGGGATGGGACAGTGGGACGAAAATGTGATGGGATGGGACAATGACAGGGATTCGTCCCACGGGATGGGATCTGGAAAGAGAAACTCGTCCCATGCTCATTTCTAGTTTAGACATTGTTTAAGGTTGAAAATTACCAAATTAGGAGACCAAAAAAGTAAATAACAAGGTTTCTTACAGGAAATTTAATTCACTACGAGTTTTATTTGATATATTTTTCGAAATTTTAGTTTTGGTGTTATTTGCAAATTTTTTTTACAAGAAAAATTTGATACAAAACTAATGTTTTGATATTATTCAGAGTTGATTATTACTAATTTGACAATAAAAAATCACTAAATACCGAGCTTTCTTATAGAAAATTTAATTTTCTACAACTTTTATTTGAAACAGTTTTCAAAATGTCATTACGTTTTCAAGTTATTTTTCAAATTTTTAGTCTAGTAAAACGTAAAATAAATAAAAATTGACTTTGTTCTAAAGCCCGCCACTCACAGTAAGTTAAACTGATCAGTTGAACTGACATACATCCAAAAACTGACCGTGAGTGTGAAATCTTAACGTCAAATTTTTAACTGACGGCAACCCACGGATATACCGCTTCAGTTCGTTTTTATCACGCCGAACTGGCCGCGCAAGCGCTTAAGTCAGTTGTAGTTTAACCGCCATGGCGTCAGGATGTGCAATAACTGAAGAATTTATAGAAAAATAGCTTGAAATATGTAGATTCGTCCATTCTCAAATAGTTACGCCAGTCACTCGGTTTCAGAGACAACTTATTTAACAAATTAATATAAGATAACTGATTAACCATTCTTTCGTTCATTTTATTTGTTTTTCTGTTAATTAAACGGCTAAAAGCAGCAGCCGTCATAAATAGAATATCCTCTTCAGAACCCGAATCCATTTTTTTAACTTAGGCGGTGAGAAATTTGCTAGCCAGATACAGCACGCGACAATCGAGAAATTAAGGCCAGTTTTAAGCCAGTGAGTAATTTTGGCTTACATCCGTTTTAACTGATCAGTTAAAAACGTCAGTTCAACTGATCAGTTTAACTGTTCGCGTGAGTGGCGGGCTTTTTGTTTTTTCAAAGTTGATTATTACCAAGCTGACAGACAAAAAATTACTAAATTCTAAAGTTTCTTATAGGAAATGTAATTCTCTTCAAGTTTTATTCGAAACATTTATCAGAATTTTGCCGAGTTTCCGAGTTTTTTTCGAATTCTCAATGTGTGTTATGCCTGCCATACACGGTCTACGGTCTACCGGAGAGGTTACATGTGCAGGTTTGCCTGCGCAGGTCAACCGTACGCAAGAAACTGCACAGGTCTATTCATATACACATGCTCCGGTCTACCTGCGCAGGCAAACCTGCACAGGTAGACCTCTCCGGTGGATCTTTGTGGGTATGGGGGCATTAGTTTCTCAGTTTGTAGATAGCATCTCATGATTTTCAATATTTATCAAAGAATTTATTTAACTACATCTAGATTAAATTCTAAGACTATATCTATTCGAAGGGTCTGGTTCTTGAAAAAACAAAACAAGTCTAGACCGACAAAACTAGATAGACAAGACTAGACAGACAAGACTAGACAGACAAGGCTAGACAGACAAGGCTAGATAGACAAGACTAGACAGACAAGACTAGACAGACAAGACTAGACAGACAAGACTAGACAGACAAGACTAGACAGACAAGACTAGACAGACAAGACTAGACAGACAAGACTAGACAGACAAGACTAGACAGACAAGACTAGACAGACAAGACTAGACAGACAAGACTAGACAGACAAGACTAGACATACAAGACTAGACAGACAAGACTAGACAGACAAGACTAGACAGACAAGACTAGACGGACAAGACTAGACAGACAAGACTAGACAGACAAGACTAGACAGACAAGACTAGACAGACAAGACTAGACAGACAAGACTAGACAGACAAGACTAGACAGACAAGACTAGACAGACAAGACTAGACAGACAAGACTAGACAGACAAGACTAGACATACAAGACTAGACAGACAAGACTAGACAGACAAGACTAGACAGACAAGACTAGACAGACAAGACTAGACAGACAAGACTAGACAGACAAGACTAGACAGACAAGACTAGACAGACAAGACTAGACAGACAAGACTAGACAGACAAGACTAGACAGACAAGACTAGACAGACAAGACTAGACAGACAAGACTAGACAGACAAGACTAGACAGACAAGACTAGACAGACAAGACTAGACAGACAAGACTAGACAGACAAGACTAGACAGACAAGACTAGACAGACAAGACTAGACAGACAAGACTAGACAGACAAGACTAGACAGACAAGACTAGACAGACAAGACTAGACAGACAAGACTAGACAGACAAGACTAGACAGACAAGACTAGACAGACAAGACTAGACAGACAAGACTAGACAGACAAGACTAGACAGACAAGACTAGACAGACAAGACTAGACAGACAAGACTAGACAGACAAGACTAGACAGACAAGACTAGACAGACAAGACTAGACAGACAAGACTAGACAGACAAGACTAGACAGACAAGACTAGACAGACAAGACTAGACAGACAAGACTAGACAGACAAGACTAGACAGACAAGACTAGACAGACAAGACTAGACAGACAAGACTAGACAGACAAGACTAGACAGACAAGACTAGACAGACAAGACTAGACAGACAAGACTAGACAGACAAGACTAGACAGACAAGACTAGACAGACAAGACTAGACAGACAAGACTAGACAGACAAGACTAGACAGACAAGACTAGACAGACAAGACTAGACAGACAAGACTAGACAGACAAGACTAGACAGACAAGACTAGACAGACAAGACTAGACAGACAAGACTAGACAGACAAGACTAGACAGACAAGACTAGACAGACAAGACTAGACAGACAAGACTAGACAGACAAGACTAGACAGACAAGACTAGACAGACAAGACTAGACAGACAAGACTAGACAGACAAGACTAGACAGACAAGACTAGACAGACAAGACTAGACAGACAAGACTAGACAGACAAGACTAGACAGACAAGACTAGACAGACAAGACTAGACAGACAAGACTAGACAGACAAGACTAGACAGACAAGACTAGACAGACAAGACTAGACAGACAAGACTAGACAGACAAGACTAGACAGACAAGACTAGACAGACAAGACTAGACAGACAAGACTAGACAGACAAGACTAGACAGACAAGACTAGACAGACAAGACTAGACAGACAAGACTAGACAGACAAGACTAGACAGACAAGACTAGACAGACAAGACTAGACAGACAAGACTAGACAGACAAGACTAGACAGACAAGACTAGACAGACAAGACTAGACAGACAAGACTAGACAGACAAGACTAGACAGACAAGACTAGACAGACAAGACTAGACAGACAAGACTAGACAGACAAGACTAGACAGACAAGACTAGACAGACAAGACTAGACAGACAAGACTAGACAGACAAGACTAGACAGACAAGACTAGACAGACAAGACTAGACAGACAAGACTAGACAGACAAGACTAGACAGACAAGACTAGACAGACAAGACTAGACAGACAAGACTAGACAGACAAGACTAGACAGACAAGACTAGACAGACAAGACTAGACAGACAAGACTAGACAGACAAGACTAGACAGACAAGACTAGACAGACAAGACTAGACAGACAAGACTAGACAGACAAGACTAGACAGACAAGACTAGACAGACAAGACTAGACAGACAAGACTAGACAGACAAGACTAGACAGACAAGACTAGACAGACAAGACTAGACAGACAAGACTAGACAGACAAGACTAGACAGACAAGACTAGACAGACAAGACTAGACAGACAAGACTAGACAGACAAGACTAGACAGACAAGACTAGACAGACAAGACTAGACAGACAAGACTAGACAGACAAGACTAGACAGACAAGACTAGACAGACAAGACTAGACAGACAAGACTAGACAGACAAGACTAGACAGACAAGACTAGACAGACAAGACTAGACAGACAAGACTAGACAGACAAGACTAGACAGACAAGACTAGACAGACAAGACTAGACGGACAAGACTAGACGGACAAGACTAGACGGACAAGACTAGACGGACAAGACTAGACGGACAAGACTAGACGGACAAGACTAGACGGACAAGACTAGACGGACAAGACTAGACGGACAAGACTAGACGGACAAGACTAGACGGACAAGACTAGACGGACAAGACTAGACGGACAAGACTAGACGGACAAGACTAGACGGACAAGACTAGACGGACAAGACTAGTCGGACAAGACTAGACGGACAAGACTAGACGGACAAGACTAGACGGACAAGACTAGACGGACAAGACTAGACGGACAAGACTAGACGGACAAGACTAGACGGACAAGACTAGACGGACAAGACTAGACGGACAAGACTAGACGGACAAGACTAGACGGACAAGACTAGACGGACAAGACTAGACGGACAAGACTAGACGGACAAGACTAGACGGACAAGACTAGACGGACAAGACTAGACGGACAAGACTAGACGGACAAGACTAGACAGACAAGACTAGACAGACAAGACTAGACAGACAAGACTAGACAGACAAGACTAGACAGACAAGACTAGACAGACAAGACTAGACAGACAAGACTAGACAGACAAGACTAGACAGACAAGACTAGACAGACAAGACTAGACAGACAGAAGATACTAAATTTTAGCCATCATTTTTGTATTTTCTAGTAATTTATTAGAAAATTGTTTGATAATAGTATATTGCGCAATGAGAGTTGTAAGAAGCATATTACGTACGAGCGGAACAGTTTATTCGCGTAATTTCGCGAGTACGCAATTGCCTTATAACTCGAATTATGTACTATACTTTATCTACGACCACACTAATTTGTTTCTGGTTAATAAGAAATATATGTTTGATGTAACACCGTCTAGTCTTGTCTACCTTATTTAACTTGATGGAAATGAAAATAAATAGATTCATAATGGTAACTTTTTTATTTAGTACTTACTTTTCGTTAGATTTAAACGTAAAAAAACGAAATGAGTGACAGCTTCTATGTGAATGATGTGACGTTCAATGATTGTTTGGAAATCACGCAGTACTATATTTAAAAATAGTATCAACGTGCAGCTTGACGTGCAGCTCTACAATAGTGATCGTAGATAAAAAAATTTCTAAATGTTTTGGAATAGTTTGTATTTTCAAAATTATAACGTGATTTATTAATTCAGTTGCTTTTAACAGTAGATACATAATATTATAACAGATTTTAAATTTTCGCCAATTTTCTAGCTTTTATTTTAACAAACAAATCAATATTATTTACAGATAAAATATATTTGAAACAATAAGAACATTAAACTTTTGAACATATTAAAATAGCAGAAGAAACAAATATTTTACGCTTGCCTATTCCGCTGAGCTTTTGCATTTGCATATAATTTGCCTGTTCCAGCATGTGTACAGTCCCAGCATTTGTACAAGAACTAGTCATGCATCGTTCTTAGAAGACCGGGTTAAACGATACGTTTCGATTTTATTTTTATAATTCCTATTTTTTTTTGGAAAGCTAGTGATAAGACTAAATTTCCTGGAATTCCCAGACGAGAATAATTCAAGTTTTCAGTTGTAGATTGTGAAATACTTCCTTCCATTAAATAAAAGTTAAGCGCCAGCAAAAAGCCTTTAATAACCAAGGAATTTAGGTCAATTGAGCAATTATTTAATCGATAAATTTACTCTCCTAATTTTTTTTTATAAATCTATATCACTGTCTGCCAAAATGTGTGCCGCCGCACAATAGTATGCCATTAAATAATATATGTAAAAAACGGCCAAGTGCGTGTCTTATAACTTAAGACTCATATGTGTAAAAAATTCCATAACCTATAACTTAATCAGCTGACATTGATATTGTTGAGTAGAATGAAGCGGTCGCAGTCGCTCGATTTATTACATTTTATAAGTTATTAGAATATTATTCATTAACTAATAAAGCCTTACTTATCTGTGATACTTTTCCTTTTAACTTCATTATATATACTACTATTGTGAATTTTTTCACAAATCCAGAAACAACCATTTAGTTGGCAGTGGGGGACACACTTGACTCTAACAAAAATTAGCACTTTAAAGCTTAATATTTCACAAACGGATCCCGCAATCAAAATATTGTTTTCACAAACCTAATGTTTTTAAAAGACCTATCAAACGACACCCCACACCATGGGGTAGACGAGAAAAAAAAGCGCCCCCACTTAAAAGGTTTAGGGTACCTTTTATTTTCAAGATTTTATTTTACCACTTTGTCGACGTGACTAATCTGTATATCCGTTCCAAATTACAGATTTCTATTTCCAATACTCTCTGAGCTATTGTAACTGCGGACGGACGGACGGACGGACATATCGAAACTACAAGGGTTCGTTGTTGATTACAACGGAACCCTAAAAACTGAGGATAGGACTTTGCTGGATCAGAAAATTTAGTCCACCCATTAACATCTATTGTCTAATTCAGGGGTTCCCAACCTTTTTGCACCTGCGTACCACTTGACTTTTTGGCGAAATTTTGGCGTACCACCAGACCTAAATATTTTAATAAACGTGTAATATTCTCCTTGTGTAATATTCCTCTTCTAAAAGTTTTCTAAGGCTTTTTGAATTAAATTCCTGAAAAATCTTCATAAAGTCATCTTCTACAGTTATTCTGCTTGTATGTTTATTTTTTATGTACAATAGTTCAGAAAATCCACTCTCACACAAGTAATTCGTAACAAATAGCATCAAAAATAGCAGAGCTTGCCAGAAGATCAAAGAGTACTCAGTTTTACATCCGATCCAAAAGTTAATTAAAGATTTCTCTTTAAAATAATCTTTAATGGAACTATCTTCTGTAAGATCGATAAAACTTTCTTTTAGTTCGAATTCATTTGGTGAGGTTCCCGAAAAAGGATTTCTGATCCAGTCCACTTTTGAATAATCTTCAAAGAAATACTTCTTAAAGCTTTTTTGAAGGCCTTCCAAGCGAACAATGATATCTGCAACCACATCTGGAATTGGAGATATTTCATTTTCTTCAAAAAATGATGATAGACTGGGAAATGCAGATAAATTCTTCTCCTGTATTTGTGAACAAAACAGGAGCAGCTTTCTCTTGAAGGAGTTTATTTTGTCAGTGGCTGTGAAGGTTGTTGTGTTTGGTCCCTGAAGTCCCAAGTTCAGTGTGTTGTTTGTCAAAATTATCGGCTAGATAAGCCAAACTTCACAACCATTTTTCATCAGCAAACAATTTTTTCATGTCATGATTTTTTCACTTAAAAACATAAAAACTTCTGATCTCAGTTTAAAGAGACGGTTCAAAATTTTCCCCCGAGATAACCACCTCACTTCTGTATGCAGGAGTAAAGTCTTGAACTTGCCACCCATTTCTTCACACATCAAGGAGAATAATCTTGTGTTTACAGCCCTAGCCTTTATTAAGTTAATAACTTTCACAGCATCTGATAGAACGGAGTTAAGATTTTCCGGCATACCTTTAGCAGCTAATGTTTCTCGATGGATGACACAATGTGTACTTTTGCATTCAGGAGCACCTTCCTTTATTTTTGCTGCTAGGCCTGTCAATCTTACTGACATAGCTTTTGCCCCATCTGTACACAAGCCAATACACTTGGACCAGGGAGTGCCTACTTGGAGCACATACTCATCAATTACCTTAAAAATGAGTTCCGCTGTGGTATTTGATTCAAGTTGTTTGCAGAACAAAAACTCTTCTATCACCTCTTCATTATAATCAAATCGCACGAAAACAAGTAGCTGCGCCATGTTTGTAACATCGGTGCTTTCGTCAACTTGAAGTGCAAAATAAGTGCATTCTTGGAGTTTTAAAGCCAGTTGTTCTTCAATATTATTAGACATATCGACAATTCGTCTCTTTACTGTGTTATTTGATAGTGGTATTTTATTAATTTCTTTGGCTGCCTTTTCTCCTAACACGGCTTGGACCATATCCACAGCGGCCGGCAGTAAAAGCGTCTCACCGATTGTGTGAGGCTTTCCATCTTTTGCAATTCTTAAACTATCAAGGTATGACGCCTTTATCAACTTAGTATCAGAATTGACAAACTTCGTCAAACATTGGGTTTCTTTCTTGAAAACATTAGATTTTCTTTTAAAAAATTCAATGGGCTTATCAATCAAAGCAGGGTGCTTAGTATTTTGGTGTTGCATCAGTAAAGAAGGCTTCATGCTTTGGTTCGAAAGTGTTTCAAGACATACAACACATTGAGGAATAGGAATGTCACTGGTTTCAGTCCCTGGCTTCACTACAAAACCGTACTATAAGTAGAAGCTTTCATCGTATTTACGATTGGCCGGTGATTTAGGTTTTTTAGCACAATCCTTTGAAGTAGAAGAGGACGTCAGAAATCGTTTCATAGTTCAGTTTTCTTATACGAAAGCACAACACGCTCAACGAACTGCGAGCAATAAACTTGCACAATCTCTGTCAATATTGTGAGACGGAAGTTATTAATAGCGTGGGCCGTGGGGGAAGAGAGGTAAGACAGCTCACGTCGCGCCGCCCCCGGCGCCGTCTCTCCTCCACTCCTGCAGAGACAAGCAGCTGAGTAATGTTTGCGTGTTCACTTCTCATGCGTTTAGAAGATATCAATAGCATGTTGCTCACATCACTCACGCGTACCACTTGAAATGTTCCAGTGTACCAGCAGTGGTACGCGTACCACAGGTTGGGAACACCTGGTCTAATTTATATTCCTTTGTCAGCTCAAATTTCTGGTAAAATTGAGATATTTCGCAATACATTAATGATCAGTTCTGCGAATATTTTGTTGAAGCAAAAATGAATTCAAATATTTACAATTTGCAGGCCTTACAAATCGTTGAAAATAAGCAGCAATAAAGCTCGGTTAATATCATTCTTGAAAATTACAATATTTTTGCTCCTTGGCTCATTTATTATAAAAAATAACATAAGTGAAAATTCTACATTCCATCATTTGCTTCATTTACGATTTAAGTTTCTCAACACCCATGGCAATGGAATTAAAAACAGGAATTGAAGTATGAATTACCACGTAGTAACAGTCGCAACCATCCTATTCATAAAAACAGGAATGATTACGGATACACGAAAAAAATTACACTCTAAAAATTACAGTTTAAATATTAGCAGCGGCCTTACAAATACAAAATTGTAGAGATTGCAGCCGCACACTGTAATTTTTATAACTTATTTACTAATAATACCGGAAACTGCAATTTAAAAAAAAGCAATTGTTAGTTTTTACAGTTTCAAATTCGTAAGGCTGATGCTACTATTTAAACTGTAATTTTTAGAGTCTACTACACTACCGTGTAGTAGATAAGGAGTTTCGTCTTTGTTTATCTAATTTAGAGCCACGTTCTGGCTAAAGGTTTTTCAATTCATAATTTTTAGTCATAATAATAATTAATTGCTTCGTTTTTACCCCGACACAAAAAGGGGGTGTTTTAAGTTTAACGTGTCTGTCTGTCAGTCTGTCCGTATTAGTGGCTGTTGTCCGTATTAATGGACCGATTTTGATGCGGCTTTTTTTTTGTTTGAAAGCTGACGTCGAGAAGTTTCTTAGCTATAATTTATGAAGATCTGTTCAGACGTTTGATGATCTGTTCAACCAATGTTTTCTAGTTTCGAATATACAAACTTGTTATCCAAGTAAATGTGTGTACATGAATTGCATTTGAAAAATAATATCGCTAAATACGTTATCACATAAATTGAAAATTAATTCTATGAAATAATTACCTAATCTTTTTTTGTAAGCAATTCCCACCAATCACTTACCTATATGCGAACGAAATTACAAAGAGGTAACTTTAATCACGTATTTACAAACAAATTATTAACACGTTAACTGCCGCGGATAATTTTAAAAAAGGTCCCACAAGCCACGACATTTTTTTTTTGATTTTCATTCATGAATTTATAACATTTTTTCAAATTTTTTTTTGGGCTAAGTTGCAATGTAATCTTCCTATGAAAAAAATAAAAACCCTATGATAAGCAAGCTCCGGTGGCATACAGACGACCAGAAAGAAGATATTGTGCGTGTATACGAACTTATACACGCGGTGTACAGGACCCTACTAGCGTGTATACATATACACATGGCAGTTAACGTGTTAAAGAAGAAAAAAAAATTCAAATAATAAAATACTAATATTAAAAATTTTAAGTAATCTCCGACGCAAAAATAAACTCTAAAAAGCAAAAAAAAATTCTCTCTTGCCCTTTTAACTTCAATAATTTATCAATAATCTTCAATAATCTATTAATATTTTGATGATGAGCGTCACCGCGTCGGGTGAATGCTAAGTAAATCAAATAAACCAGAATACAAAGGAATAAAAAGAAGGTTGATAATGATAAAGTATGGGTTATACAAGGACCTATTCTGTGTAAGCAACGTACGTAAGTAACGAAACAACAATATCCAAACGTTTAGTTTTCAGTCTTGATTAATTTACTCCGAAAAATTCGCAAAATAAACTTTGTACTTAGTAGACCTTGTAAGATAGATTAATACATCTAAGTTCATACGTATAATTTGAAACTAGTAAGTAGGTATTTTCTATTCGTTATACTTATATAGGTATAACTAATTATACCTCTTCATATAGCGGTCCCCAGACGCGGCGACGATCATCATCAAAATATTAATAGGTACCTTTAATGAAGTTAAAAGGGCAAGAGAGAAATTTTATTTGATTACTTTTTAGAGTTTTTTTTGTGTCGGGAGGTACTTAGGTACTGTCGGGAGGTACTTTATAAATTTTCATTTTTATTTTATAGTTTTATCGTACTAGTATATTTTATCGCACTAGTATACTTAATATTGTTGGGATTTTTGTTTGGAGTGTCGCGAAAGAAATTCTCCTTGCCCTTGTGACGTGACGTAAAAAAATTGGCAGACATTAATCTACATAAAGACTTATTGCTTTCAATTTATCAGTGAGAATTATTTTCATCTGCGTATTATCCATTTAATAGTAAATAGTAGAAGTTTAATACACTGAAAAGTACGAAGGGCTAGGCGACCTGCGGTCTTTCGGCCATGGGAATTACGTATTATCCATTTACAATAAGGGAATGCAATTAATACAAAATAAAAATGTTTAATCGAAAGATAATTCATATTGTTTTTTAGGGTTCCGTTGTTAACAACGAACCCTTATAGTTTCGATATGTCCGTCCGTCCGCCCGTCCGCTGTTTAGCTCAGAGACTATTAGAAATAGAAAGCTGTAATTTGGCATGGATATACAGATTAGTCACGCCGACAAAGTGGTAAAATAAAATCTTTCTTTAAATTTTTTTTTTTAGGGTGCCTCCTTTACCCAAAAGAAGTGGTTAGGTTTTTTTTTCTCGTCTACCCCATGGTGTAGGGTATCGTTGGATAGGTCTTTAAAAAATATTACAGGTTTGTGAAAATAATATTTCGATTAAGAGATCCATTTGTGAAATATTAAGCTTTAAACTGTTAATTTTTGTTAGAGTCAAGTTAGCTAAATGGCTGTTTCTGGATATGTGCAAAAAATCACAATAGTAGCATATATAACGAATTTTAAAGGAAAAGTATCACGGATAACTAGGCTCTATTAGTTTACGAGTAATAGTCAACCAACTTATAAAATGTAACAAATCGGGCG
The DNA here is from genome assembly GCA_944588485.1 of Phosphuga atrata. NCBI lineage: Eukaryota > Metazoa > Arthropoda > Insecta > Coleoptera > Silphidae > Phosphuga > Phosphuga atrata. The sequence goes on from OX155902.1 coordinate 49,751,079, forward strand.
GCAGCCGCGTCATTTAAACAATATATTATTGGTTATGTTGAACGTCAAACTCGACAACATCAATATCAGCTGATTAAGTTTTGGTTATGACATGTTGTAGACATTTGAGTCTTAAGTCATAAGAGTAAGAATGGCATCTAGGAACCCTACATTGCGCGTGGCCCGACACGCACTAAGCCGTTTTTTTTTATATGTAATGGTCAAACTAATCTATTTGGACGAAATATATTTTCTGAATTCAGTTTCTAAGAATATTTTCGGCTTAAAAAATGAGTCGCAAAATGTTTTAATTTGGCTAATATTGTTTTCCATTGTTAATGGCTTAACCTCCACTTTACAATTAAGTAAACATCCGAAGATTTCGCTTAAAAATACAGTATAATCTCGGTAATTCGGCCGTTGATTAATCGGACGACACGTCCAGGTCTGGAGACCGCTCCCGCTCTTCCCTCCCACCACTCTTTCTTCTTCTTCTTTCGAATATGCCTACTTTGGACCACTCTTGTTCAACTGTTGGGCTTTGACCTTTGCCCAATATTGTCGCATCTTCTGGTGCCGGTGTTCTCCTTTCTCTCTTCTGTCCAGGGGATACCTTTCCTTCGAGGTTTTTCATGAAATCCACGGACTTCCTTCAGGGTGCGTCTCACAGACTGTCTGTTTTGAGATCTGTTATTCCCAGTTCTTTAATATCATTCTTGGTTTCTGTCAACCAAGTGGTACGAAGCTTCTTGTTTTGCCAGAAGGTGAAAGGTTTGGAGGCAATCTTGCAACGTGGCCATAGAAGCTACCCTTCTTTTCCTTGCACAGTCAGAGAGCATCTCAATATGTTCGTAGAGCTCAGAGTTATGCCGCCTTCGGAATTCCCCATCTTCCTTTACTGGGCCTAGGATCTTCCTGAGGATTACTAGATACTAGACCTCTTCGGTTCAAGGAAAGACACTCCATGGCAAACAGGGCTTCTGGTCGTAAGACTGATGTGTAGTGCTTAAGTTTTAGGTTGCGTGACAGGCATTTCTTATTGTAAGTGTTCTTAGTCAGTCGATAGGCTAGTTCTAACTTGTTAACTTTCTTCGATAATGATGCTCTTTCTGATAAGTTGGGTTCAATCCATTCGCCGAGTTACTTAAATTTCTCAGTCCTCTTGATGTTTCCCTGTTCTAGTAACATCTCTCTGTTTGCTTTTCTGATGTTGGTGAAGAATTCTGTTTTCTCCAGCGACACTTGAAGACCCACTTTGGCAATTTGTTTTCTGAGGCAGTTTACTTGCATTGTTGCCATCTCAAGAGAATCAGCAAACAGTGCCATGCCATCTGCAAAGGCCATCTACAACTAGTCAATCGTTCTTATGTCCCAGGTAGATACCACTCTGAGCACCCAAATTGTTCAGTTCCTTGCGCCATTCTCTCATAACCTTTTCAAGGACACAGTAGAAGAAAAGTGGGGAAAGTCTATCTCCTTATCTCACTCCAGTTTTTATTTCGAAGCTTTCTGAAATCTCGCCTCTAAATTTAACCTTGGAATGGGTGTTGGTCAAAGTTTCTAGGATGAGTCTACGGGTTTTGTTGTCTAGCCCTAGTTCCTGGAGTACTTTTTTAAGCGTTTCTCTATCAATGGAATCGTAGGCCTTTCTAAAATCAACAAAGGTGACGACCACTTTGCGGTTTCTCATCTTGGAGTATCCAAGTACAGTTTTAAGAATGAGGATCTGTTCAACACAGGATAGGGTCTTCCTGAAGCTCCGCTGGTATTCTCCCAGTTGACTATCCAACTTATTTTCTGCCCTTGTTTGAAACGTCTTTGAGAGAAACTTGTTTGTTACCGGGAAGAGAGAAATTCCACGGTAGTTGTTTAGATCAATAAAATCTCCCTTTTTGTGAAGCGGATGGATCAGAGCAGATTTCCAATCGGGTGGTAATTTCTCTGTTTCCCAGATGTCCTGTATGATCTCGGTTAGCTTGCGCACGGCATTGTTTCCAGCACCTTTCCACAGTTCAGCAACGATAGAGTCCTCTCCAGCTGCCTTATTATTCTTAAGAAGTTGAGTTGAGTTGAGAAAGAAATATCTGGAATTATTCTTAGCAAAGCTCTCTTCGATTTGGGTTAGTTGGTTTTGTGTGAAGGTTCGTTTGGTTCCTCGAATTATCTTGGCTGTAACCTTTCTTTGTTCAAAAAATTTATGCCAATTTTTCTTGGTCTTTTAAGAATTCCACTTCACCCAGGCTATCTGTCTTTGGGCTATTACATTGTCACAGTCTTCAGTCGACCACGGATGCTTCCTTCTTCTAGCGAGAGGGGCGAGTTCATTGGCTGCCTTGACAAGAGTCTCCCTCAGTTGGTCCCAGCTGTTTAGGTCTGTGTTGTTCAGTCTCTGACTTACTACTTGACTGTTCTTGAGTCGCTCTATTTAAAATGTTACCATTTGGATGTTCTGTGTAATCTAGTGTTTCTAGGCTGGAGGCTTATTTTGATCTTTGAGAGGTAGTGGTCTGAGTCCAGATTGGCGCTTCTTAGTACCTTCACGTTTTGTGTTTCCTTTTGAGATTTTCGCGAAATGGCCACATGATCTATCAGGAATTCACCCAAGTGGGTATTATCCACCACTATTTCTGATAATCCGTCGGTTGTCTGGTCCCATGTGTGTCGGATTATCGAGATTATACTGTTCTCGTTTTTTACATATTAAAATGCAATATCTAAGGCCGGCGTGGCCTAGAGGGAAGACTCTAGACTACAAATCCAAAGGTCGTGGGTTCGATCCCCACACCAAGCCATATTTATCATACATTTTTTCGGCCAAGGTTCACTCAGCCTTTAAAAATGAGGAGCTGGGGTTTAAACCTGGCGTAAAAATAGGCGGCCAGCCACCTTATCTCCAACATAAGTCGAGGCTGAAAAATAGCTACCCTTGCTTAGTTATCTATCCCCCTTAAGGCATGTAAATGCTAGGAGGAATGGGGCTATTATTATATATGAAATGAAACATCTTATTGGAAGACGCTCTATTATAAATAACTACAGTATAATCTTGATAATCCGGTTAATCGACCACGTTCAGTAATCCGGCGCTCTGGGGAAACACGTGTCTTTTCTTTCTGCTGTCCCGCGTCGGATATAAACCTCACGCACAGCTGAAATAAAGTCAAAACGGATATCCTCAAGCTCTGAAAACTTGATTCGCGATTCTGACCAAGCAAACTCTTCTCTACAATTGTCTTCGGAATTTTTACAAGAGCTGACAAACGATGAAATAGCTTGGCTTCAAGGCATAAGCGAAGAAAATTTTCTTTCTTTTTCTGACGAAGAAGTCATCAGCCTAATTTGTTCCACGGATGACAATGAAGCTAACGATGACTTGAATTTTGGAACTTTTTTTTTGAATTTTTGAGCTAATTGTAGCTAACGGTGACGCGTTTAAAATATGTAAAATTATTATTGTTTTGTTTCAATCCTGATAATCCAAAAAAATTTGATAATCCGGCGGTTGTCTGGTCCCATACGTGTCGGATTATCAAGATTATACTATATTAATAATAAGGTTATGATAACTTTTAAAAAATAAAATTACTTGATTATTTTCAATATTTTTATAAACAAAGTAACTCAGATCTAGCTAAAAGCAAATAATTAAATCTAGTCTCTATTTACCCTTTGCAGAATCTATTCTTATCTGATAATTTTTTTTTAATAATCAATGATAGAATTAATCTTTCGTTCAGTTTTTGTGAATAATTTCGTCGATTAAAAATGAGTCGTAAAATTTATCAACATTTAATTAAAGTTTTTTGTTTTATTTCCAACTATATTTTCGACTATGAAACGACCCACAGAGAACACTTTTTGTATGTACAACCACATCTATTTTACTATATAGTTATGTAAATAAAATCCGTAAACAAAGTGTAATATAATAATAAAACTGTTCTCATCGTACATATTATATAAAACTTTCCAGAAAAACATAATCTACGCAATCAACAGGTATTTATTCAGTTTTCCAATCCAATCCCACTCACGTGCGCCATGTAAATACATCTTGCATATATGTCTTTGCACACATTTACTTTTCTGCATTGCATCGCACGTTTTATTTCAATTCACTTTACATTTTATCCGAGTTTTCTTTATTTTATGCTTTTGTGTTTTGTGTGTTTTCATTACCTATTGCTAATTAGTTGGTAGCACCGGCACAACTTCCTCTATGGACAATCTTTGGGAATTACACCCTCGCCGCCTTAGCGAGGCAGGCCTTAGCAGACATTCAGGTACAAACATTATAATCAAAAAGCTATCAGTTACAAAAATGTGGCGTGTTTCTTTTTTGTAATAAAATGTTTGTAATGTTAGATAACAGTGGAGTTTTGACGGAAGATACGGATAGTTTCATCATTGGTCAAAGAGTTTGGGTTGGTGGTATAAAGCCTGGCCAAATTGCTTATATTGGTGAAACGCAATTTGCACCTGGAGAATGGGGCGGGATTGTACTTGATCAGCCAATTGGTAATATTAAATTTAAGCCAAAATAAATTGTTTGATTTGGTTAATATTTAGGTAAGAATGATGGAACTGTTGGTGGGGTAAGATATTTCCAGTGTGAACCAAAAAGGGGCGTTTTCAGCCGCTTAACTCGCTTAACAAGATTTCCTTTGGATACCGTTGACCATTGCACCACTCCTTCGCCGACTAACGGCGTTCGGAAAAGTCCAGTTTCTCCTACTGATAGCACAAGATCAGCTTTAAGTAAGAAACAAACAAATTAAAACTTACATTTTCATCCAACGAAATTATTATTTAGATGCTTCAAATACAAGTTTGGTTTCTGTTAATGTCGATTTCAAAGTTGGGGATAGAGTTATAATAAAATCAAGTCAAGGTTCGAAAATTGGTACTTTGAGATACATGGGTTTCACTTCGTTTGCTAACGGGGAATGGTGTGGCGTGGAACTGGACGAACCAAGAGGAAAAAATGATGGATCAGTTGAAGGAAAAAGGTTTTTTATCACGAAATCATTACAGCAGTTATGATTGTGAGAACTTTTTAGATATTTCGAGTGCCGTCCAAATTACGGTTTGTTTGCTCCGCTGGCAAAGATAAGCAAATCGCCATCGAGCAGAAAACCTAGCGCTAACTGCGTCGTGCATCCTAATGCGATGCGCAGAGGAAATTCTCGCGAATCTTTGACTTCGATGACGTCTCTAACTAGCGCAACTTCCGCGGCTAGAAGGGTAAGACTTGGTGTTACATCACTAACTCCAAAGGTAGGTATTTGTGCCGATTTTTTTTTAAATTATCTTTCTATATAAAAACTCAGTCTTTATTGCAATGCTAGGAACAGTTTAGATTTTTTATGTCGAAATTTATCTAATCGACGTGTCTATAAGGTAAATTCCTGTTTTGTGCGTCAGCGTTCGTAAAAGTACTAATTGTTGTTTGCATGACCTCGTTTTTTGTTAAAGTTTTGTTGTGAGATGGGAACGCTTCCTTCTGCATTTTACTTTTCTTAATCGTAAATGTCAGACATTCCTATCACTTTCAAACGTTCTAAAAGAGAGATAAATAAAATGCACATGGAGGCAATATTTTTAATAGTCGTTTTTAAACGTTCACTTGTCTTGTCGTTTTATACCTAAGGTAAGGTTGGGTAAATAAGTCCGATTTAGTTTTTTATTATTATTTATAATAATAATACTAATTTGGACTACTAATTAAAGTAAATATACATGATTGAGGCGAAGTCTAGCATATATATTTTAACTATACAAGACTAGTTACACTAGTCAGATTTGACAGTCTAGAGAGACTAGACGGACTAGACTAGAGTTTCATTTTGAGTTTAACAATCGTGGAACTTTAAACTAATATTCACTTAGTCTTTTGGAACTGTTAGAAGGGGTGACAGCAATTAAACACAAAAACGATTTCACAAAATAATATATTAATAATAGTATTCACCTTACTTCACCTCGGTTCTGAAGTGGACTTTCTCTATTCATTTTAATACAAAAAATATCGAATTCCAAGATTTGCATAAGGCCCCCATTTTCTCGAGTCGACTCGTAAACACGGAACCACAGACCTTTCTCAATAGCAGCCCCTATCTGAAGTCGAGTGGCGAAGACAAATATATAAGTAACCTAGACGTAATAAAAATCAACTAACTCATTATATTAATGATAAAAAAGGAAATAACTTCGTCTAAATCACTTCACTGGGGGTGTCCAGTAAGGGTCGACCCACTAAAAAACCTCCACCATTCATGCCCCCAGCCAGAAAACCAGAGGAAACGAGTTGGAATCCAAAGTTGGCATAACTTCATCACGTTCCTCCCCTTTTCATTTATTTCATCATTTCTCCTCATTATAAATCCTATCATCCCAGTCAGCGCGCCCCATTCATACTCACTACGGAGCATAATCCTCGCCAAGCTCACCTTGCTTACATCATCTCCCACCTTGCATTCTACCTCGCTCCTCATTCGCACCCATCTCACACACTCAAAGATCGTATGCTCCGCCGTGTCCTCATTTGCACCGCAGTACCTACAGTGCGCCTCGTCCAGTTTCCTGATCCAGGTAAGATCCAAACGTTCCATGCCCCGTAAGCGCTTGGGTAAGGTAATAATTCACCTCCCTGTGCCCATGGTTGGCCTATTCATGGATGGTTGGGATCAGTTGCCTGTTCCAGGCTCCAGTTGCCTGTTCCGACACCTCCCATCTCTCCTGCCATACCCGCAAAGTATTTGTTCTTTCGGTTCTAGGGTCGTTACCTTCCCAAACTCTCACTCTTTCATTCGCAAAGAGGTCTAGCGGTATTATTCCTGCAACGACCGCCACGGCGCCCCCAGAAACAATTCTGTATTCGCTGCACACATGCAGCAGCATACACATTTGCACCCTCATCAGTCTCTCCTTAAAACATTTAGTCCTGAAAGCATTTATCCATGCCTGCACCCTATGGAAGAAGAATGGAGCACACGACCGCATTCATAACCTTTCTCTTGGAGGCCAACGGCCCACCTACGTTGGGCATCATCCGTCCAAAAGCTCTCGCACACACTATTGCCTTAGTCACGACTCGATTCGCCTGCTCTGCCACCCTAAGGTTTCGCTGGAGCTCCACCCCAAGGTATCTCACAGATTCCCGAGCTGGCAGGTCAACTGTCCCTTATTCTTCTCCCAATTAGCAGGACCGCCTCGGTTTTTTGAGGTACCAGGGCAAGCCCCTTTTTCTCCATCCACCGGGCAATCCCATCTATTGCCTCATTCGTTATCGCTTTCAATCGTTCTTCAGTTCTTGCCACAGCGACAACCACAATATCATCTGCGTACCCGACGAGTGTAACCCCGTCTGGCCGCCTCATTCTCAACACCTCGTCATAAAATATGTTCCGCAGTATCAGTCCAAGGACCGACCCCTGTGGAACACCCGCACTCATCTGAAAGGGCTTTCCCTCCGCAGTCACCATCTCCCTTTCATTCAAGTAGCTGCCCACCAACTTTCGGAGGTAGGGAGCTATCCCCTTCAATTCCAATGCCTCCATAATTCCGACCCATGGGACCGAATTGAAGGCATTTTTCACATCCAGGGTGACCAGCACACAATACCTACGGGGACGCCGTGGACCCGAATTTGCATCCCTTGCTCTCTCTCTCTCTATCACGCGCATCATTGCGTCCGCCGTAGTTCGGCCGCCACTAAACCCATATTGGTCCGCTGAGAAACCCCCTAAAAAGGCATATTGGCCAGTATTTGGCTTCCTTTCCTTCCTTTCGCTCCTTGTCAATCATAACCAGTCTCCCTCTCTTCCACTCCTCGGGGAAGCTGTGATTCGCCAATTCCTCATTCATCTGTCTCAAACACAGGTTCCCACATACATGTCCAAACACCTTGCACGCTTCGGGAGGAACACCATCAGAACCTGGCGCTTTACCCTCCCTCATTCGATCGACTGCCTTCCGCAACTCGCTCGGGGAGAAAAGGGGCACCGGTCTCCATCCCGCGGGTTCCGCCCAGATCACTCGTTCATGTTCTGGAAACAGCTTCCTGACTTCCGCCATCCTAATAATTGTATGCCGCCAATAATTGGGCAGAATGGCTCTGAATAGAATGTTGCCTCTGAACAGAATGTTTTCTTTGCCATTACCAAATAATAGCCATTAACAAATATTCACCATATAGTTCTAAATCTTTCTAATGGTAGATGAAGTAGACAGTGGTATTTCTGATATTTGTAAACTAAAATAAACAAGACTGTCTGAATGTTGCCCCCTAATAATTGAATGTTGCTGAACAAAACGGAACAAAATGTTGACTCTGAACAGGATGTTTCCTTTGCCATTACCAAATTTGCCATTATGTAATGGCAAATTACATAATTTTAAAAAAATTATGTAATTTGCCATTACATAAAAAATGGTTTAACATCACCATATAGTTTTAAATCTTTCTAATGGTAGATGAAGTTGACAGTGATGTTTCCGATATTTGTTAATATGTTTAATTGTAAGATAAAATTATCTCTATTATTTAAGCCTCACTTATCTCGCAGTTACCCAACCTTACCTTACAACAATTTGTTTTCGTTTTTTTTTTCTTATTTAACTTTTTTTTTAATTAACTTCGCACAGAGAACGCCGCCAAAGACTTCGACGACTCCTGTACCCTCCAGAACGGCTCTGCAGGTAACTTATTAATGGAAGAGACAGTAAACTTGCACCACAAATACACCAACAAAGATTTTGATAACAAATAATTTTTTATTATGAATTATTAATTTTGATTTGATTAACGTTTTTTGTGTTTTGTTTTGCTTACTAACGCACTATGTAGTTAGTATTTAAGGAAGATATTTATTTTCTGTTATATATATATTTTTTTTAATCGAATTTTTTCTGTTATTTTTTTGTGAATAAATAATTATTTATCCTTCTGTATCCAAATTCCCTCTGTTTATTCTTTAATCTCTTTATTGACATAAACGAAAATTGGTAACTGTACATTGTTTAAACAAGTTTTTCTTGGTTATTTGCACTTTTAACAAATTCTAATTAGAAGATAAATTGCAAACACTCACTGTTTATTCAAATATTCGTGGTATATTGTACAAACAAGATTTACGTGATTATTTGCATTTTTAACAAATTTTATTTAGCATCCAATTTCCAAATTAATTGAAATTTGTTCTAAATGTATATACATGACATCAGTCGAATTCGTTTATATTTTTATTATTATTTTTAAAAATAATAATAAAAATATAAACGAATTCGACTGAATAAACACAAAGAAATTATAACTATTCATATTATTTTCCAAGATTTTTAAAAGAATTGTTGTGCGGTCCGGGTTTTTTTAAGTCTAGACATACAAGACTAGACATATAAGACTTGAGGACTAGACCAACAATACTAGACAGACAAGACTAGGCCGACAATACTAGACAAACAGGACTAGACCTACAAGACTAGATAAACAAGACTATACTCGGCCCAGCAAGAGAATGCATCTCCTCTCTTGTCTATCTAATCTTGTCGATCTAGTCTTGTATGTCTAGTATGTTTGCCTAGTCTTGTCTGCCTAGTCTTGCCCGTTTAGTCTTGTCTGTCTAGTTTTGTCTGTCTAGTCTTGTTTGTCTGGTCTTGTCCGTCTAGTCTTGTCTGTCTTGTCTGTCTGTTTAGTCTTTTCTGACTAGTTTTGTCTGTCTAGTTTTGTCTGTCTAGTTTTGTCTGTCTAGTCCTGTCTGTCTAGTTATGTCTGTCTTATCTGTCTAGTCTTGTCTGTCCAGTCTTGTCCGTTCAGTGTGGTCTGTCCAGTCTTGTCTGTCCAGTCATGTCTGTCCAGTCTTGTCTGTTCAGTCATATCTATCCAGTCTTGTCTATCGAGTCTTTTCTGTCTAGTCTTCTCTGTCCAGTTTGGTCTGTCGAGTCGTGTCCAGTCTTGTCATTCTAGTCTTGTCTTGTCCGCCTAGTCTTGTCTGTTTCGTCTTGTATGTGTAGTCTTGTCTGTCTAGTCTTGTCTGCCTAGTCTTTATGTCTAGTCTTGTCTGTTTAGTCTTATCTGTCTAGTCTAGTCTGTCTAGTCTTGTCTGTCTAGTCTTATCTGTCTAGTCTAGTCGGTCTAGTCTTGTTTCCCCAATGACGGGGAAGAGAGCGAAACTGGTAATGATTGAAAAAGAGCGAAAGGTAGGAGAGGCAACCAAATACAGGCCAATGTGCCTACTGAATGTGATCGTGAAGATGTTTGAGAGTATGATCGGAGCTATGGAAAATGAGGATCTCGAAGGGGCAGAAGGTCTTTAAGAGGAACAATATGGGTTCAGAGGCCGACGCACTACGGTGAACGCAATGATGCGAGTGGTAGAGAGAGCAAGGTTAGCAAATACGGGGCCATGGTCTACACGTTACTACTGCTTGCAACCTTTCTTCTTCTTCTGGGTAGCACTACAACCCTTGGTGGGTCTTCGCTGTGTTAACGATTTGCCTCCATCGGTCCCGGTCCAACATGGCCTCCTTCCAGTCATATACCTGCATAGTCTGTAGATCTTTTAAAATGTTGTCCTTCCATCTGATTCTCCCTCGCCCCAGCGGTCTCTTTCTTGCTGGGTTTCCATCCCATACTATCTTGATCAGTCGGTCGTCAGGTGCTCCTTGGACATGTCCAGTCCATCTCAGACGCTGGGATTTTATTGATTTGACTATATCCGGTTTTTGGTATATTTCCTGGAGTTCTGCATTCGTCCTTGCGATGTTGCTCCTTGTTTGGATCCTTGACGAGGCCAGATATTCTTCTCAGGATCTTCATTTCAGCCCGCTTTAGTAGAAGCTCATTGTGTTTCGTAAGGGTCCTGGTCTCACAGCCATAATAGATGATCGCTTTGATTACAGCCTGGTACACCCTCAGCTTTGATACTCTCGACACTGTTTTGGATGCTTGCAACCCTGGACCTTGTAATGCGGTCCCATTGTGGGGATCAGGGAGGATTTGGAACAGAATGGGGTAGCTCCCTACCTTCGAAAGATGGTGGGCAGCTACTTGAATGAAAGGGAAATTGTGGCTGTGGAAGGTAAAATCTTCAAAATGAGTGCGGGTGTTCCACAGCGTTCGGTTCTTGGGCCGATTCTGTGGAACATATTTTATGATGAGGTTTTGATATTGAAGCTGCCAGACGGTGTTACACTCGTCGAGTACAGATGACTTAGCGGTTGTCGCTGTCGTAAGAACGGAGGAAAGGCTGAAAGCGATAATGATTGAGGCAATTAGTGGAATTGGCGGGTGGGTGGGGTAAAGGGGGCTTGCTCTGGATCCTCACAAAACCGAGCCAGTCCTGCTAATTGGGAAAAGAAATCTGCGTGAACTGACCGTGCGAATGTGGACAGTTGACGTACCGGCTCGGGAGTCTGTAAGATATCTTGAGGGCTTGCTTCAGCGAAATCTCAGGATACCCGGACAGGTCACCCGGATGGTGAACAAGGCTTCAGTGTGTGTGAGAGCCCTTGGACGGCTGATGCCCAACATAGGTGCGCCTTTTGCCTCCCAGAGGAGGGTTATGAATAAGGTCGTGCACTCCATTCTCCTGTATGGTGTGCCGGCATAGATAAATGCCTTCAGGATTGAATGTTACGGAGCGAGACTGATGAGAGTGCAAAGGTTTTTTATGCTGCTGCGTGTATTAATCGCATACAGGATTGTTTCTGGCGACGCCGTGGCAGTCGTTGCTGTTGTCATCCCGTTAGATCTTCGGGAGCATGAAAGAGTAAGAGTTGTGGAAGGGGATGACCCTAGAACTGAAAGGGAAAAAAATAATGTGTGTATGGCAAGAGCTATGGGAAGGGTTGGAAAAGGGAGCCTGGACTATGCAACTGATTCCGACTGTCTGACTGATGTATGGGTCAACTGTGGCACGGGAAGGTGAATTATCACCTCACCCAGGCGCTTACGGGGCTATGGATGCTTTGAGTCTTACCTGGTGCGCATTGGGAAACTACTTGAAGCGCACTGTAGGTATTGTGGAGCGACTGAGGACACAACGGAGCATACAAGTGTATGAGATGGATGAGAATGAGGAGCGCAGCAGAATGCAAGGTGGGAGAGAAAGTAAATAAGGAAAGTATGGTGAGGATCATGCTCCGCAGTGAGTATGGATGGGACGTGCTGACTGGTATGATTGGATATATAATGAGGAGAAAGGAGTAATATGAAAGGGATGAGCGTGAGGACGAGGGGTTGTTACCCGCGAGCCGTGCGTACAAACGCCGGGCCTCCCTTAGTGCGAAAGGGGCGCACAAATTTATTGAAAACTCTGATGCGATTAACCCCGATCCCGGCACAACGAAACAACGTAAATGCGGATGAATGCTTTGGAAATGAGAGGGGGAGCAACGTGATGAAGTTAAGCCAAATTTTGGATTCCATCACGTTAGCAGCGAAAGATCACATGTTCTGGAACCTCCACCTCCACTTCCGGTCAACAAACAACAACCCCACGCGTGGGGCTGCATAGATCTAACACCCTGTTTATCGTGGGGTTACATAGACCTCACACCCTGTTTAGCGTAGGGTTACTTAGACTTACTACATAGGGTGGTCTGAATGGTGGGGGTCTTGTCTGTCTAGTCTTGTCTGACTAGCCTTCTATGTCTAGTCTTGCTTGTCTAGTCTTATTCGTCTAGTATTCTTTGTCAAGTCTAGTCTAGTCTTATTCGTCTAATATTCTTTGTCAAGTCTTATCTATTCGGCTTTATTTGTGTAGTCTTGTCTGTCTAGTCTAATTATGTAGTTTGAAACAGACTCTGTATAAATTGTCTATAGTTGGTTTCCGTTTGATATGTAGAACACTATCATAGCTACAAGTTTGAAAATGGTAGATAATATAAATAATTTAATCCACCTAAATAAACCTTTAAAATGGTGTTAACCACAAGATTCTATTTAGAATAGTTTTTGAGTTTCTTCACGCAAGAAATAGCACCAACATCGATAATCCACAAATTGTTGAACGTTTTTGTTACGTGTTTAGAATTGGCCTAGAGGTAAAGATCTGGATTACAATTCCAGCTAAGATTTTGAAATTAGCAAGGATTGTTAAGGATTAAAATATTTATAGAATGATGGGAACTAGAGCGCTGTGTCTATAATAGTTTTCTAGATAACCATCTTCAAGCTCAAGTTTAAAATTTATTGTAAGAAATGAGGTTGATGCACATTTTCTTTAATATGTAGGTTGTTGAATTGCAAATAAATTAGAAATACTAGATTTGCAAATGAGTCTTATTTATGAAACTTACACCTAGTGTCTCTAATTTATCATTATTTCTGTTAGTGCCTGCAACTGAATCTTTCAATTTTCCATTATTTTGATCATTATTTTCGTACCAAAAAATCTCTTCTTCTTGATTTAGAACTTTGTCCTGTATTGTACTGCTCTCTACCCCTCTTGCGATCCGATCGTCCAGGACTCCTTTTATCTCTTGGGCGGGCGGCCCGGGAGTCATCAGCTTTGTGGCTTTCCGTCTTTTGCCCACTTGGCAATTCTATCCTGGTCCCTCCTGTCTGCATGGTCTCTCCAGTGCCTTCTTCTGAAACTGACCGATCTGACAACATCTTTCATTTCGATGCTTCTCAAGAGTTTCTTAGTTTTTGTTGTTTCGGCTCGAGTTTCGGCAGCGTATGTTAGGATGGGTCTTACACAGGTTTTATATATCCTTATCTTGCATTCTGCCGTCATATATTTGCTTTTCCATATTAGGTCACTTAGGCTACCGGAAATGAATGATGCTTTGAGGCAGTTCGCTATTACTTCCTCAATCAGGTTTCTGCTGACCGATATTTGCGACTCTAGGTAGTTGAATTTCATGACCTTTTCTATCGTTTTATTTCCAGCATAAGTTTGCACCTGACAGGTTCTTTGGATATAACCATTGATTTAGTTTTTTCTGATGATATGATCTTGTTGAATTTTTTGGCGGTTTTATTGAGTGCAAATAGTAATCTTTGTAGGTCGTCTTCGTTCTCTGATATTAGTGTGGCATCATCTGCATAACATATTATCTTGAGGCAGTTGTTAGTCATTCTGTATCCTGTTCCTGTGTTTTTGACCTCTTTGATTATTTCGTTCTTCATAATGTTACAGTGGGTTGGAACTAAGCCGTCACCCTGTCTAATTCCAGCCGTGGTGTCAATTTTTGGTCTGCTTTAATGTGTGTGCTATTGTTTAAGTCTTTTATTACGTTAATGTATCTGTCATCCACTCGATGATGACTTGTTTGAAGCTTGTTTGAAGTCCGCTTGTTTGAAGTCCACAATACATAAGTAGACGGGTTTGTCAAATTCAATTCCTTTCTCCGCTAGTTGTCGCACTATGAAGATAGCGTCTATTGTTGATCTATTTTTTGCGGAATCCCTGCTGTCCTTCACAGCTTCCCACGGCAACTTCGATTTTCTCGGCTAATATTTTTGTGAAAATTTTAAGCACTGCACTAAGCAGTGTGATGCCACGGTATTTCTTGGGTTCTTTTTTTGTACCTTTCTTGAAGATTGGTACTGTTATGCCGGTCCTCCATTCTTCTGGAATTCGTTCTTCTTGGAGGATTATTGGAAAGAGTTGCATTATTTCTTTAATGATGGTATTTCCCCCATTTTTGATCATTTTATTGCTGATATTATTAATGCCTGTTGCTTTTTTAGATTTTCACTGTCTTGAGGATGTCATCTATTGTATTTGATTGTTCATCGGTTGTGCCTGTGAGTGCATGTGTTAAGTATTCTGCTTCTTCAGTTTCTGCTTCTGCCTCGCCTTTATAGATTTCTTTAAATTATTGTATCCACTGATCTTGGCTGATGGTAGTAACCTGGATGTCCTCTGTTATTCGTTTCTTTCTGTTTCTTAGTATTTTCCAGATCTTCTGACCTCCATATAGGTCGTGCTGCATTTCGTTAGAGAAGTTTTCCCAATATCAAAAAATCTCGATGTTCTTATTTAGAAAAAATCTTGCATTTCTTAATAATAGTTTTGCATTTTGTTTTTCTTAATAATAATTTTGCAGTTTGTTTTTAAAATTCGCACAAGTCGATCTATTTTTCAATAATAAAATTTCCTTATTATGGACAAACGTTTTTAACCCAAATTCTAGATTCCCGACAACAATGTGCTAATAATATAAATATCAAAGTTTCATTTCGTTTTGACAAATCTTGACATTAATGAATGATTTTATAATTAATATGTTTTACAGTTTAATATTCATTATTCTACATAAGATTTCCGTTTAATTTTCAATTAAAAAGTAAACAAATAAACTCGCTTTATTATTATATCAAGTTTGATTTATTAAAATAATAAGACGAAATATAGCTTGAATATATAAATATATCCAACCTTACCGTAGCTCTATAATATTAAGTCTTACTAAGGCTATGACACACAAGGCTGACCTGTCCCCTCTCCTCTTCAATATATACTTGGAGGCAGTGTTCCAAGAGGCATTGGTGGATGTGGCATTAATATCAACGGCACCCTTATTATTCATATACGATTCGCTGATGATACGGTCGTACCGCCGACAGCCTCCCACATCTCCAGAATATGATGAACCTTATCGTCGAACATAGCACACAGTACATACATACAATAACCTTTCTTCGCATAAAAAAAACACAAACCTGCCCTCTTACAATACCAAAAAAAAAATAATTAATCGCCCACCATAAAAAATAAAGTCCATGTTAAAAGAGAGAGAGAGAGAGAAAACTACACTAGGCTATTTCTCTGTTTCCGTCCCCTGTTCCTTCCATCCTTTTATCCTTTCCATCATTACCAAACCACTACCATCTTGATTCATGCACTGTTTCCATTTCCTCCCTAACACCCTCTCTCTTTCGGTCCACTCTCCTTTTTTGCACTCCTCAAACCAATGCACCCACGCGTCCTTCCCTGCCCCACATACACCACAACTCTTATACTTGTCATCCATCCAATACTTTCGCCCTCTTTATTCACAGCCGCATCTAAACCTGGCAATTACTGACTGGGTATAGCACACAGTATGGTCTACATATGAACGTTGCCAAGACCAAGGTAGTTGTGTTCTCCAAGGCACCTAGACGGGCGGTCCTTCAAATTAACAACCAAGTCATGGAACAAGTGCCGTCCGTTAAATATCTTGGAGCCCTTGTCAACGAGAGTAGTGGCCCTAAAATGGAAATCAGATCAAGGATAGAGCAGGCCAGAAGGACATACATCTCCATGAAGACCCTCTTCACTAGTGGATACCTAACCCTATAGCTCCGCATACGTATATTACGTTGCTTTATCTTCCCAGTGCTACTCTATGGCTCCGAGAGCTGGACATTCGGCCAATGAATGGAGAACCGCATTTACGCCTTTGAGATGGACTTGTATTGCCGTATATTGCGTATAGCCTGGGTAGACTGGATAACCAACGAGGAAGTATTGAGGAGAATAGGTAAAGGTAAAGAGCTGATGGCAACCGTCAAAGAACGATTTTTTTCTAGGTATATTATAGAGCTACGAACAGGTTGAATATATTTATATATTCAAGCTATATTTCGTTTTTAATAAATTTGTATGATTGGATCTATAATTAGTATGGGTTCCCAAATAATGAAGGGCGATTAGTATTGACAAATATTTAATTAATTTTAAAACTATTTTATCATTATATCACATGTTTTACAGTTAAATATTTATTATTAAAAAATAAAATTAATTTTTAATTAAAAAGTAAATAAATAAACTCAATTTTGCTAAGAATTCCAGAGATTTCTTTGGAACTTTCAAGCAGGCACTCAGAAAATACGCTCCGCCAAGCCTCCACTTCAGAGACTCACAAGGCAAACTGGCTTATAACGACAAGGACAACTGCTCTGATCCATCCGCTTCACAAAAAGGGAGATTTTACGGATCTAAACAACTACCGTGGAATTTCTCTCGTCCCGGTAACATATAAGATTCTCTCGAAGGCGTTATAAACAAGGGCAGAAAATCAGTTGGATAGTAAACTTGGAGAATACCAGGGGGGCTCCAGGAAGACCCGATCCTGTGTTGAACAGATCTTCAATCTTAAAACTGTACTTGCATACTACATGATGAGAAACTGCAAGGTGGTTGTCACCTTTGTTGATTTTAGGAAGGCCTACGATTCCATTGATAGAGAAATGCTTAACAAAGTACTCCAGGAACTGGGGCTAGACAACAAAACCCGCAGACTCATCCTAGAAACATTGACCAACACCCATTCCAAGGTTAAAAACTGGAGTGAGACAAGGAAATGGACTTTCCCCACTTCCCTTCAACTGTGTCCTTGAAAAGGTTATGAGAGAATGGCGCAAGGAACGAACAATTTGAGTGCTCAGAGTGGTATCTACCTGGGACGTAAGAACGATGAACTGGTTGTAGATTGCCTGGCCTTTGCAGATGACATGGCACTGTTTACTGATTCTCTTGAGATGACAACAATGCAGGTAAACTGCCTCAGAAAACAGGCTGCCAAAATGGGTCTTCAAGTGTCGCTAGAGAAAACAGAATTCTTCACAAACATCAGAGAAGCAAAATTTAAGGTCAAAGGAGCAAACAGAGAGATGTTACTAGAACAGGGAAACATCAAGCGAACTGAGACATTTAAGTATCTCGGCGAATGGATTGAGCCAAATTTATCAGAAAGAGCATCATTATCCAAGAGAGTCAACAAGTTAGAACTAGCTTATCGACTGACTAAGAACACTTACATAAAGAAATGCCTGTCACGCAACCTTAAACTTAAGCACTACACATCAGTCTTACGACCAGAAGCCCTGTATGCCATGGAGTGTCTTTCCTTGAACCGAAGGGGTCTAATAGAGAAATTGGAAATCAGAGAGAGGAGAATCCTCAGGAAGATCCTATGCCCGGTAAAGGAAGATGGGGAATTCCGAAGGCGGCTTAACTCTGAGCTCTACGAACATATGGAGATGCTCTCTAGCTGTGCAAGGAAAAGAAGGGTAGCTTTCTATGGCCACGTTGCAAGATTGCCTCCAAACCGACTAACCAACCGTCTGTTCACTTTCTGGCAAAACAAGAAGGTTCGTGCCATCTGGTTGACAGAAACCGAGAAGGATATTAAAGAACTGGGAATAACAGATTTTCAAAACAGACAGTCTGTGGGACGCACCCTGAAGAAAGGTACCCCCTAGACAGAAGAGAGAAAGGAGTTACACCGGCAGAAGATGCGACAATACTCGGCAAAGGTCAAAGCCCGACAGTTGAACAAGCGTCGAAAACAAGAAGAAGAAACTCAATTTATTATTAATTTTTGTCGTTCTCAATTTATTATTAATTAATCTCGTTAATTATTTTACGACAAATTTGTTCAAATCTGCGTTTGTATAAGTGAATGAACAATACAATGAACCCTCGAACAAGCAGTAACTACTAATTAGGAAGTTAGTCTTTACATTAGTCACCTCATGACTGAATCTACATAAACCTACTTTAGAGAATCACTGCAATTTCATTTACTTTTTATGGCCATTAAACAGCAACAACACAATCTTAATTTTGATATTTGAACACGACTTGTTTATTAATAAATAATAATAATTATCTTTATTATCACCAACAGTGCGAAATGATTTAAATATGTGTCTGTAATTATTAGGTAAACAAAGCACTAATTAAGTTAATGATATCAATTACGTAAGTGTCTAATAAATCAACTTAAAACAAGAATGTTATCAAAGTTTCAAAACCACTTCAACCATTTTTACAATTAAATCTTCAAAATCCTTCCACTCCCACATTTCTTCTATTACATCATTGTTACTTCCTTGAAAGAAAATGTGGTGCAAGTTTATTTTTGGTGTTTTAAATATTTTTTTTGTGAAATTGATTTGTTGTGATTTGTTGCATTTGATTTCTGTGTAATAGGATGTGTTAAAGGAGAAACAGCAGCATATAGAGCAGTTGTTGAAGGAGAGAGACATCGAACGAGCGGAGATTACGCGAGCCGCTAGTCAGGCCGACGAGGCCGAACAGAAATTCGCCAGTTTGAAACAGGAATTCGACCAGGTAGCATTTTTTTAGCTTTTTCAGTTTGTATGTCTTAAAATAATTCGTGATTGAACGAATGACGACACATTCATGCTGTGTTTTCCTTGAACTTTGTTATTCTATTCTCATATTTTCTTGTGAATATTTTCGATTTGAAAGTGGTTCATTGAAATTTTAAGTTCAGAGATTACGTCTACGTCCGTATTGTGTAGATCAACGTTTCCCAAAGTATTCCCACACTTTGTTAAATAACGATTTTAGAAAATTGGTTTTTCTCGCTGTTTTCATGATGCCATAACTTTTGAACCGTTTATCACAGAGATTTCTAGTTTTTACCAATCGGTTCAGCATGCCAAAATTAGTCAAGGTGCATGTAGAGGAAACATTGCTTAGTTTTCGTGTAATTTCGTGCGAAAAGAACAAGCACACAATAATACTACTTATAATATATAAAATGTCGAGAGGCACAAGTGCTAACACTTCCCCGACACTTCGACAACACTTCACAATAAAAAAGTTCAGCGAAGTTTCAATGTTCAAATGTTCCAAAAGACACCCTGGCACTTTGACAACACTTCGTTCACGCATTATGTCACTTCGACACTTCGTTCAGACACTTCGACGACATTTCATTTTCAAAGTTATTAACTTTTCGCACTTTGACGACATTTACGCATTATGTTCCTTTTGTCCAAAAATTGGATTTTGATATTGTTCAAGGTTGATTATTACCAACTTGACAAAAAAAAAACTCATTAAATACTAAGTTTTCTTATGGAAACTTGAATTTTCTACACTTTTGTTTTAAACATTTTTCAAAATTTTGTTTAGTTTTCGAGTTATTGGCGAATTTTTGCGACAAGAAAAAAATATGAACAAAATAATGTTTTGACGTTGTTCAAGATTGATTATTACCAACCTGTCAGATAAAAAATCACTATATACTACGTTTTCTTATAGAAAATTTAATTTTCTACAAGTGTTATTTGAAACATTTTTAACACAGAGAAATGTTAAACAAAATTTGACTTTGTTTTAAAGTTGGTTTTTAAAAAACTTGATGGATAAAAAGTCGCTAAATAACAAGTTTTCTTATACGAAATTTAATTCTCTTTAAGTTTTATTCGAAACTTTTTTCAAAATTTTGCTTAGTTTTCGTGTTATTTGCGAATTTTTGCGACAAGAAAAAATTTTAAACAAAAATGTTTTGACGTTGTTCAAGATTGACTCTAACCAACTTGACAGATCAAAAATTAATAAATACTAAGTTTTTCTAGAGAAAATTTAGTTTTCTACAAGTTTTATTTGTAATATTTTGCAAAATTTCGTTTAGGTTTCGAGTTATTTTCGAATCTATGTGATAAGAGAAATGTTAAACAAAATTTATCTTTGTTTTAAAGTTAGTTTAAAAAAAACTTGAAGATAAATAACAAGTTTTCTTATACAAAATTTAATTCTCTTTTCGTTTTATTGGAAACTTTTTTCAAAATTTTGCTTATTTTTCGTGTTATTTGCGAATTTTTGCGACAAGAAAAAATTTTAAACTAAAATGTTTTGACGTTGTTCAAGATTGATTCTTCTAACCAACTTGACAGATCAATAATTAATAAATACTAAGTTTTGTAATTGAAAATTTAATTTTCTACAAGATTTATTTGAAATATTTTTCAAAATTTCGTTTAGGTTTCGACTTATTCGTATCTATGTTATAAGAGAAATGTTAAACAAAATTTGACTTTGTTTTAAAGTTGGTTATTAAAAAACTTGATGTATAAAAAGTCGCTAAATAACAAGTTTTCTGATACAAAATTTAATTCTCTTTAAGTTTTATTCGAAACTTTTTTCAAAATTTTGCTTAGTTTCCCTGTTATTTGCGAGTTTTTGCGACAAGAAAAAGTTTTAAACAAAAATGTATTGTCGTTGTTCAAGATTGATTCTTACCAACTTGACAGATCAAAAATTAATAAATACTAGCTTTCATTATAGAAAATTTAATTTTCTACAAGTTTTATTTGATACATTTTTCAAAACTTCGCATTGTTTCCGAGTTATTTTGGAATCTTTGAGAGAAGAAAAATGTAAAGTAAATCCAGGCACAATGATAGAAAAGTTTTTTTGTAGAGTTATCGTTATATTTATTCCGTGGTTTTAACGAAGTGTCGTCGTGGTGTAACGAAGTGTTGTGAATATTTGTAATAACAAACATGTTAAACAAAATTTGACTTTGTTTTAAAGTTTGTTATTAAAGATTTTTATAGATAAAAAGTCGCTAAATAACAAGTTTTCTTATACTAAATTTAATTCTCTTTAAGTTTTATTCGAAACTTTTTTTCAAAATTTGGCTCAGTTTTCTTAATATTGGCGAATTTTTGCGACGAGAAAAAAAAATGCGAAACAAAAGTGTTTTGACGTTGTTCAACATTCATTATTACCAACTTGCCAGATCAAAAATTAATAAAAAGTAGGTTTTCTTTTTTCATAGAAAATGTAATTTTCTACAAGTTTTATTTGAAACATTTTTCAAAACTTCGCATTGTTTCCGAGTTATTTCGGAATCTTTGAGAGAAGAAATGTAAATTAAATCCAGGCACAACGATAGAAATGTTTTTTTTTTGTAAAGTTAAGGCCGATTCTCATAAACGCGACACTCAGCTACGCGATGACGCGCGACAATGTGTTGCGAATTGTCATGTCGCCGATTCTTTGCTGCAAGTGTCAAATCTGCAGTTTCTCTACATTTCAGGTTAAGTTATATTTTCAAAATGTCAAGTTCCGATGATGATTTTTTCGTCTTAGCCATATGTTATGAAAATGAGGAATTAAAAGAAAAGAAGACGAAAAGAAAATATTGGGTGCATCAGATCATAAGAACAAGACTATTAGAAGGAGAATTCCATACTCACTTCAAACAATTGCAAGAAGATGAATTTATTTTGTAAGTCATACAGTTCAATATAATCGGCACAAGAGCGATCAATTCCTCTGTTTTTTCGTCGTTCATTCCACTCATTTTCAACAAAGTGGGGAAAGATGATTCGTTCTGGCGCTAAAGAGAATGTGAGGTCTATGTAACCCCACGCTTGGGGTTACACGAGTTTTAGCGTGGGGCTACATAGACCTCACACCCTCTTTAGCGTAAGGTTACGTAGACCTCACACCCTCTTGAGAAGGTGGGAAGGTGACCTTCTCAAGAGGGTGTGAGGTCTACGTAACCTTACGCTAAAGAGGGTGTGAGGTCTATGTAGCCCCACGCTAAAACTCGTGTAACCCCAAGCGTGGGGTTACATAGACCTCACATTCTCTTTAGCGTGGGGCTACATAGACCTCACACTCTCTTGGGAAGGTGGGAAGGTGGCGCCAGAACGAATCATTTTTCCCTACTCAACAACACGCCGGTTTTTGACCCAATCCGCCATTAAAATCACAAACAAACTGGTCAAACGTCTAACGTCAAAACGCAAAAGAATGCTCACGAAATAATCCCAGCGACAACGCGCGGCATAGTGACTTGTAGCAGCAGTCGCGTAGCCATAGTGAAAACGTGCCCATTTAAAACAATGTAATTATTATTAGACAGGCGATGTCGCTCGACGTCGCGTAGCTGGGTGTCGCGTATATGAGAATCGGCCTTTAGAATGAAGTGTCGTCGCGGTGTAACGAAGTGTTTTCGAGACAAACGAAATGTCGAAGTACAACGAAGTGTTTCCGAGGTAAACGAAATGTCGAAGTACAACGAAGTGTTTTCGAAACAAACGAAATGCCGGGAGGCACAAGTGTTAACACTTCCCCGACACTTCGACAACACTTCACAATAAAACTGTTCAACGAAGTTTCAATGTTCAAATTTCAATGTTTCAAAAGACACTTCCCTGGCACTTTGACAACACTTCGTTCACGCATTATGTCACTTCGTTCAGACACTTCGAGGACAGAACGAGTTATGAACTTTTCGCACTTTGACGACACTTCATTTACGCATTATGTTCCTTCGACACTACGACACTTCGTTCAGACATCTCGATAAACTTTCGCAAATTACACAAAAATTAATCAAAGTTTCCGGGAAACCCTTATTATTCGACTAATTTTGGGATACTAAATCGATTGGTGAAAACTATAAATCTCTGTGATACACCGTTCAAAAGTTATGCTAGTTCAAAAGTTATATAACTTATTTTATTTTCACCAGAGTTATGAAATTTTCTTTATTTATTTTACATCAATTTTGAATTATTAAGTAAATATTTTTCTTCTGAAATAGTAATAAATAATAATAATTTTTATTGTCGCCTACAGTAACAAATGGTAAATAGTAATAATATTTATTGTTGTTATTTTTGTAATTAGTATTGTCAAGAATGTGATAAGAAATTCAGGGAGTACGGGGAGACAATAGAGAAACTGAGAGCAGAGAACGAAGACGTTTCGGCGCAGCTGGATGACGAGAAGAGGAAAAATGAAGATTTGCAATTCAAATTCGAAGAGGCAGCGATCACCAAAGGCGATATTGAGGTACAATTTATTTATTACGTCTATTTACATGCCTCGATCTGTACGATTTATCGATTCAACAAATCTAATTCGTGTTTGCATATTTCACATAAACTACTTTTCCAAACAGACACAAATCTCACATATCCTTTTGGATATCCATCCATGCATATCCATTTATCCTCTTGGATTGCCATGTTTAATTCAGTCTTGTCTACAACAACAATTATTCTACGTCTTGTCTACAACAACAATTGTTCTACGTTTTGTCTACAAGAACATTTGTTTTACGTCTTGCCTAAAACAGCAATTGTTCTACGTCTTGTCTACAAGAACAATTGTTCTACGTCTTGTCTACAACAACAATTGTTCTACGTCTTGTCTACAAGAACAAGTGTTCTACGTCTTGCCTACAACAACAATTGTTCTACGTCTTGTCTACAAGAACAATTGTTCTACATCTTGCCTAAAACAAAAATTGTTCTACGCCTTGTCTACAAGAACAATTGTTCTACGTCTTGCCTACAACAATTGTTCTACGTTTTGTCTACAAGAACAATTGTTCTACGTCTTGCCTACAACAATTGTTCTACGTCTTGTCTACAACAACAATTGTTTTACGTCTTGTCTACAACAACAATAGTTCTTCGTTTTGTCTACAACAACAATTGTTCTACGTCTTGTCTACAACAACAATTGTTGTACGTCTTGTCTACAACAACAATTGTTCTACGTCTTGTCTACAACAACAATTGTTGTACGTCTTGTCTACAACAGACAAGACCGGACAAGAACAGGCAAGACAAGACCAGACACGTTCGGATTAGACTAGACAGGCTTGTTCAGTTTTGTCCAAGCTTGTCCAGTTTGGTCTAAGCTTGTCCAGTTTTATTAAGTCTAGAGAAGACTAAGACCAGACTAGACAAGAGTAGACAAAACTAGACAAGACTAGACAAGACTAGACAAGACTAGACAAGACTAGACAAGACTAGACAAGACTAGACAAGACTAGACAAGACTAGACAAGACTAGACAAGACTAGACAAGACTAGACAAGACTAGACAAGACTAGACAAGACTAGACAAGACTAGACAAGACTAGACAAGACTAGACAAGACTAGACAAGACTAGACAAGACTAGACAAGACTAGACAAGACTAGACAAGACTAGACAAGACTAGACAAGACTAGACAAGACTAGACAAGACTAGACAAGACTAGACAAGACTAGATAAGACTAGACAAGACTAGACAAGACTAGACAAGACTAGACAAGACTAGACAAGACTAGACAAGACTAGACAAGACTAGACAAGACTAGACAAGACTAGACAAGACTAGACAAGACTAGACAAGACTAGACAAGACTAGACAAGACTAGACAAGACTAGACAAGACTAGACAAGACTAGACAAGACTAGACAAGACTAGACAAGACTAGACAAGACTAGACAAGACTAGACAAGACTAGACAAGACTAGACAAGACTAGACAAGACTAGACAAGACTAGACAAGACTAGACAAGACTAGACAAGACTAGACAAGACTAGACAAGACTAGACAAGACTAGACAAGACTAGACAAGACTAGACAAGACTAGACAAGACTAGACAAGACTAGACAAGACTAGACATGACTAGACAAGACTAGACAAGACTAGACAAGACTAGACAAGACTAGACAAGACTAGACAAGACTAGACAAGACTAGGCAAGACTAGACAAGACTAGACAAGACTAGACAAGACTAGACAAGACTAGACAAGACTAGGCAAGACTAGGCAAGACTAGGCAAGACTAGGCAAGACTAGGCAAGACTAGACAAGACTAGACGAGACTAGACGAGACTAGACGAGACTAGACGAGACTAGACGAGACTAGACGAGACTAGACGAGACTAGACGAGACTAGACGAGACTAGACGAGACTAGACGAGACTAGACGAGACTAGACGAGACTAGACGAGACTAGACGAGACTAGACGAGACTAGACGAGACTAGACGAGATTAGACGAGACTAGAAAAGACTAGACAAGACTAGACAAGACTAGACAAGACAAGACTAGACAAGACTAGACGAGACTAGATGAGACTAGACGAGACTAGACGAGACTAGAAAATAGTTGACAAGACTAGACAAGACTAGACAAGACTAGACAAGACTAGACGAGACTAGACGAGACTAGACGAGACTAGACGAGACTAGAAAAGAGTAGACAAGACTAGACAAGACTAGACAAGACTAGACAAGACTAGACAAGACTAGACAAGACTAGACAAGACTAGACAAGACTAGACAAGACTAGACAAGACTAGACAAGACTAGACAAGACTAGACAAGACTAGACAAGACTAGACAAGACTAGACAAGACTAGACAAGACTGGACAAGACTGGACAAGACTGGACAAGACTGGACAAGACTGGACAAGACTGGACAAGACTGGACAAGACTAGACAAGACTAGACAGGACTAGACAAGACTAGACAGGACTAGACAAGACTAGACAAGACTAGACAAGACTAGACAAGACTAGACAAGACTAGACAAGACTAGACAAGACTAGACAAGACTAGACAAGACTAGACAAGACTAGACAAGACTAGACAAGACTAGACAAGACTAGACAAGACTAGACAAGACTAGACAAGACTAGACAAGACTAGACAAGACTAGACAAGACTAGACAAGACTAGACAAGACTAGACAAGACTAGACAAGACTAGACAAGACTAGACAAGACTAGACAAGACTAGACAAGACTAGACAAGACCAGACAAGACCAGACAAGACCAGACAAGACCAGACAAGACCAGACAAGACCAGACAAGACGAGACAAGACTAGACAAGACTAGACAAGACTAGACAAGACTAGACAAGACTAGGCAAGACTAGACGAGACTAGACGAGACTAGACGAGACTAGACGAGACTAGACAAGACTAGACAAGACTAGACAAGACTAGACAAGACTAGACAAGACTAGACAAGACTAGACAAGACTAGACAAGACTAGACAAGACTAGACAAGACTAGACAAGACTAGACAAGACTAGACAAGACTAGACAAGACTAGACAAGACTAGACAAGACTAGACAAGACTAGACAAGACTAGACAAGACTAGACAAGACTAGACAAGACTAGACAAGACTAGACAAAACCAATCAAGATCAGGCAAGAGCAGACAAGACCAAACAAGACCAAACAAGACAACACAGGACCAGGCAGGATCAGACAAGAGCAGACAAGCCCAGATTAGAGCAGACAAGACCATACAAGACTAGACAAGGCAAGTCTAGACAGGACAGGACCACACAAGACTAGCTAGCAACAAGCTTCTCCAGTTTAGTCTAAGCTTGTCCAGTTTTGTCCAAGCTTGTCCAGTTTGCTCTAAGCTTGTCCAATTTTGTCCAGACTTGTCCAGATTTGTTTATGGAGTATGGAGTTTAAGCTTATGGAGTTTTGTCCAAGCTTGTCTAGCTTTCTCCAAGCTTGTTCCATTTTGTACAAGCTAGTCCAGTTTTTTCCAAGCTTGTCCAGTTGTGTCCAAGCTTCTCCAGTTTTCTCCAATCTTGTTTAGTTTTGTCCAGTCTTGTCTCTCCTTATTTAGTCGAGTATTGTTTAGGCTAGTCTTGTGCACAAACTAGAAATAATGCTGCAATAAGGAATAAGTAAATAGTGATATGATACGTCTATATTGGATGTAAACAGAGAGTAACACGAGACCTAGTCTAAATACTGAAATGATCTCTCGGTAATCCACCCAACGAGAACGCACTAAAAATAGCTCGGACAAGACAACAAGGCCTTTTATTGCGGTGAGAATGAGCTAATATTAATTAGCTGAAACTACATTGTGCAAGCAGTCTTGGGGTTAAATCTTATAAACTGATTTTCGAATTTGAAATCGTACAAATCGAGGTATTTAACCGTCACAAATTGTATCATTTGTACACTAAACCTTGTCATACACGCACTAACACGATCTGTTTATACGTAATTTCAGCGAGACGTCCAAATTCAAACCGTAAGTTTTACAAGTAAAACCGTAATACGTGTCCCGTTTCGTTCTTGTTTTGTCCCATTTGCTGTGTTTTTAATCAGAACGTGCCATTGTTAATCAACTATGACTAATTGTTTGTTTGTCCAGTCTACTCAAATCTAACGCAACTAATTAATCTATATATGAACATACACGCAAGATCCTAAACAGTTTTTTAATTAGATAAGACTAGAATTGTTTGAATAGACGAGATATAAGATAGACATCAACTGTATAAGACTAGTTTTAAATAATCCTGGGCGCTCCACGCTTTAATTTATAATCACTAATGTCAACATGTAAAAAAATATTTTATCCTTTTATTAATTATTTTATTTTCTAGTTTAGTTTTGAGTAGTCTAATCTAGTCTGGACTCTTGTCTAGTCTTGTATTAGATGTAAAAATGTATTAGATTAGCCTAAATAAGCAGACTAATCTGAAGTAAGTTATTGCTGGATTAGTTTTAAATTATGATAACGTAATCTTTGTGGGGGCTCCACGCTTTAATTTATAGTCACTAATGTCAGTATGGAAAAAATAGTGTCTCCTTTTCAATGCATTTTAATAAAAATATTGTTTTATATATTTTATTTTTTAGTTTAGTTTTGAATAGTCTAATCTAATCTTGTCCACTTTGTCAAGTCTTGTGTTGCATTAGATGTAAAAAAGTTTTAGATTTGCCTAGATAAAGAGATTAGTCGGAACTAAGGGATGGCTAGACTATTTTTAAATTATGTTGACGTAATCTTCGTGGACGCTCCACGCTTTAATTTACAGTCACTAATGTCAGTGTAGGAGAAAAATTGTCTGCTTTTTAATGCATTTTAATAAAAACATGTTTTTTATATATTTTATTTTCTTGTTTAGTTTTGAGTAGTCTTATCTGGTCTAGTCTACTTTCTCTATTGTCTTATCTAGTCTTGTATTAAATGTAAAAATATTTTAAATTAGCCTAAATAAGCAGACTAGTCGGGACTAAGCGGTTGCTAAACTCGTTTTCAATTATGTTAACATAATCTTCGTGGGCGCTCCCCGCTTTAATTTACAGTCACTAATGTCAGCGCAGAAAAAAATTGTCTCTTTGTCTTTAAAAATTGTCTTTTTAATACAGTTTAATAAAAAAAATGGATTTTATATATTTTATTTTCTTGATTAGTTTTGAGTAGTCTAATAATCTAGTCTTGTCTAATTTTTCTATTGTCTTGTCTAGTCTTGTATTCAATGTAGTAATATATTAGATTAGCCTAGATAAGCAGACTAGTCGGAACTAAGCTATTGCTGGACTAGTTTTAAATCATATTTCGTGGGCGCTCCACGCTTTAATTTACAGTCACTAATGTCACTATGGAAAAAAAATATTGTCTCATTTTCAATGCATTTTAGTAAAACATGGTTTTTATATATTTTATTTTCTAGTTTAGTTTTGAGTAGTCTAATCTAGTCTTCACTACTTTTCTCTATTGTCTTGTCTTGTCTTGTATTAAATGTGTTAGATTAGCCTAGATTAGCAGATTAGTCGGAACTAAGCGATTGCTATCATCATCATCAGCCTTTTATGTCCCACCGAGGCAGCGGCCTCTTCTCTGCCACATATCTAACCTCAGCACTAAGATTTGAATATATGGGACCTAGCGGTTTAACGTCGAATCCGAATGAAAAAATTTCCAGATAAGAGTTAGGCAGTTGAGACCCTACGGTTGCTTAAGCCGGATTGGGGAATTGAGTGTGATGGGTTGCAGCCATTAGTTTTTAATTTTTGCTGCTTTGGTTCTGTGTGGGATTCGAACCCACGCTGTCACGCTTGACTCAAGAGCCAAGTGCTTAGCTATCTGAGCCACCACTATACCACAGCGATTGCTATACTAGTTTTATATTATTTTGACGTAATCTTCGTGCGCGTTCCACGCTTTAATTTATAGTCACTAATGTCAGTATGGAAAAAAAATATTGTCTCCTTTTCATTGAATTTTAATAAAAACATTGTTTTTATATATTTTATTTTCTAGTTTACTTTTGAGCAGTCTAATTTAGTCTTGACTACTTTTCTCTATAGTCTTGTCTAGTCTTGTATTAGATGTAAAAATGTATTAGATTTTCCTAGATTAGTAGACGAGTCTGAAATAAGCGATTGTTAGACTAGCTTTAAATTATGTTGACGTGATCTTCGTGGGCGCTCCATGCTTTCATTTATAGTCACTAATGTCAGTATGGAAAAAAATATGATCTCCTTTTCAATTCATTTTAATAAAAATATATTTTATTTTCTAGTTTAGTTTTGAGTGGTATAATCTAGTCTTGTCTATTTTTCTCTATTTTCTTGTCTAGTCTTGTATTAAATGTAAAAATGTTTTAGATCAGCCTAGATAAGTAGACTAGTCAGAACTAAGCGATTGATAGACTCGTTTTAAATTATGTTAACGTAATCTTCATGGGCGCTCCAGGCTTTAATTTACAGTCACTAATGTCAGTATGAGAAAAAATATTATCTCCTTTTCAATGCATTTTAATAAAAATATTGTTTTTCTATATTTTATTTTCTTGTTTAGTTTTGAGGTGTCTAGTCTAGTCTTGTCTACTTTGTCTATTGTGTTGTATTAAATGTAAAGATGTATTAGAATAGTCTAGATAAGCAGACTAGTCTTAACTAAGCGATTACTAGACTCGTTTTAAATTATGTTGACGTAATCTTCGTGGGTGCTCCACGCTTTAATTTATAGTCACTAATGTAAGTATGGAAAAAATCTCCTTTTCAATGCATTTTAATAAAAACATCGTTTTTATATACTTTGTTTTCTAGTTTAGTTTTGAGTAGTCTAATCTAGTGTTGTCTGTTTTTCTCTATTTTCTTGTCTAGTCTTGTAGTAAATGTAAAAATGTCTTAGATTAGCTTAGATAAATAGACTAGTCGGAACTAAGCGATTGCTAGAGTCGTTTTAAATTGTGTTAACGTAATCTTCATGTGCGCTCCAGGCTTTAATTTATAGTCACTAATGTTAGTATAGAAACAAATATTGTCTCCTTTTCAATGTATTTTATTAAAAATATTGTTTTTCTAAATTGTATTTTCTAGTTTGGTTTTGAGTAGTCTAGTCTAGTCTTGTCCACTTTGTCTATTTTCTTGTCTAGCGTTGTATTAAATGTAAAAATGTGTTAAAATAGTCTAGATAAGTAGACTAGTCGGAACTTTTTTTTTTATAGGGGGCGTAGCAAGCACAGCTGGGTTAACTTGACAAGTGTCCCCCCGAAAACCCTGGCATCCTGGTACTGCTCCTCGCATGACTTCAGGATGCTGGTGTATTAATATATTTAGGCACGTACCTTACTTCCCCCATCCAGTCATGCTGATTAGGGGTTCGGGTTTTGTCGTTCTTTTTCTATTTTCTGCCTGGTTCTCTCGTCTTGCTCCTTATAGGTGATTATATTACTTATAATATTTTGAACGTTTTCCCAATTGTCTTCAGACTGCAGCATGTAGTTCGATATCTTTTGGTAGGGTGCTCCTCTCGGTGTCCCACCTATAGCACGTGTATATAGTGTGTGCCACTGCCTTCCTCCCCGCAGTACTCGCACAGGCTGTCAGAGGCTCTGCCTATTTTGTGGAGATAGTCCCGGAAACACCCATGGCCACTGAGTACCTGAGTGAGGTGCTAATTTACTTCTCGAGTGCTTCCTGGTGATCCATTTTTCCACGTCGTTTATCAGGAGTTTGGTCCACTGTCCCTTGGTGCTTGCTTCCCAGTGCTTCTGCCATATCCGAAGTAGGTCTCTTCTAGTCGTCTTTTTTATTTCTTTTTTGTTGACTACTGCAACAGTGTCTCTCTGGATCTGTGAGTATATGTTTAGCCTCTCTACGACTAGCAGCTCTATTGGTGGCATGCCCGCAATTACTAGTGACGCCTCCCTAGACACGGTCCTGTAGGCACTGCTGGCTCGAATTGCGAGCGTTCTCTGGACCGCTCCCAGCTTGTGCTTGGTGACTTCCGCGTTCATGGCTCTTGCCCATACTGGGGCAGCATATAACATTGCCGAGTGCGCCACCGAGCACAGCAGTTTTCTTTTGCTGCTTCTAGGTCCTCCGATGTTAGGCATTAGCCTTTCCATCGCGCACAGGGTTTTTTTGGGCTTTATCGGCTGCTTTTTTAACGTGCTCCCGGAATGATAGATTTTTATCTATTTCAACCCCTAAGTATCTTATAGCACTCTTTGTGGTGATGACAGTGTCTCTCAGCTTAAATTGTATGTCCCCAATTTTCCTTTTTCCCGTTAATAGGACCGCTTCCGTTTTTTCCGGAGCCAGCTGGAGCATTTTGTTGCCCAGGTCAATCAAGAGCCTCGCTTTATTCCCCTTTCTCATTACACCCTGCTCGGTTTTGTCTCGTACTACAAGTGCGAGATCGTCTGCAAAGCCGACGGACTCTACGCCTTCAGGCAGCTTGAGTTTGAGGACTCCGTCCTACACTATGTTCCATAGTGTCGGGCCCATCACTGATCCCTGCGGCACTACACTGAGGATCTCCTTTGTAGTGCAGCCGTTGTCTGATTCGACGACGATCTCGCTTTCAGCTAGGTAGCTGTCTATCATCGCCAGAAGGTATGGTGCGAATCTACGCCGCGTCACCTCATCGAGGATGTCTTGCCAGCAGGCCGAGTTGAAGGCGTTGCGCATATCCAGTGTGATAAGGGCGCATATTTTGCGAGTAATCCTGGTTCCTTCTGGCCTCGTCGGCGATGGCCACCACTTTCTTTAAGGCGTCAATGGTTGATCGGCCTTCCCTGAAGCCGTATTGGTTTCTTGAGAGGTTTTCACCGCTGTTTAGATCCTCTTTCATCCTTTTGAGAAGTAGCTGCTCAAGCAGTTTACCTGCAGTGTCCAGCAGGCATAGAGGTCTGTATGAAGTTGCCTCATTTACCGGTTTGTCGCCTTTTCGCAAGAGTATTAGTCCTTTTTCCATATTTTTGGGAAGACACCCTTTTTGAGCGTGCTATTCATGACATCGAGGACATAATGTGGAACGACCCTACATGCTGCCTTGACGATTTCCGCAGGTATCAAGTCCGGTCCTGGAGCTCTGCCCTTACTCAGTCGGTCGCTGGCAGCTGCGAGTTCTTCATTTGCAAATTCCGGCACCTCGCATTGTGCTGGTCTCTCTCTCGGAGTTTGGACCGGATGAGTAGGAAACATTTGTCTTGAACATTTTTTTCCGTCGCGTCAGGGTGGGTGCGCGTGTCAGAGCTTCTGCACTTTAGCTCTCTGGTGGCTATCTGATATGCGTCGCCCCAGGGGTTTTCATCGATACTCACGCAGAGATTTGTCCAGCATCGCCTTTTCTCATTGTTGATCAACTTCCGCAGTGTTAGCCTTGCCTGTACATAATTCAATCTGAGTACTTCCTTCCTAGTCTCCTCCTCTGCGGTTTTCTTTTTGGCTCTCTGGTACGCTCGCCTGGCCTGTCCACATATCTTTCTGGTGTTGCTTATTTCTTCCGTCCACCAGTAGACTTGTTTTTTTCTGGTAGAGCTTTCCACAGTCTTTACATATGGCCGTAAGGTAATCGATCATTCCTTCGGGCGAGTCCACCACCGCCAAGTTCATCAAGCGTCGCTCCAGTGCATCTGCTATTTTTTCCTCTTTAATGTTTTTTGTTGACCACCCCCCGTTGTGGTGCCGGCTTCCAGCTGGGCTAATGTCCGTTTTGCTCCCTAGTTCCAGATAGATGTCGGAACTAAGACCAGTCGGAACAAAGGAATTGAAAGGAACAAAAAAATGTTGACGTAATC
Organism: Phosphuga atrata; assembly: GCA_944588485.1. Taxonomy (NCBI): domain Eukaryota; kingdom Metazoa; phylum Arthropoda; class Insecta; order Coleoptera; family Silphidae; genus Phosphuga; species Phosphuga atrata. The sequence continues at coordinate 49,784,434 of OX155902.1, forward strand.
TGCGTGGGCGATCCATGCTTTAATTTATAGTCACTAATGTCAGTATGGAAAAATAGTAGTCGGAACTTAGCGATTGCTAGACACGTTTTAAATTGTGTTAACATAATCGTCATGTGCGCTCCAGGCTTTAATTTATAGTCACTAATGTTAGTATGGAAACTAACGTTAGTATGTAACTAATGTTAGTATTGTCTCCTTTTCAATGCATTTTAATAAAAGCATTATTTTTATATATTTTGTTTTCTAGTTTAGTTTTGAGTCTAATCTAATCTTGTCTATTTGTGTCTATTATACTTGGCAAGACAAGTCTATTATACTTGGCAAGACTTGGCAAGACAAGTCTAAAAAAATATTCTAAGATGAAGGATAGACATATAAGATAGTTTAGACATAAGACTAGTTTTAAATTATCTTGGACGCTCCATGCTTTAATTTATATTAAAAATATTGCTAATAAAAGTTTATTAGCAATTTATTAGTAATAATTAGTCAGAATTAAGCGATTACTAGACTAGTTTTAAATTATGTAGACGTAATCTGGGTGGAAGCTCCACGCTTTAATTTATAGTCACTAATCTCAACATGGAATTAATTTTTTATAGATTTTTTTTATAGTTTCGTTTTGAGTCATCTAATCTAGTTTTGTTTAGTACTGCCTTGTCTTTTCAAGTCTTGTGCAGTCCTTATCTAGTCCTGCCTTGTCCCTTATAGACCAGACAAGACTGGACACGCTAGACTAGAGTAGACTGCATAGAACGAGACTAGGCTAGACAAGACTGCACTGAACTAGACTAGGCTAGACAAGACTGCACTGTACTGGTCTGGACTGGACTGGCTTCTTTTTTGGGGGGGGAAACCGCACCGGTACTACCATCTGGCACTTCTTCAGTGAGTTTTCCTCACTAGTACCGGTGCGGGTTTTCAAAAAAAAAAAACTGACCATACTGGCCTGGACTGGACTGGACTAGACACGATTGGACTGAAGTGGAAATGTCTGGACAAGACTGGAAATGGCTGGACAAGACTAAATAATATTAGATAATGCTAGACAGGACTGAACAAAACTAGATTAGACTGGCTTAAAGCAGACTAGACTGGACTATACTGGGCTAGAGTGGACTTTCCTAGACTGGAGTAGACTAATCTGGACTAAACTATACTAGTTTGGACTAGACTAGACAAAAGAAGCTTAAACTAGACACTACTGGACTACTCTAGGTTGCACTAGATTAGACAAACTGGGAAAGATAAAACAGATTTTCATTAGACAAGACTAGACCAAACTGGACTAGCCTAGATTGGGCTACACTAGATCTAGTCCTGTTTAGACAAAAAGTATTAGAATTGGATTGGATAAGCGGACTAGTCAGAACAAATCTATTACTAGACAAGATAGACTAGCGATTACTAGACCAGACAGACAAATGATTACTAGACAAGAAGACCATACCAAAAACTATGTTGCAAACTTTAACACCTATATTTCAAGTTACGTGTTAAGTTATTTTGTGCCTAAAAATTGCTATTATTTGCATGATTTAACATTTTTAAGTCTTCCGATTGAAAATTGTATTTTCAACCAATCACTAACAAATTTACAGTCTTATTTTGTCTACAAAACTAACAAAATTTATGTTTTTCTCGTAATGTTTAATGTCAATTAATGTTTTCTCATACTAATTCAACGAAAACAATTTACACAATCGTGAAACCTGTTCCGATCGTGTTTCGTATTTCACGCACGTTCAACTTATCTTTGCCAGGAACTTACTAATCTCGGTATTATTATTCGCTTTAGGTGACAAACGCAGAGAATGTGGCTCGAATAGCCGCCCTAGAAGCCGAACTGACCGAAACACAAACTCGAACGGAAACAAAGATCTTCGAAGTCAGCGAAGAACTGGCGAAGCTCAGTGAAGAAAACGCTTCACTCAAAGTTCAACTCGAGCATGCCAACGAGAAACGAAACATTCTAGAAGCCGAAGAATCCAAATTCATTGGTAAGATATGATCTACAATAAACCAGATGGGTCCAAGTCCAAGACTTTTTAAGCCATGGCTAGATAACTTATGGCCCAAAACTCAATGATTTCTTACAATGTGGACCAATGTACATAAACAAGACAAGACTAGGCAAGACTAGACAAGACTAAACAAGACTAGACAAGACTAGACAAGACTAGACAAGACTAGACAAGACTAGACAAGACTAGACAAGACTAGACAAGACTAGACAAGACTAGACAAGACTAGACAAGACTAGACAAGACTAGACAAGACTAGACAAGACTAGACAAGACTAGACAAGACTAGACAAGACTAGACAAGACTAGACAAGATTAGACAAGACTAGACAAGACTAGACAAGACTAGACAAGACTAGACAAGACTAGACAAGACTAGACAAGACTAGACAAGACTAGACAAGACTAGACAAGACTAGACAAGACTAGACAAGACTAGACAAGACTAGACAAGACTAGACAAGACTAGACAAGACTAGACAAGACTAGACAAGACTAGACAAGACTAGACAAGACTAGACAAGACTAGACAAGACTAGACAAGACTAGACAAGACTAGACAAGACTAGACAAGACTAGACAAGACTAGACAAGACTAGACAAGACTAGACAAGACTAGACAAGACTAGACAAGACTAGACAAGACTAGACAAGACTAGACAAGACTAGACAAGACTAGACAAGACTAGACAAGACTAGACAAGACTAGACAAGACTAGACAAGACTAGACAAGACTAGACAAGACTAGACAAAATTAGACAAGATTAGACAAGGCTCAATTAGACAAGACTGTACACGACTGGACAAGACTGGACATGATAAGACTGACTATAGACTTGATAAGACTGGACACGACTTGACAAGTCTAGACAAGGCTGGAGAAGACTGGACAAGGCAAGCTTAGACAAGACTGGACTAGACTGGACAAGACTGGACAGGACTGGACACGACTTGACAAGACTGGACAAGTGTTGACAAGACTGGTCAAGACTGGACGAAGCCAGCTTAGACAAGACAAGACTGGACTAGACAGGGAACGACTTGACAAGACTGGGCAAGACATGCTTAGACTAGACAATATAAGCTTTGACTATACCAGACTCGTCACGTTTAAACAACAGTGGACACGACTTGACAAAACTGGACAACACTGAACAGGACTTGACAAAACTGGACAAGGCTGGGCAGGACAAGCTTAGACTAGACAGGACAAGCTAGGACTAGACCAGGCTGGACTGGACTGGGCTGGATTGGACTGGAGTGGACTGGACTGGACTGGACTTTAATGGACTGGACTGGACTGGACTGGACTGGACTGTACTGGACTGGACTAGTCTGGACTGGACTGGAGAAGACTGAACAAGGTTAGATAGTATTGGCTTAAACCAGACAAAACTATACTGGGCTAAAGTGGACTAGACTAGACTAGACTAATCTGCGCTACACTAGTTTGGACTAGACTAGATAAGACAAGCTTAAACTATACAATACTGGACTAGACTAGGTTGGACTAGAGTGGACAAACTGGGTAAGATAAGACAAGCACATATTATATGAGATTGAGAGGACTGAACTAGACTAGAGTTGACTGGACTAGACTAATCTGGACTGGACTGGAATATACTATAGTAGACTGGACTGGAGTGGACTAGACTAGACTACACTCAAATATTCTAGACTAGACAAGATTGGACAAGTCTGGACTGGATATGACTGGACTAGACTGGACAAGACTAGTAAGACAGGCTTAGCCAAGACAAGACTGGACTGCCCTAGACTAGATTGGACTGAACTATTCTGGACTAAACTAGACTAGACTACACTAGGCTGGAGTGGACTAGATTGTAGTAAATTGGATTTGGCTAGACTAGACTAAAATGACCTAAACTGGACTAGTCTTGACTATACTAGACTTGATTAGACTGGACTTGTCTTGACTAGTCCGAATTAGACTGGTTAAGTCTGTACATGACAAAACACGGTAACGCACACATATTTTTTTATTTGTAGATCTAGTCCAATCACTTCAGTTAAAATTAGAGGAATCAAATGAAACTTTGAAGAAGAATCAAGAAATGTCATTAAAAACCATCGAGGAACTAGACAATAAAATCTCTCGTCAAATTTCCGAGTTTGAAGTGAAAAGTTTCAAGTACGAGAAGGAACTTGAAGAAGCTAAATCGAAATACGCCGTCGACGTTGGTGCGAAAACCGAGCAAGTGGAGGCCTTGACGAAGGAGCTTCTAGAAACCAAAAATAATTTGGAAAGCAAAACCAAGGAATTCGACGTTCTGAAGTACGAGAGTCAGGCGACCGATACCACTTTGAAGAAAGATCTGGATAAAGCCCGGATGGATATCAGCGGCAAAGTTTTAGAAATCGAAACTCAAGCTGAAAGTATTAAACAAAAGAATGAACAGATTAGTCTATTTGAAGTAGAGTTGAGTAAACTGAAGGAGGAACATAGTAAAAAACTCAGTGAAATTGAAGCTATTACCAAGTGTTTGAAGGAAACGGAAGATGATTTGAAAAGCGAGATTGAAGGAACCAAAGAATTGTTGAAAGTTAAGGAAAGTGAGATTTTAGCTCTCACTGAAGGTAAGTTATCCGTGGAAGCTTCTCAAAATGAGGAAAAGAAAGCACTGAGTTCGAAACTGAAAGAAACTGAAACGAAATTAGAAGAAACTAATAAAAAGTTGGAAAGTACCTTTGAAGAACTTGCTAAGGTCAATAAATGTGTTAGTGAATTAAGGAATGAGGTAGATGTGAAGGATAAGAATTTAAAAGAAATGGAAGGACGTTTTACCAGTCAATTAGCGCAAGAAAGTCAAGCTTTTGAGGAGGCTAAATCTAAACTAAGTCAATTGGAGTTGGAAATTGGGGATTATAAGAGATCAATTCAGGTTAATGAGGCAAAGTTAGAAGAGGTACAGAAGCAAAAAGTCAATTTAGAAGAAGAAATTAAAACGCTTTACGGTAACTCGGGCGAGAGCAGCGCAAAACTCGAAAGCTTAAATGCAAAGCTCAGGGAGAAAGAAAAGGAAATCGAGCAACATCGCGACGAAAACGCACAAAATGTCCAAAAATTAGAACATTCGTTACACGAAAAAGAAATCGAACTGCACAATGCAAACAAAAAATCAATGGAAGAATCTGAAGGTCTTAAATCTCAAATGGATGGTTTTCATAAAGAACTTGAAACGTTCAAGGGGAAATATGAGTTGTTGGTTGAAGAAAAGAGTACAAGTCAAGGTGAAATAATCTTGGAGTTGGAGGGTGTTAAAGGCATGTTGGAAGTTAAGGAGAAGGAGTTGGCAAAGAGTTTGGAGGTGATGGAAGAAGTTAAAAGTTGTAACTTGAGTAATGAAGAAAAAGTTGGTAGGTTAAGTAAGGAAGTTGAGGATTACAAGGAGAATTTGGAAAGGCTGACTAAAGAATCTCAAATAGTTAAGAATAAAATGATTGAAGCTAGTTCAGAAACGGAGATATTGAAGACGGATTATGAAAATAAGATCATAGAAATTACAAAGGAGTCGAATAAGAAGTGCAGTGCGTTGGAAGAAGAAATGTTGCGATTAAGACAAGGCGAAGCAGAGAAAGATGCCGTGATGCAACAAAAAGTAGTAGATTTGAACAATCTAAACAAGAAACTAATGGAAATGGCTGATGATGAAGCGAAATCAGAAGAAATCTCCAAAAATTTGAGTACAAAGATCGTGGTTTTAGAAGAAGAAGTTTCTAGATTAAAATCCCTTGAAGCTGAACAAGACGCGAAGCTTCAAACAAAAGTCCTCGAGCTTAAAACCTTAAACGAAAAATTATCAGAAACCATGGATAACGTTAAAAAAGACCAAGAACTGCGTTCCGAAAAAGAACTAGAAGCGAAAACACAACTAGAAACCAAATTGCGAGCTTTAGAAACCGAAGTGGAAACCAAGAACACTAAAATTAACGAGTTGCAATCACAACTTGATCTCACCAAGAACGATGTCAATTCCAATTTGATCACCATGGAGTCCAATCAAAAAGAAATCGACCAGTTAGCCTCAGACTTACAAGCCAGCAAAAGCCTAGCCGAAAGTATCCAAAGAGAAAAGGAATTAGCGCTGAGGCAATCACAGGAAAGCTTGTTGAAAGAGAAGCAAGATTTAGCCAATAAAATCAACGATTTATCCAAGCTATCTGAAGAGACGGAAAGCGCCAAGCTGTTGCTCGAAATGGAGAAGAATAATTACGAACAGTTGTTGAGTGTTTTGCGAGTTTCCGAGAAACACAGAACGGACTTGCTGACGCGGCTGAAGGGAAACGATTTGGAGAAGTTGGTGCAGACTTTGCAGGTGGAGAAGAACGGCGCCGGTCAGGAAGTCGACGAGTTTAAGACGCAACTCGTTGCAGTTAACGACGCGCTGAAGAAATCTCAAGAACAAATTAGGATCAAAGACGTGGAAATCTTAAGGTTGCAACAGAATGTTAAAAAGGTGAGCGGGTTAAAAGTTTGGTGGATTTTTGGTAATTTGTTTGTGTTTCAGGCTGAAGAAAGCTTTAAAATTGAAGAAATTGGTAGTGATGAATCCGTAAGTATTTTTGAAAGTTTGCAATTATTTTATTTGCACACATTGAAAAAAAGCTTTATAATACTAAAAAGACTGGACTAGACTAGAAGCCTAAGCAAACATATAAATAAACGGACAAAACTAGTTAGATAATAATAGATAGATGGGTGGATAAGACCAAGAAAGGCCCTAAAATTTTTCGAAAAAATTCATCGTTTTGATCAGAAAAAATGCGTTTTCGGTTTTGTACGATACTCTCGGAAACTAGAAATCTCAGCGGAATCATCTTCGACACATTGAAACTAGTCGGCAATACGAGCAAATTGATGTGTAAATACATTGACTTGAAAAATTCATTATGTTTTTACCACACAAGTGTAAAAACATAGTGAATTTTTCAATTCAATGTAAGTATGAATTACCACGTAGTAACTGTCACAACCATCCTATTCATGATGTGTAAATTGTTTGGAAAGCTTCAATTCTTTACTGCGAAATTCTGAATTAAAATTTTCGCTAATTTCGACTAAACAAGTCCGTATCTCGAGAACACTCACTCACTCCGTTGGCTTCTTTGAGACCTGACGATCCCGTGCCGCTCTCACTATCTGCCTCCATTCCTTCCTATCCAGCGCCGCATCCTCCCATCCAGTGACGCCCATCTATCTGCAGCCAGATATCAATTTGTGCGCAGTGGGTACTGCTGATTGTCTCAATATCACCGACAATGGCCTTGAAAACTAAATCTAATGAATATATCAGATGTTTGCAAATCAATTTGGGTAGATGCAAAGCTGCAACAGCGGCCCTTTTTGGAAAAGATGGAAGAGATGGAATGAAAGAGATGGAATTCAAATGGTATTCATCCAGGAACCTCACGTCTTTCGGGGAAAACTCCCAGGCTTTTCGGCCCACTATAAAATTCTACATACTAGAAAGAATGAATCTACCATTAAAGTCGCTTTAGTAGTAATCGACTCTCGGATTACCGTCATGCTTGATCCTGATCGGTCCAGTAGCCTGATGACAGTAGCGCAAATCCTTTGCGGCAGAATTAATATTTACGTTGTCTCAGTCTATCTTCCTCCACAAACAAGACCGGTGGAGCTGGACAGATTTAGTGATAACCTAGACGCCATCAACTACATCGTTAGAGAGGCTAGTTCCAAGCCCGAAGTCTTAGTTGCTGGCGACTTCAATGCGAAATCCTTTTCGTGGGGTAGCGCACTGGAGGACAACAGGGGTAAATGCCTGGAAAAGTTAATTTTAGAGAATAACTTGGCCATACTGAATATCGGGTCGGAACCTACCTTCATCGGTCACAACGGTCACAGCGTTATCGATTTAACACTTTCCACCCACACCTTGAGCAAGAAGATTGTTGATTGGCATCTTCCCGATGAGAATAGTCTGTCTGATCACCGGTACATCAGTTGGTCAATAGGAAATGAAACCAAGCTGCCAGAAGCTCAACGTGGTTTATGTACAAGAAAAGGGGACTGGGCAGAGTTTAGTGATAAATTCTTGTCCTGTCTCCATGACATTTCCCCGCAGCTTCACCAATGTTCTGCCCCTGAGGAGATTTCAATATTCGCTCATAAATTAAATGCAGCCATGGAAAAGGCAGCACGAGATACCTTTCCTCCAAGGAAATACTTTAGGCATTCCGTGCCTTGGTGGACTGTTGAACTAACTGCCTTGCGCAAGGAAAACAACAGGCTACGGCGACTGTATCAAAAGAGCAGAGGCGAACAAAGACATTATAGTAAAATAGCTTATAACACTAAATCAAATGAATATAAAAACGCAATTCTAAAGTCGAAGAAACTCAAGTGGCGAGAATTCTGCACTCGATCTTCACTGGAAAACCCATGGGGCCCTGTTTTCAAGGTTCTTAGGGGTAGAAAAACCTCTACAAGCTATCTGAGTAGCCTTAAGGTTGGGGATAATTCATTAGATATCTTTGAAACCTCTCACGAACTTCTTGAGACATTCTTTCCGCAGGACGATAAGAAGGAGGACACTCAGCAACACACGTTTTTCAGATTACTTGCTGAAACTGGTCAAGGAGGACAAGACGATATACCGTTCACTATGTCTGAGATTGAACGAGTTATACAAAATATGAGCTCGAAGAAAGCCCCTGGGCTGGATGGCATTATGGTACGGTACGGTACTTAGGTGTCATAATTGACAGATTCCTGAACTTCAGAGAACACATGAAGCAGGCTTGTGGTAGGGTAAAACGGTTCAGCATAAAGCTGGGTATCGCTGCGAGAGGTCTGGGGAGAACACAGCTGATTGATATACTATTATATACTATTATACGCTATTATACTACTATTATATACTATTATATGATATACTATTACGCTGCTCCAATATGGCAGAAGGGAGGCCTAAAGCTTTTGAGCGTACAGCGCCTCAGCACCATTCGTGCTGCAAAAGCGTATCGCACAGTCTCCTCTGAGGCAGCCTGTGTGATTACGGGTCTCCTTCCAGCCGACATCCGTCTAAAGCAGCTGGCCCTCCATAACTCACACCAGATTGCAGACGATACGATTATTAGAGATATAATGGGCTTACCAGTTGCACTGAGCGAGCTCGAACTGACAGTAAATACCCAAGAACTAATTCACTCTTCACAATTGTCGCTGGTTATATACCATTTGTCACTGAGTAATATATTTCAACTCCGGGTGTACAGGGGCGGTTCGAGTAATATATTTCAACTCCGGGTATACAGGGGCGCATTCGGGGGGCTGCATTCGTCGTCTACTTTCAAGACGAGGAAGTGTACCATAAGCTGATTAAATTAGAAAAGTATTGCTCAATTTTTCAAGCTGAACTTTTGGCTATGCTGCAAGCTTTGCTTTATGTGGAAAATAACAGCAGCAGACCCTGTTTAATCATCTGTAACAGCCGATCTATTCTGGATGCTCTGAAGAATTTAAATTCACCCACTGAATTATTGCTGGAGACGTGGACGAGAGCTGCCAGAGTTTCAAGGAAGAACAAGATCCGTTGGCATTGAAGCAGCTGACAAGGATGATCTGCCAATTTCCTTTAGTAAATTGCCCAGACAGGCTTTAAAATCGTGCTCCAAAGGGCATTTGGAGAAGCTCTGGCAGGACAGATGGGATCTGGCTACAACAGGCTTGTGGACCAAGCAATTTATACCGTCCATTAAGACCTGGAGGGGTTTCAGCATCAGTCTGTCCCACCACGCAATCCAGTTAATAACAGGCCACGGAAATTTCAAAGCATACCTTCATAGATTTGGTACAAGAGAAAGTCCCCGCTGTGAGTGTGGCCAAAATGACACCGCGGCACACGTGCTATTTTATTGCTTAGATACCGAAATATGGAGACGATCTTTGGAGACAGATATGCAGATGCATGAACTTACCTGGCCTAAGGATGAATATGACATCTTAACAGTACCAACATCGAGAGAGTGGTGGCTTGTCTTTGATAAATAAGCCAAACAATTATCTAGACAAGATCATGATGAACAGTTTAGAATTCATTAACTCCAGAGACAAGGTTCAGAGATTCCGGGAAACTACATAAAAAGAGAAAAGTAAAACTGATAACATTATAACCAGCATAGTGTCCTATGGACGGAATGCTGGCCTTCGTGTGCTAGTCAGCCCATGAAGGAAAATACAAATAGGCTGTCTGCAGTCAGAGGTCACCTCATCTTGCCATCCACTCCTCGTCCTCCAGGGGTCTTGAGCCTTTCATCTTCTTCTCATAGATCTGGCGAACAGTTCTGGGAGCATCCATTCTGATCACATGTCCTGCCCATTGCAACCGTCTCATTTTCATGATGTTCACTACCCTGGGTTGATTGGCTAACTTGTACAGCTCATGGTTTGATCTGAGAACCCATCTTAGAGTTTCTTGGTCAAAAGTGGGTCTGAAAATTTTCCTGTACACCTTCTTTTCGAAGACTGTAAACCCTAGCTTACAGTCTTCCTCCCTTTTGGTCGCACTCCATGTTTCGGTTCCGTAGAGCAGTACTAGTCTGATGATCGTGCTTTATAGCTTTAGTTTGGTTTCTCGAGAACGATTGAAGATTAGTATATTTTGTAACAAGGGCGATAAGTTGTCAATTTGACGCGAAAGCGAAATTGCACGAACGAAGTTCGGGCACATTCGCCCGAAAGGGCAATTGACAAAACCACCCGTGTTACAAACAATATTTTTTATTACTCATGCGAGGGGATGTATCTTACAAGTTTGGGATCCAGGTGCCATCAAAAAAAAAAATGGAATCAAAACTGAAGAATTTGCTTTTTCAATTGTCTCAGGTGGTGTGGATTCGTTATAAGAACTCATAGAATTTACACTCATTTTAAAACGTTTTCTTTAATTTTTATTATTATTTTGTAATGAAAAAAATTCTGACACACTCACTGATACACTCACTTCGTTAATAAACTTAAAAATAAACAAAATAAACACTATCAAGACCTCAGTCTTGATTGTGTTTATTTTATTTATTTATGTGTTTTTTATGTAACCTAGCGATATTGAATATTTGCGTGAGTTAACCAGGCTATGAGGAAATACAACGAGAAGTGGCATTTCTCTATTAAAAAACGTGCGTCAAAAAGTACTTCTCGCGCATGAGTAATAAAAAATTATAAACGGCTTGTGGTATCGATTCCAGGCGGTTATTTTCCTACGTATGCACTTGGATTTCCATGAAAATATTTCCCAGTTTTCCCTTCTCTGCTAGGGCGACCAAATTTTGCGAAATTTTTCCAAATTTATCAAGTCATATCCAAGAGCGGACCCTGGATATGAACTAGGGGGGGCAGCTCATATTTGTTTCGAGGATTATGAAATGAATTATGCATTATGAAATGAATTATCCATCTGTCGTACAATTTCAGAACTGCTTCGCATGCTCTTTGCACCGGAAGACGCCAGGCTGAGGTTTTAATAACGTTATAGATCACAGGCGTAACCAGGGTTTAGTTTGGGGGGGGGTTTAGAAAATATTTTGGGGGGGTGGTGTGGTGAGGGTTTTGCAGCAATGCACCAATTTGCTTTCTAAAACTGACACACACGGGTTCCTAAACTCCACATCTACCATGCCCTCTTGAAGATAGTCGTCTCTACTCGTCCCTCCTGATTTCAATATAATAATGTTATATTTTGCATATTTCGGGCGGGGGTTTGATAAATATTGGACAAATATTGATTTTAAGGAAATACATTTTCCGCAGATTTCACGATGTCATAACTTATGACCGACTTATCACAGAGACTTTCAGTTTTTACCAATCGATTCAGGATCCCAAAATTAGTCGCAAAACATATCATATTCTTAGGAAGTTTTTAATTAAAAAATTCTATCGAATCAACCAATCGATCCTCTGGAGCAGTGGTGCACGAACTATTTTCATTTGCGACCCAACATTTTGTATAAAATTTTATCACGACCCCTGGATAGATAGTAGACATTTTTGAAATATGTGTGTATTGACATTTCACTATTTACCTGATACTTACGGACGAAATTCTCTATCGACCAACAAAATTCTTTATCGACCCCTCTGGGGGTCCCATGGCTTGCGCACCACTGGTCTATGAAACAGTCAAAACTAACCAGTAGTACGAAAGACCCAAATAGAATTGATAGCCTAAACCCGGACGAGAGCAATTAAACTAAAGAACTAGATGTACGAACTAGATGTACAAGACTAAATATTGCGCTACAAATTGTATTATGCACATAGTTTGCTTATTTTCCATAATTAGGGAGTTTCATGAATACTAAAACTAAAAATTACAGTACAACCTTGATAATCCGGCGGTTGGTTAATCCGGTACGTTACGTAATCCGTCGTTCTGGGGAAACACTTGTCTTACATTTCTGCTGCCCCGCGCCGGATATAAACCTGGCGCACAGCTGAAATAAAGCTTTTGACTTTCAACATCATCCAGTATTCTTGGAAAAAGGTCTGGCGACCTTGATTGACGATTCTGGCCAAGCTAACTTCATTCTACAATTGTCTTCGGATTTTTTACAACGAATTTTTACATACGTTCCAACAAATGCAAAGTGGATGTTAGGCTGACAAACGATGACATAGCTTGGCTTCAAGGCACAAGCGAGGAAATTTTTTTTTTACGAAGAAATCCTCAGCCTAATTTGTTCCTCGGAATTGTAACAAACGGTAACGCGTTTAACGCACTCAATGTTTGTACGAAATGGGCGGAAAAAAACGCCACCGCAAGTGATGATTATTGTTATTGCATTGTTTTAATTCTAATTCGGAATTTTTTGATAATCCGGCGGTTGTCTGGTCCCTTATGTGTCGGATCATCAAGATTGTATTGTAATATGGTAAAGATAATATGCAATTATGAGTTATTTATTGATTTGTTTATTTATTAAGTTGCATCGATTATTCTGCACTAACAATTGATTTCATGCATGTCGTTGCGCTTCAACAGATTGCCAACAATAACAAGGTATCTAATGATTACACGCAGCTTATGGCAGAAAAGCTGTTCGCCGAGAGTCAGGTGAACTTCTTGAACTCCATCATCGCCGATATGCAGAAGAAGAACGAGGAGCAGAAGGCAAGGATAGAAGTTTTGGAATCCGGATATAATCCGGCCGAAGCGGACGAATTCAAAGTGTAAGCTATTTTTATTCACTATTATTTGATTTTTTTTCTGTGATTTTTTGGAATAAATCACTGTTTGATCTGGTGCTATACAGCTTTGATCATAACGTCTTTAATTTTTGGCTGTTACCAAAACATAATTTTTATTAAATGTAAATTTAATTGTGTTCAAATAAATGCTAATAATTGTACTATGCCTATAACCTACGCGCATATGCAAGCAATAGGTTGGTAAAGATTTATTGGAATCGGATGAACGGTACTGCAGCACATAAAATACGAACAAAAAAACTTCATATATTAGATAATTTCGTTTATTAGATATTTTTCGTTTATTAGATTATTATTTTTCGTGTATTAGATAATTAGATAAATTGTTTTTAGAAGGAAAATTGCTCCCCGCCAATATTGCGATATTTGCGAAGAATTTGATCTGCATGAAACTGAAGATTGTCCCTTACAAGCTGCTGAAGACATGCCCGCGCCTGTGAAGGAAAAGACTAAGACTCCCCCAAGGCCTTACTGTGAAATTTGTGAAAGTAAATAGCATCTATATTAAAGTGACCACATTTTCATTGAGACAAAGCGGGACAAATGTGATGAATTGAGAATTATAATTTAGTTATGAAAGCAGACCAAATAATTCAAAAAAATATATTTTATCTACTCACACACCAAAATGAACACATTAATATATTATGGTACGTGATGGATGCCATTATTATAATAGTGTGTAAAAGTATCCAAATCGTGCATAAAAGTCCAATGTAAATCAAATGGAGTTTTATTATAACGATTATTATTAACGATATTATAACGATTTCTGTTTGTCGTTACTATGGCATCTTTTACCAAAAAAATTTTATTCATCATAAAAGACCAATTTCGCAAATATTATTTTTCGGAAAATGGTTACTAATATATAAAATATGATTTTTCCACATATTCCCATAAAATCTCCTTTTTTAATGTCACCCAATGAAAATTCCAGAACAAGGTGCAATTAAATGACCGGCTTTTCTGAAAAAAGTCATAAATTTGTATCTTTATTTATTATTGATATTTAATAACTGATTCGAATATCTTGAAGAATAGACAGTTCAATTCGAAAATATTACAAAAATTCATTGGGTGACACTAAAAAAAAGGAGATTTTATGGGAATATGTGGAAAAATCTTATTCTATATATTACAGTACATTTAAAATAAAAAATGCAGATATTTGCTAGAAACCGGGACATTTTTAAAAATCGGCGGGATGCGGTACAGTTCTCCAAAAAGCGGTACCGTCGCCAAAATTGGGACGTGTGGTCACTTTAATCTATATATATATATATATATATATATATATATATATATATATATATATATATATATATATATATATATATATATATGTATATATATATATATATATATATATATATATATATATATATATATGTATATTCGGTTATTTATTATTGATAATTTAAATGAAATTTGTTTTAGTGTTTGGACATCTGACTGAGGATTGCCAAGAAGACCAAACATTCTAATGCATGAGAATCTAGGACAATTAGTTAGTGGTGTGTAAGATAATTGGTTGAAATTATTATTTCTTTTCCGTTTTAAATAATTTTTGTTGAGTTAGAATATTTTCTATAAAAGAAAATTCTTATTTATTTAAAAAAAAATATCATGTTATAATACTTTCTTGCATTTGTATATATAGATTAATCCCTAAACCTAAAAATCGTATGATTTGACGCATCAATTTAATCACCCTAAATTCATCACACTTATTTAACACATTGGCTGCCAAGGTACGAGTTATCTCGTAATCTACAGACATAGTGTTAATTCCCAAAAATTAACTTAATCACCCAAAATTCAACAATCTTACTTAACACATTGACTGCCAAGATACGACTTATCTCGTAGTCTACAGTCATTGTGTTAATTCCTCAAAAATTCATCATTTCATGAAAACGGAGCAGAACAAGGTACTCTCGATTAGTCAGCCGAATGCACACTTTTTGCGGATGCACATTGATATGAAATTAGAACCAAAAAAAATAGGCGTGGTTAAAATGAATTTGCTGCCGCATATTATAATTGTATTAATCGTTCATATTTTGCATCAAGAGATCGCGCGATATGTGGGCTGGATTTATTTGGCTTTAATATAACTTTACCTAAGTTAGGCTAAATCTAGATTTCATCGGCAACAGCCAAATAGTGTCACTGCCAATGTACGTTCTTAATAGTCAGCAGTTTTTATCACAGAGCCGTTAAACGTTGGGTTTCCTATTCCTCCTATTTCTTAGTTCCAAGTGATTTTTAAACAAGATTGTATATGGCTCTAATATAACTTAACCTAACCTAGGGTAAATCTAGATTAACCCAGATTATAACGGCAACGACCAGCTAGTATCACCGCCCCTGTTTTAATTAGTTAGCAATTTTTGCCACAGGCGCTGAACGTTTTACTATTGTGTTTTCCAAACAAGATTTGAGAGACTATAAAAGGCTAAACAAGACTAGATACGACGAAATATGATTAGACTAGATAAAACTAGACAAGATCAGAAATTACTTGACGAAACAAATTTAGAATTCTCGGTAGAGTCTCGGAATATGCTACCCTCATACAGAGACAACTCATATAGGGTGGGTCGTCCATTAATCACGTGATGTTTTTTTAGCAACTTTTTAAGCCCCTCTCCCCCTGGTGATACGTGGTGAGGTTTTAGGTTAAGACCTTCCCCCCCTTCCCTTCTCAAAATCATGTGTATTTTTTCGGTACAAGTCGCGCGCCGCTTGTCGGTTTAAAAATCGCGTTTTCAACGAAACAATAAATACAAGAGATATCTCACTACACCCCCCTCCCCCATGTGATATTTCGTGATTCTTCACAAACCCCCTCCTACCCATTTCGAGCTTCACGTGATTAATGGACGATCTCCAATGTATAATTTTTGCGCATGCGTATTGAAATGAACTTTAAATAGAAAACGTAGACGTAGTGAAAATAGATTTTCTGGAGTATATTAGAATAAGCGCCGTCGTTTGGATTTTGAGACCCTGGGCATAAATATCGAGGTGGGGCCCCCAGTAAATAAAAAAAGTGAATAAACAAATTAGTTCTTTAATTTTTAATACATACAAGAAAGGAACATATGTATAGAAGAAATATAATATATTAATATAAAAGAAAAACTAAATTAATGTAACTTTATTTTCCTTGTTTTAATTTCAGCAAATGTATCTATTATCAAGGCTAGGTTGGATACTCTTTCTTTGTCATTGTGAATCTTAAATAGTTATTTATTATCAGTAATATTATATAAGTTTTGAAAAATTACGTTTGGACTCAGCAGTGGTTATCGGAATTGTTAATAAAATTCTTAAGATTATACTTAAACTGGGAAATTAATTTCCGGTTTAGTGAATTTTTTAAGGCATTCTAATGGTGACCAATCACATATGCCTTCACAGAAAATGTTATAGAACACCTTTATTTCTTCATAGAGATCATTTCCGTTAATGTCTCCATTGTTGTCATCATCAAATTTCAATGCTAGATGCAAATCCATACAAAACTTTTTTAATTTTGTCATTTTCTTCATATTTTAAATTTGGTATATTATATAGGAAGCCAAATAAGTCATTATGTTTCTGAATATAACAGCCAACCTCTAGAAATATTTTCGCTGTTTGGAAGACGTTTTGTGTAAAACTGAACATTGAATTTTCGGTATTCTGAATCAATTGTAAACTCATAATCAACAATATGCTTGGGACTATTTCTTATTAAAAAAGTCGTTCCTTATCTGAATTTATTTCTTCTTCATCGTCTAATTCTTTTACGCATACCGATTCAGAATTTTCCTTTTCTTCTTCGCTCTCAAACATATCAATAATTTGTTCTGAATAAGAATCAGTATCATCTGTACCTACATTTTTACATGTAACATAAAACATCAGCTTTTCTCCTTTTCCGCTAATTTTGGTCTGGAATTTATTTCTTTTCATATTAATTTTCTTTGGTATTGAAATCTAATTTAGTTTGACTACTCGAAGTTGAAGCATTTGGAATTAACTTTAGTTTTTTCTTTTTTGGTAGCCATATTCATATTTCTTTCCAGTAGGTTTCATTTTTGCGGTTTCTGTAATATGACAATAAAATAATTTAAAAGTAAGTAATAGTAATCAGTCCTGTGAAGTTAGCAACCGAATTTGCAAAAATATAAAATTTCATCGGAGTTTCCGGCAGATATGTAATAGTTCTAGAGTACTTTGTGCAAAATTTCAATAGTTCTGCAGAATGTCGCGAAAAAAATGGAAAATACCAAAATTGAGCTAGCAACCACTTTTGAGAAAAACTGTGCGTTTTTTACATATTCCTGTACCTCGACCATAGTTCTGGAGTACTTGATCAATTTTGAAAAAGTTCTGCAAAAATTGACATTTTGCAAAAAAAATTGAATTTTAAAACTTGAAAAAATAGTTCTATTCGCGGATCTGAATAGCACCCTAAGAGTTCTATCAAAGATCCCTTTGTCATTTTTTGATAAAAACTTTAGTTCAAGAGATATTGCCAATAATAAGGGACCCGTTATTTTGAATGAAAATTTAAAAAAATCGCGGAACAGTTCTGTTTGCAGTTCCCGATAGAACTCTTAGAGTTCTATGGAAAGTCCTTACAAGATTTTTCTGTAAAGTTAAAAATTAGAAAGATTTGCGAAAAATTAGACTTCACCAATGCGACGAGGTGAAGATGAAAAAAAATCGCGCGACAGTTCTGTTTGTAGTTCCCAGTAGAACTCTTAGAGTTCTATCGAAAATCCTTATAACATTTTTCTGTAAAATTAAAAATAGAAAATTTTGCGAAAAATTGGACTTTACCGACGCGACGAGGTGAAGAAAAAAAAATCGCGTAATAGTTCTGTTTGCAGTTCCTGGTAGAACTCTTAGAGTTCTATCGAAAATCCTTATAACATTTTTCTTCAAAGTTAAAAATTCGAAAGATATGCGAAAGATTAGACTTCACCGATGCGACGAAGTAAAGAGAAAATAATCGTGCAATAGTTCTGTTTGCAGTTCCTTATAGAACTCTTAGAGTTCTATCGAAAATCCTTATAACATTTTTCTCCAAAGTTAAAAATTCGAAAGATATGGGAGAATTAGACTTCACCGATGCGACGAAGCAAGGAGAAAATATTCGCGCAATAGTTCTGTTTGCAGTTCCTGGTAGAACTCTTAGAGTTCTATCGAAAATCCTTATAACATTATTCTTCAAAGTTAAAAATTCGAAAGATATGGGAGAATTAGACTTCACCGATGCGACGAAGCAAGGAGAAAATATTCGTGCAATAGTTCTGTTTGCAGTTCCTGGTAGAACTCTTAGAGTTCTATCGAAAATCCTTATAACATTATTCTTCAAAGTTAAAAATTCGAAAGATATGCGAAAAATTAGACTTCACCGACGCGACGAAGTGAAGAGAAAAAAATGGCGCAATAGTTCTGTTTCCAGTTCCTGGTAGAACTCTTAGAGTTCTATTGAAAATCTTTATGTCATTTTTCTTCAAAGTTAAAAATTCGAAAGATATGCGAAAAATTAAACTTCACCGATGCGACGAGACAAGGAGAAAATAATCGCGCAATAGTTCTGTTTGCAGTTCCTTATAGAACTCTTAGAGTTCTATCGAAAATCCTTATAATATTTTTCTCCAAAGTTAAAAATTCGAAAGATATGGGAGAATTAGACTTCACCGATGCGACGAAGCAAGAAGAAAATAATCGCGCAATAGCTCTGTTTGCAGTTCCTGGTAGAACTCTTAGAGTTCTATCGAAAATCCTTATAACAGTTTTCTGTAAAGTTAAAAATTATATAAAGTAAAAAATACAAGTTCAGGATTTAATTTCGAATTCACATTGAAGTGAAAAATTTTCCCATATCTCTCGAATTTTTAACTTTGGAGAAAAATGTTATAAGGAGTTTCGATAGAACTCTAAGAGTTCTACCAGGAACTGTAAACAGAACTACTGCGCGATTTTTTCTCTTCACTTTGTCGCGTCAGTAAAGTTCAATTTTTCGCAAAATTTTCTATTTTTAATTTTACAGAAAAATGTTATAACGATCTTCGATAGAACTCTAAGAGTTCTACCAGGAACTGCAAACAGAACTATTGCGCGATTATTTTCTCCTTGCCTCGTCGCATCGGTGAAGTCTAATTTTTCGCATATCTATCGAATTTTTAACATTGAAGAAAAATGTCATAAGGATTTTCGATAGAACTCTAAGAGTTCTACCAAGAACTGCAAACAGAACTATTGCGCGATTATTTTCTCCTTGCCTCGTCGCATCGGTGAAGTCTAATTTTTCGCATATCTTTCGAATTTTTAACTTTGAAGAAAAATGTCATAAGGATTTTCGATAGAACTCTAAGAGTTCTACTGGGAACTACAAACAGAACTGTCGCGCGATTTTCTTCACCTCGTCGCATTGTTGAAGTCTAATTTTTCGCAAATCTTTCTAATTTTTAACTTTACAGAAAAATCTTGTAAGGACTTTCCATAGAACTCTAAGAGTTCTATCGGGAACTGCAAACAGAATTGTTCCGCGATTTTTTTAAATTTTCATTCAAAATAACGGGTCCCTTATTATTGCAAATATCTTTTGAACTAAGGTTTTTATCAAAAAATGACAAAGGGATCTTTGATAGAACTCTTAGGGTGCTATTCAGATCCGCGAATAGAACTATTTTTTCAAGTTTCAAAATTCATTTTTTTTTGCAAAATGTCAATTTTTGCAGAACTTTTTCAAAATTGATCAAGTACTCCAGAACTATGGTCGAGGTACAGGAATATGTAAAAAACGCACAGTTTTTCTCAAAAGTGGTTGCTAGCTCAATTTTAGTATTTTCCATTTTTTTCGCGAAATTCTGCAGAACTATTGAAATTTTGCACAAAGTACTCTAGAACTATTACATATCTGCCGGGAACTCCGATGAAATATTATATTTTTGCAAATTCGGTTGCTAACTTCACAGGACTATAGTAATCGCCAATCTTACCTATAATTAAGGTCCACTTGCAGGGGTGTGAGTAAAGCTAGAGACACACTGGTCCCACGTACGCAACGTATGCAACGCATTACGATATCTGCACTCTTGATTTTAGATTAATAAGTATGCCATAGAAACACACTTATCGTATGCAACGCAATCACACGCCTCACACGCAACGTCGATCTGCGATGTCCAGATCGGCGTGGGAAGGTGGAGGTTAAAAAAAACATAATAAAAACCTGTTTTTCAGTAAATCATTGCCCTTACGTTATTAATTCGAATATTTATTTAACATGCAATTGTGGTAGAATAGTTAACAATGACACAACATTAAGAAATCTATATTTGAAAGTTACAATGAGGCTATCAAAACAGAAAAATGAAACTAAAATAATAGTTAAATAATGCGTTTTAAAAGTTACCTCCTAATTTATTATTGCGCATCTTTGACATTTGCAAACTGTTTCAAATAGTCTTTATTGTTGATTAAAATAAGATGGCTCTGTAGGGGGCCCCCTAGCCAGTGGGCCCCGGGCATTCGCCCGATTGACCGCCGTTAACGAGGCTACTGATTAGAACAGCAATGATTATTAATTGCAAATAGTTTAAACCAGGGCTGTCCAACCAGTCGATCGCGATCTACCGGTCGATCGCCGCGTGATTTTGAGTCGATCTTTAGTTTTTTGTATGTACTTTTGTATGTATGTACTTAAAAATACATTTCGATAAATATAAGGCCGAGGTCGCAATACGGATTTTTCCCGCGAGCGGTAACCGCACAGTGGGATAAAATCTCAAAAAACTGGCCATAAATAGAAGGTTTCATTCTATCCACACCAAATTTCGTATGAAAGGGTTTTTTGGGTCGCTGATTACGAATTTGAGTTCCATTTTTTCAAAAACAAAATGGCAGATCCAACATGGCGAATATTTTCCTTGGGCAATGTTTCCATATTGCGAAAATTTGACAGGAACGAGATTTTTAGGTCACTGTTTACGAATCTAAGTTTTATTTTTCCAAAAACAAAATGGCGGATCCAATATTGCGAACATTTTCCTGAGAAAATGTTTTCATATCTTGACAGCTTGAAAGTCCACATCCAATAATTAGCGATAATGCCTTGTCATCAGAAAGTTGTTGGTCTGGGACAAATTTTAGAGATTTTCTATATCTGGAGGTTTTGATGGACTGCCATACGTGATGTCATATAAAACCTGTGCCGCAGCCGATTTTCCCTCTACTCTCAAACTAATTCGCGTTGCATATGCCAGATTTGCGCTGTTCCTATCTTTTCGAATGTCCTCTGCCCTTCTGCGTTTTGTTCTCTTACTCGCTACGGAGAAGGTTATGGAAGGCCGACTCTAGATAGCCGCAGAGGTCGATTGTTGAGAAGGTTCCGATAGCGATTCGTCAGTGAAGATGATAAACTTGTCCAGCCAGTCCTTAAGTCCTCACTTATTTAGGAATTTGTCTTCTATGCAAGAAACTTTCTGCCACTTCACGTGCATTTCTCTCACAGTTCTGCGTAAAATAGTTTTGTCAACTCAACTCAAAATTGTATTTCAATTTATTATTCAATTCTCTTTCCACGGTAATAAATATTTCACTTATTTTGTTACCAAAACGACCTTAATAAAACAACCTCAATAAATAAAAAAAAACTTCCTCGAGAAACGTTTGTCACTTGAATCTGAAATAAAAAAAGTTAATATATTAAAATAAAGAACTGACTTCAAAGAAATTGTTTCAAAAACAAAAACTGCACTAAAAAAAAATCGTGCCCAAAAAAATTTCATCCCCTATTTTCACCCTTAGGGGTGGTACTTTTTTCTTCAAATTTAAATGGGACCACTCGTGAAGTATACCCTAGGTAAATAAAATTTATCGGTTATTTAGTCGGTGCATTATAAAATATAAATGAGAGAATTTCTCAATTTAATAAATGATTTGATAAAAAATTATACTGAAGACAAAGTAGCAGCTAGTAGCAGCCAATTCTTGATTTTCTCAAACAATAAATGTCTAATAAAACAAACTTTTATAGCAAATTTAGAGCACTCATTTGCCCTCATTTTTTGTATCTTTTCATAAACTTGAATCTTGCTATGAATTATTCTTAAATACTTGCTACACAATAACAATCTATTTACAGTCAATGATGTATTTAAATTCTACATACCTTTCTGTGCCTCAGCCATTTTGCAAAATTAAATTCGAAAAATTTTTCACCATTTAATACACAATCAAAGTTTCATCACGTATATTCTCTAACTTTCGCGCGCACGATTCTACACACTCAACTGCTTCGTTTGGTATGAAAGTCTGGGTTGGTTTTAAATACCTGGTTCTTTTACTTCCCGGAATCCGATGGAATGAAATAAACAAGAAACTAACAACATGGAGTAATACAACAGAAAATGCAGACATAAAACACCCGTGGAAACAGCTGAAAACCACAGTAATAGAAGTAGGAGAAAGGTATCTAAGACCAAGCGAAAGACCGAAAAAACAAGCATGGATGACCGAAGAGATACTATTACTAATGGATTCCAGAAGAGCATACAAAAACAAATGCGCACTAAGATATAAAAAAACCCAACGAGAAATCAGATCGAAAATAAGATCAGCAAAAGAGGTGTGGTTGTCTGCGCAATGCGCTGAAATTGAAGCTCTTGAAATAAAGCATGACTCCTTTAACTTGCACAAAAAAGTGAAGCAGGTCGCTGGTAACCACAAGCCTATAAGATCCCAAATGCTAATGGATGATAAAAATACTATATTAACATCAACAGAGGATAAACTAAAAGAGTGGAATAGATACATAAAGACTCTTTTTAAGGACAACAGACATGAACCCTATAATATCGAACTACTCGGAAATGACGGAAGTGACATAACAAGATCAGAAGTCGAACATGTTATTGCGAGAATAAAGAATGGGAAGGCACCTGGCCCAGATGAAATACACGCAGAAATTTTTAAGATCCTTAAAGATGATAGTTCTCTCTCAATAATAGTAGACCTATTTAATAATATATATAGAACAGGTGAAATACCAAGACATTGGTTAAAATCAACTTTCATCACCTTAGCAAAGAAATCAAATGCGAAACAATGTAAAGATAATAGGACCATCAGTCTCATGAGTCAAGTATTGAAACTATTTCTGAAGATCATCCATAATCGCATTTACCGCAAATGTGAAGAGTCGATCAGCGAGTCCCAGTTTGGCTTTCGGAATGGGTTCGGCACAAGGGAGGCACTTTTCAGTGTACAAGTTCTGGTACAACGATGCCTTGATGTTAATGTGGATGTTTTTGCCTGCTTCTTAGACTATGAAAAAGCATTTGACACCGTAAACCATAATAAAGTAGTAGATATACTTAAAGAACTAGGATTAGACGGGCAAGATATCCGCATTATAGCCAATCTGTATTGGAACCAAACAGCAGCGGTGTTAGTGAACAAAGAACTGTCAGAAGAGGTCATGATTCAAAGAGGGATGCGACAAGGCTGTGTTCTCTCGCCATTACTTTTTAACCTTTATGCAGAAAAAATATTTCGAGAAGCATTGGATGGCAAGAACATAGGAGTAATCGTAGGAGGCATAGTGATCAATAACCTGAGGTATGCCGACGACACCGTTCTATTGGCTACGAACATAGAAGACCTACAAGAACTAATGACAACCGTTACAGAGCACAGCTTGTCCATGGGTCTTAAACTCAACGTTATTAAGACAAAATGGCTCGTCGTAAATAAAACCAGCGTAAATAACCAGCTGAATCTAAGAGTTGGAAATGAGGTGGTGGAACGCGTCAACTCCTATAAGTACCTTGGCTGTAACGTAAACGACAAATGGGACATGACATCGGAAATTAGAAGCCGCATCGAACAGGCAAGAGGAGCTTTCACCAAAATGAAGAAAGTGCTGAACAACAGGCACTTGGAAATCCCCCTCAGAATCAGATTGTTAAGGTGCTATGTGTTTAGTATCCTGTACTACGGCGTCGAGGCTTGGACACTTACGGAGGCTATGTGTAAGAAGGTGGAGGCTTTTGAGATGTGGACTTACCGTAGAGTGCTGAGAATTTCTTGGGTGAATCGAATTACTAACGTCGAGGTCTTGCAAAGAGTCAATAAGCAAACAGAAGTTCTCAACACAATAAAGAGAAGAAAACTGGAATACCTTGGTCATGTTATCCGAAATGATAAGTACAGGTTACAGCAGACAATAATACAGGGTAAAATACAAGTTACGCGCAGTGGCAGGCCACCGCAGAACATCATGGCTTAAGAACCTTCGCCAATGGTTTGGACAAAGTACAAGATCCCTATTTCGAAAAGCTGCAGATAAAATTCAAATAATGAAATTGGTCGTCAACGCCCTTGGAGGGCATGACACATGAAGAAGAAGAAAGAAGAAGAATCCGATGGTCCCAAGGGTTCTCTAATGAGATGCATTCTTGGAATCGGATTAAAAAAATATTATTTTTCGGGTTTTTGGCCAGTTTTTTGGGATTTTATCCCACTGTGTTATAACTGCGAAATCGCTCGAGAAACACACAGTACGCTATGGGAAAAATCAGTCGCGGGAAAAAACCGTAAGTGAGGCCGCTTGTATTAGCTTACTTGAGTCACAAAATCACGCGATTAAAAACCGCGGCGGTTTAGCAGTAGTGCGGCCTAGGCCTAAAGTAAGAATTAATACACGTTTTTCGCTAGCCTACGTTCAAATGTTGCTTCCTGGACCTCAAGCCGGCCACAACCAGTACAACAGATTCCGTTGACTGTCGATGAGCAAGAAAAACGAAAATACGCATCTATTATGAGCCTTACCACGGCTTGCATATAATATGTTCGCTGGCTTCCACGATAGCAGGCTTAGAATACGGCTTAGAATGCGCATACGGTTAAATATCCGTAAAAAGGTCTATTAGTGATATCCGAATGGTATTTGATGATTCTTGGGGGTATTTGATGATTGAGGACGAGAGGGGAAGACATATTTAGATTTTTAATGAATTTGTGAAAAAACGACATTTCCTATTTTTAAATTGTTTTCGATTACGATGGATGGTGCCCATGTATGACCGGTTGCAAACGTTGGTTGCTTTAAGCCACCAAGATGATAATTATCCACAATTTTTAGCATTCTTCTTCTTCTTAATGGCACTACAATCGATTGCCGGTCTGGGCCTCCTTCAGCATGTTTCTCCAAGCGGACCTATCACTCGCCAACGTTCTCCAGTCCCGTACTTGAAGTTTTTGTAGGTCAGTTGTTACCGCATCCTTCCATCTCCCTCTTGGCCTTCCGGCCCTTCTCCTTCCCTCTGGTTGGCCATTGAACAACTTTTTCGGAACCCTATGATCACCCATTCTCTGCATGTGTCCGAGCCATCTCAATCTTGCCACCTTGATGAAACTCACAATATCTGGTTGATTGTAGAGCTGATATAGTTCGTGATTATATCTTCGGCGCCAGATTCCTCGTTCTTGGGTCGCTCCAAATATTGCACGTAGCATTCTTCTCTCAAATACACTTAAAGCCTGTTCTTCGCTCTGTGTTAAGCTCCATGCTTCTGCACCATAGGTTACCACCGGTCTTATCAGTGACCTGTACAGTGTGCACTTATGCTTGGGGTGGATTGTTTTGGACCTAAAAAGTTTAAGTAGCCCATAATAGCACCTGTTACCAAGAGTTATCCGCCTTCTAATCTCCTCGCCCATCCGGTTTACGCTGTTCAGTTGCGAGCCCAAGTACACAAATGTATCTACTGTGTCAAAGTGCTTTCCGTCTAGTTCTAGCGTTGGTCCTACCTTCCGATGAGTTTCGTTAGCCACCATGTATTTCGTTTTGTTTACGTTGACAGTGAGTCCTAGGTTATATGCTTCCTTCTCCAGCAGCGAGTAAGTAGTTTTGGTCGCCTGTTCGCTTCTGCAAATTATATCAATGTCGTCTGCGTAAGCCAATAGTTGTGTTGACTTAAAGTACACAGTGCCGTTGGTATCCACTCCACTACTCCTAACGGCCTTTTCTAGTACGATGTTAAACAGTAAAGTTGCCAGTGGGTCTCCCTGTCGTAGTCCTTCCTCTGTTATAAAAGTCTCAGACAACTTGTTTCGTATTCTTACTACAGACGATACTTCAGACAGTGTTACTCTGGTTAGGGCTGTCAGTTTTTCAGGGAATCCGAAACTTGTCATTATCCCCCACAGTTTGTGTCTTATAACGCTGTCGTATGCTGCTCTCAAGTCCACGAATAGATGGTGTGTCGTGATATTGAACTCATTACATTTCTCCAGGATCTGCCTAATGCCAAACAGTTGGTCTGTGGTTGACCTGTTTGTGCGGAAACCGCACTGGTATTCACCGATATTCTCTTCTGCGTATGGTAGTAAGCGACGGTACAACACATTAGCGAAGACCTTGTATGCAATGTTTAGCAGCGTTATCCCCCTGTAGTTAGAACAATCTAACTTATCACCTTTCTTGTACAATGGGCATATTATCCCTAGCTTCCATTCATCCGGTAGCTTTTCCGTTCTCCATATGTTTAATATGAGATCATGCATGCATGATATTAAGGCTCTACCTCCATACTTCAACAATTCTCCTGAAATGCCATCTGCACCTGGCGCCTTATTGTTCTTGATCCTGCGCACTGCAGTCTCTACTTCTTCTAAAGTGGGTTCCTCCACTTGCTCAGTCCCTAATATTGATGTTGATGTTGGCGTTATACTTTCCTCTTGGACAATTTTTAGCATACCACTGCATTATCCATCAACTAGTTTTATGCTCAAAGCGACTTATGGAAGATGTTATGGAAGCTGTCTTTAAAATAGTCAATTCTATACGTGGCAGTGCCCTTCAAAGAAGTTTGTTTACATAAGAGAATAATCATAACGAACTTTTGCTGCATACTAATGTTTTTTGGCTGAGTAGAAGTCGATTTCTTATGCAGTTTCTAGAGTTATTAGCAGTCGTAAAAAGTTTCTTATCTAAAAGAGGTGGCAGTTACTCATAGTTAATAAACAACGAGTGGTTATTTGATATGCCATTCTTAGCAGACATTAGTTCAAAATTAGGCTTTTAAAAAATTAATTCCGATTTTTGCATTAGGTTATTTTTATATGAAAAACAGCTTTTAAATGGTCGCATTAAATTAATCGCTCCATGATCGCAGACCCCCGGTGGCTAGCTACGCGTTTTAGTTGATCTTGGCAACAATATATACAAAAAAGTAGATCGCCACTACAAAAAGGTTGGACATTCCTGGTTTAAACCATCAGGCCTTGCCACTTTATCTTATCTTGAATCAAGAGGTCGCGCGTATGTAGACTTGATTTATCTGCCGCTTCTCGGTATGCCACTTAATCTAACCTAGGTTAAACCGAGATGTAACCTAGATAAATACTCCTTTTCACTTTACTCCTTGCCGTCCCATTCCTTAAATGTATTTAAAAATGTGTTCATGCAATTTTTCGTACTAACCCTAAACTTTAACTTATTTACTAACTCTAAACTTTAACTTTGTTACGCCACTGGAGGTTTTCCGTCAATTTATATTAGTTCGAAATTTTGACATGAAGGCGTTGGGATGCTTATGGTATAGATTTACATTTAGTATAACATGTGATATGTGTTGCATACTCTCATATACAAATAAAGATATGTTGTTCTAACCTGGTCCTAACTACTTTGTGCAAAGGTTTCGAATATTAGTGAATAGTTTTAGATCTGTTTTTAATATTTGATTGGTGAAGATGAATGCGCCGCCGACGTTCGAATCTTTCCTGCTATACGATGGTGAAAAGAAGTAAGTGTTGCTGGGAAAAGTTTTTCAATGTAACCTCAAATTTCTGCACTTCTGTTTTAGAATCATAAGAGAACAAGACACAAAAGTACCAAACGCCGCGATTTTTACTATAAATAAGGAAGATCATACTTTGGGAAACATGATTAGAAAGTAATTAACAAGGTTTTTTTCTTATATATTCATTAATTATTATTATGTTAATCCAGCTACACGTATGTAATGTTGAGTGCTCAATGCTCAAAATGACTAAAGAAGTTTAGTACCTAAATCTCATAACCCTCCATGCTGGTTTATAAATTTATACGGTGAACCTTAACTTTGAACCTTAGATTTGTAGTTATGAGCACCATATATATAATCTCTCTTATTAGCACCTGTGTCACCACTAACAATTTATTTTTGATTTTAATTATTTACTTTAATGATCATCATCACCATTGATAGTACCATCATCATCATCATTGATAGTACCATCATCATTGATAGTACTTTCATCATCGATAGTATCATCATCATCAATAACCCTTGTTAGGTCCTGGCTTTCACAATTTTTCCCTTCCAAATGTCTTGTACAACAATTGTAGATGAAGATTTTAGATTTTGGTGGTGACTTGTACTGTGACCGTCATAGATCTATTGTACCCCATCCTCTTTCTTTAACCATTGGTATACTTATTTCCATGTAGAGCTTCTCCTATAGTCCTGATTCCTTTAGGAATTTCAAGATCTGGATGTAAAGGATTTCAAGATACATTTGTCTCTTTGAGTCTTTGAGCAGATGTAGGGGGGGTTTCCTGTGCTGAGCTGCAGAATCTTAATCTGTCATCTTCCTCTAGGCCTATGGTCTTGATGTGTTTTCTAGGTCTGCATTGTCCTGTCAGGATTTCCATCAGAATTCTAAGCTTGTTTCTGTTTAGTTTCAGGCAAGCTTTTGTTCTTTTCTGGTTAAAAGATCCCAGCATTACTTTGGATTGTCTTAGGCCTGGAAGTTCTTTCCAGGTTTTCATTCATTGTTCTCTTATTTCTTCATCTAAACTTTTGTGGATGGTGTTTATTCTCATAACACAAAAGGGTTCCGGACCTATAAAGGGATTACTGAATCCCTTGTTTGCTATACCAGTGTATCCTAGTACCCAGTATGGCGCTACAATCGGCTTTACTACTACACATTGCTGTCTAGTCTTTTTTGTCTTTCGGTACTTCCAGGAAGGGAATCTTGGCAGCGAGGCTCCAGACTCTGCTCCCGATTACGTTGCCTCTGCCTATTCCTTCCTTGCTGAACCTAACAATCGCCGATCTGGCTGCCCTCTCCATAACGAGGTGCAACAGAGTCAGATCCAGCAGCAGCTCCATTGCTGCTGTCGTGCATGACACCATCGCCCCTGTGATACAGACACACGCTAGACTTTGAATCTTCTCAATCTGCTTCTTCATAGAGACCAGCTTGGTTCTACTTCCCCACGAAGTGATCACAGGTTTCACTATCATGGTGTACATCCATCGCGGGATTCTGGGGTTACAACCCCACGTTGGGACGATTTACTCTCCAGTTTGAAATTTTTAGGCCTATCGGTCTTCTGGCGACAGATGGTTTATAGTTTCCTTATATTCCAAGTGAACAGTGTCAGGCCTGTTTCCATTGTGTTTGTCATTGTCGTGATTCACATCCAGTTAATTGTTTTTGTGATTTTGAAGCAGCATTTTTTACAGGATGGGGTAGTTACCCTCCACAATGAGAGAGTTCATTGTGGAGGGTAACTACTATGGTCTACTTATGGTCTTGGGACTGGTTGTTTCAGACAGGCTACTAGCTCAAAGTTTTGGCCCTATTTGTGTTCTAGTGGCAGCAATTTTATAGTTTTCTTACATTCCATGTAAACAGTCTCAGGTCTGTTTTCTAATGTGTATGTTGTTGTAAATCTCACACAGTGATTTTGTAGCAGCATTTTTTTGTGTGGGGTAGTTAGTCCCTCAATGAACCCTCTTTAAACTGGGCTTAGGACCGGCTGTTTAATACAATGGGCTACTACACACTTTGTAATTTAATCATAAGATTATTGTCTGTCTGTCATAAGTTGTGAACCCCAGACTAGACAGAACACCAAACCAAACAGACAAGAACATTAGACAGAACATTAAACTGGTCAGACAAGACTAAATAAGACCCTGAGGATTTAGGGTAGACTTCTTTTTTATTATTATTAGCAACTCTGAGTATGTTTTTAAATTTACATTTAGGAATGTACTTGTACTTGTATGTACAACATAAATTGTTCAGAATTTTGGAAAAAGTTTAGGATTAAATTTCTGCGAAATTCATTTATCTTAGAAAAATATTTTGGCGATTTTTTCGGGTTTAGAGAATTTTTAGATGAAAATTGCAAAAATCTGCATTTTACATTATTCAGCGATGATTGTCTTTCCTTTTCTTTCGCAAACTGTTGCAAATTTTGAAAAAAGTTTGAAATAAAATTTGAGTTTCAAAAACATTTAACATTTTAAAATGACATGTTAAAATTTTTGCTATTTTTACTTGAAAATCGCAAATAGTTGCAAAACAAATCTCAGTTGTCTTTACCTCTTTCCTCGTTGATTTTTTCCGTTTTATGGACTTTTTTCGCAAACAACAGCCTCTATTGTTTTTTAGTCCCTTTTTCCTTGTTTGTCTTATTTTAGTCTACGGTTATGTACTTCTCTTTATTCCTTAGTATTTGGTGTTCTAATGGTGTTCAAATTTTCGTTCCAAAAACAGTTTGCGAGAAAAGTCCATAAAACGGAAAAATCGAGGAAAGAGGTAAAGACAACTGAGATTTGTTTTTCAAATATTTGCGATTTTCACGTAAAAATAGCAAAAATTTGAACTAGTCACCGAAATATTTTTGAAACTCAAATTTTATTTCCAACTTTTTTTCAAAATTTGCAACAGTTTGCGAAAAAAAGGAAAAACAATCAACGCTGAATAATGTAAAATGCAGATTTTTGCAATTTTCATCTAAAAATTCTCTAAACCCGAAAAAATCGCCAAAATATTTTTCTAAGATAAATGAATTTCGCAGAAATTTAATCCTAAACTTTTTCCAAAATTATGAATAATTTATGTTTGTACATACAAGTACAACCAACAGACGGACAGACTTAAAATGAACAAACTTATCTGTCTAGTCTTTCCGGAATAATCTTGTCTGTCTAGTCTTGTCTGTGTGGTCCTTTCTGCCTGTCTTGATTGTCTAGTCTTGTCTGTCTAGACTTGTCCGTCTAGTCTTGTCTGTCTTCACTGTCTAGTCTTGTCTGTCTAGTCTTGTTCGTCTAGTCTTGCCTGTCTGTCTTGACTGTTTGTCTTGACTGCTTAGTTTTGTCTCTCTAGTCTCGTCTGTCTTGTCTGTCTAGTCTTGACTGTCTAGTCTTGTCTGTCTAATCTTGTCTGTCTAGTCTTGTCTGTCTAGTCTTGTCTGTCTAGTCTTGTTTGTCTAGTCTTGTCTGTCTCGTCTTGTCTCTATAATCTTGTCTGTCTAGTCTTGTCTGTATAGACTTGTCTGTCTAGTCTTGTCTGTCTAGTCTTGTCTGTCTAGTCTTGTCTGTCTAGTCTTGTCTGTCTAGTCTTGTCTGTCTAGTGTTGTCTGTCTAGTCTTGTCTGTCTAGTCTTGTCTGTCTAGTCTTGTCTGTCTAGTCTTGTCTGTCTAGTCTTGTCTGTTTAGTCTTGTCTGTCTAGTCTTGTCTGTCTAGTCTTGTCTGTCTAGTCTTGTCTGTCTAGTCTTGTCTGTCTAGTCTTTTCTGTCTAGTCTTGTCTGTCTAGTCTTGTCTGTCTAGTCTTGTCTGTCTAGTCTTGTCTGTCTAGTCTTGTCTGTCTAGTCCTCTCTGTCTAGTCTTGTCTGTCTAGTCTTGTCTGTCTAGTCTTGTCTGTCTAGTCTTGTCTGTCTAGTCTTGTCTGTCTAGTCTTGTCTGTCTAGTCTTGTCTGTCTAGTCTTGTCTGTCTAGTCTTGTCTGTCTAGTCTTGTCTGTCTAGTCTTGTCTGTCTAGTCTTGTCTGTCTAGTCTTGTATGTCTAGTCTTGTCTGTCTAGTCTTGTCTGTCTAGTCTTGTCTGTCTAGTCTTGTCTGTCTATTCTTGTCTGTCTAGTCTTGTCGTTCTAGTCTTGTCTGTCTAGTCTTGTCTGTCTAGTCTTGTCTGTCTAGTCTTGTCTGTCTAGTCTTGTCTGTCTAGTCTTGTCTGTCTAGTCTTGTCTGTCTAGTCTTGTCTGTCTAGTCTTGTCTGTCTAGTCTTGTCTGTCTAGTCTTGTCTGTCTAGTCTTGTCTGTCTAGTCTTGTCTGTCTAGTCTTGTCTGTCTAGTCTTGTCTGTCTAGTCTTGTCTGTCTAGTCTTGTCTGTCTAGTCTTGTCTGTCTAGTCTTGTCTGTCTAGTCTTGTCTGTCTAGTCTTGTCTGTCTAGTCTTGTCTGTCTAGTCTTGTCTGTCTAGTCTTGTCTGTCTAGTCTTGTCTGTCTAGTCTTGTCTGTCTGTCTTGTCTGTCTTGTCTGTCTTGTCTGTCTAGTCTTGTCTGTCTAGTCTTGTCTGTCTAGTCTTGTCTGTCTAGTCTTGTCTGTCTAGTCTTGTCTGTCTAGTCTTGTCTGTCTAGTCTTGTCTGTCTAGTCTTGTCTGTCTAGTCTTGTCTGTCTAGTCTTGTCTGTCTAGTCTTGTCTGTCTAGTCTTGTCTGTCTAGTCTTGTCTGTCTAGTCTTGTCTGTCTAGTCTTGTCTGTCTAGTCTTGTCTGTCTAGTCTTGTCTGTCTAGTCTTGTCTGTCTAGTCTTGTCTGTCTAGTCTTGTCTGTCTAGTCTTGTCTGTCTAGTCTTGTCTGTCTAGTCTTGTCTGTCTAGTCTTGTCTGTCTAGTCTTGTCTGTCTAGTCTTGTCTGTCTAGTCTTGTCTGTCTAGTCTTGTCTGTCTAGTCTTGTCTGTCTAGTCTTGTCTGTCTAGTCTTGTCTGTCTAGTCTTGTCTGTCTAGTCTTGTCTGTCTAGTCTTGTCTGTCTAGTCTTGTCTGTCTAGTCTTGTCTGTCTAGTCTTGTCTGTCTAGTCTTGTCTGTCTAGTCTTGTCTGTCTAGTCTTGTCTGTCTAGTCTTGTCTGTCTAGTCTTGTCTGTCTAGTCTTGTCTGTCTAGTCTTGTCTGTCTAGTCTTGTCTGTCTAGTCTTGTCTGTCTAGTCTTGTCTGTCTAGTCTTGTCTGTCTAGTCTTGTCTGTCTAGTCTTGTCTGTCTAGTCTTGTCTGTCTAGTCTTGTCTGTCTAGTCTTGTCTGTCTAGTCTTGTCTGTCTAGTCTTGTCTGTCTAGTCTTGTCTGTCTAGTCTTGTCTGTCTAGTCTTGTCTGTCTAGTCTTGTCTGTCTAGTCTTGTCTGTCTAGTCTTGTCTGTCTAGTCTTGTCTGTCTAGTCTTGTCTGTCTAGTCTTGTCTGTCTAGTCTTGTCTGTCTAGTCTTGTCTGTCTAGTCTTGTCTGTCTAGTCTTGTCTGTCTAGTCTTGTCTGTCTAGTCTTGTCTGTCTAGTCTTGTCTGTCTAGTCTTGTCTGTCTAGTCTTGTCTGTCTAGTCTTGTCTGTCTAGTCTTGTCTGTCTAGTCTTGTCTGTCTAGTCTTGTCTGTCTAGTCTTGTCTGTCTAGTCTTGTCTGTCTAGTCTTGTCTGTCTAGTCTTGTCTGTCTAGTCTTGTCTGTCTAGTCTTGTCTGTCTAGTCTTGTCTGTCTAGTCTTGTCTGTCTAGTCTTGTCTGTCTAGTCTTGTCTGTCTAGTCTTGTCTGTCTAGTCTTGTCTGTCTAGTCTTGTCTGTCTAGTCTTGTCTGTCTAGTCTTGTCTGTCTAGTCTTGTCTGTCTAGTCTTGTCTGTCTAGTCTTGTCTGTCTAGTCTTGTCTGTCTAGTCTTGTCTGTCTAGTCTTGTCTGTCTAGTCTTGTCTGTCTAGTCTTGTCTGTCTAGTCTTGTCTGTCTAGTCTTGTCTGTCTAGTCTTGTCTGTCTAGTCTTGTCTGTCTAGTCTTGTCTGTCTAGTCTTGTCTGTCTAGTCTTGTCTGTCTAGTCTTGTCTGTCTAGTCTTGTCTGTCTAGTCTTGTCTGTCTAGTCTTGTCTGTCTAGTCTTGTCTGTCTAGTCTTGTCTGTCTAGTCTTGTCTGTCTAGTCTTGTCTGTCTAGTCTTGTCTGTCTAGTCTTGTCTGTCTAGTCTTGTCTGTCTAGTCTTGTCTGTCTAGTCTTGTCTGTCTAGTCTTGTCTGTCTAGTCTTGTCTGTCTAGACTTGTCTGTCTAGTCTTGTCTGTCTAGTCTTGTCTGTCTAGTCTTGTCTGTCTAGTCTTGTCTGTCTAGTCTTGTCTGTCTAGTCTTGTCTGTCTAGTCTTGTCTGTCTGAGGTCCGATGCTACTAGAGATAAAACAATAAATTGATCGCTTGCAAAGTGTGAAATGACCCAAAATATAAGCTATTACAAAATACTGCAGTCTTGTCTGTCTAGTCTTGTCTGTCTAGTCTTGTCTGTCTAGTCTGTCTAGTCTTGTCTGTCTAGTCTTGTGTGTCTAGTCTTGTCTGTCTAGTCTTGTCTGTCTAGTCTTGTCTGTCTAGTCTTGTCTGTCTAGTCTTGTCTGTCTAGTCTTGTCTGTCTAGTCTTGTCTGTCTAGTCTTGTCTGTCTAGTCTTGTCTGTCTAGTCTTGTCTGTCTAGTCTTGTCTGTCTAGTCTTGTCTGTCTAGTCTTGTCTGTCTAGTCTTGTCTGTCTAGTCTTGTCTGTCTAGTCTTGTCTGTCTAGTCTTGTCTGTCTAGTCTTGTCTGTCTAGTCTTGTCTGTCTAGACTTGTCTGTCTAGTCTTGTCTGTCTAATCTTGTCTGTCTAGTCTTGTCTGTCTAGTCTTGTCTGTCTAGTCTTGTCTGTATAGTCTTGTCTGTCTAGTCTTGTCTGTCTAGTCTTGTCTGTCTAGTCTTGTCTGTCTAGTCTTGTCTGTCTAGTCTTGTCTGTCTAGTCTTGTCTGTCTAGTCTTGTCTGTCTAGTCTTGTCTGTCTAGTCTTGTCTGTCTAGTCTTGTCTGTCTAGTCTTGTCTGTCTGAGGTCCGATGCTACTAGAGATAAAACAATAAATTGATCGCTTGCAAAGTGTGAAATGACCCAAAATATAAGCTATTACAAAATACTGCAGTCTTGTCTGTCTAGTCTTGTCTGTCTAGTCTTGTCTGTCTAGTCTGTCTAGTCTTGTCTGTCTAGTCTTGTGTGTCTAGTCTTGTCTGTCTAGTCTTGTCTGTCTAGTCTTGTCTGTCTAGTCTTGTCTGTCTAGTCTTGTCTGTCTAGTCTTGTCTCTCTAGTCTTGTCTGTCTAGTCTTGTCTGTCTAGTCTTGTCTGTCTAGTCTTGTCTGTCTAGTCTTGTCTGTCTAGTCTTGTCTGTCTAGTCTTGTCTGTCTAGTCTTGTCTGTCTAGACTTGTCTGTCTAGTCTTGTCTGTCTAGTCTTGTCTGTCTAGTCTTGTCTGTCTAGTCTTGTCTGTCTAGTCTTGTCTGTCTAGTCTTGTCTGTCTAGTCTTGTGTGTCTAGTCTTGTCTGTCTAGTCTTGTCTGTCTAGTCTTGTCTGTCTAGTCTTGTCTGTCTAGTCTTGTCTGTCTAGTCTTGTCTGTATAGTCTTGTCTGTCTAGTCTTGTCTGTCTAGTCTTGTCTGTCTAGTCTTGTCTGTCTAGTCTTGTCTGTCTAGTCTTGTCTGTCTAGTCTTGTCTGTCTAGTCTTGTCTGTCTAGTCTTGTCTGTCTAGTCTTGTCTGTCTAGTCTTGTCTGTCTAGTCTTGTCTGTCTAGTCTTGTCTGTCTGAGGTCCGATGCTACTAGAGATAAAACAATAAATTGATCGCTTGCAAAGTGTGAAATGACCCAAAATATAAGCTATTACAAAATACTGCAGTCTTGTCTGTCTAGTCTTGTCTGTCTAGTCTTGTCTGTCTAGTCTGTCTAGTCTTGTCTGTCTAGTCTTGTGTGTCTAGTCTTGTCTGTCTAGTCTTGTCTGTCTAGTCTTGTCTGTCTAGTCTTGTCTGTCTAGTCTTGTCTGTCTAGTCTTGTCTGTCTAGTCTTGTCTGTCTAGTCTTGTCTGTCTAGTCTTGTCTGTCTAGTCTTGTCTGTCTAGTCTTGTCTGTCTAGTCTTGTCTGTCTAGTCTTGTCTGTCTAGTCTTGTCTGTCTAGTCTTGTCTGTCTAGTCTTGTCTGTCTAGTCTTGTCTGTCTAGTCTTGTCTGTCTAGTCTTGTCTGTCTAGTCTTGTCTGTCTAGACTTGTCTGTCTAGTCTTGTCTGTCTAGTCTTGTCTGTCTAGTCTTGTCTGTCTAGTCTTGTCTGTCTAGTCTTGTCTGTCTAGTCTTGTCTGTATAGTCTTGTCTGTCTAGTCTTGTCTGTCTAGTCTTGTCTGTCTAGTCTTGTCTGTCTAGTCTTGTCTGTCTAGTCTTGTCTGTCTAGTCTTGTCTGTCTAGTCTTGTCTGTCTAGTCTTGTCTGTCTGAGGTCCGATGCTACTAGAGATAAAACAATAAATTGATCGCTTGCAAAGTGTGAAATGACCCAAAATATAAGCTATTACAAAATACTGCAGTCTTGTCTGTCTAGTCTTGTCTGTCTAGTCTTGTCTGTCTAGTCTGTCTAGTCTTGTCTGTCTAGTCTTGTGTGTCTAGTCTTGTCTGTCTAGTCTTGTCTGTCTAGTCTTGTCTGTCTAGTCTTGTCTGTCTAGTCTTGTCTGTCTAGTCTTGTCTGTCTAGTCTTGTCTGTCTAGTCTTGTCTGTCTAGTCTTGTCTGTCTAGTCTTGTCTGTCTAGTCTTGTCTGTCTAGTCTTGTCTGTCTAGTCTTGTCTGTCTAGTCTTGTCTGTCTAGTCTTGTCTGTCTAGACTTGTCTGTCTAGTCTTGTCTGTCTAGTCTTGTCTATCTAGTCTTGTCTGTCTAGTCTTGTCTGTCTAGTCTTGTCTGTATAGTCTTGTCTGTCTAGTCTTGTCTGTCTAGTCTTGTCTGTCTAGTCTTGTCTGTCTAGTCTTGTCTGTCTAGTCTTGTCTGTCTAGTCTTGTCTGTCTAGTCAAATTCAAATTCAAAATCTTTATTTCCCAAATGAGATACATAGTATCTATAGGATGTGTCAACAATTGTATAAAGATAAATAGTATAAAAATAATTAATACAAATTACAACAACAACAAAAATTCATCAACAGAATATACTGGATTTGACTCTAATAAAACTTTTAATTTCTTACGAAATTTTTTATCGGAGGTTTCATTTCTAAGGTCTGCGGGAAGCTTATTGTATATATGGATCCCTTTATTTTCTACACCTTGGCTACAGAGGGCTAAGTTTCTTTTTTCTGTACAGAGAAGATGTTTACTTCTCGTATTGTAATTATGTTTGTCTTCATTTTTTTGGAACTTACTTCGCGATTTGTGTATGTACATAGTGGTTTCGAAGATATATAAACTAACAACTGTTAGAATTCTGATTTTTTTGAAGTGAGGTTTACATGATTCTGTACATTTTAACCCTATGATATTTCGAATAACTCTTTTCTGTGCAATTTGAATGTATTTTATTTGTGACGAAGCTCCCCATAGAATGATGCCGTAGGACAGCAAAGACTGCACTTCTGCATAATACCACTTTAGAAGATCTTCTCTGTTTAGTAGTTTCCTCAGAATAGTTGTTTGATAAGCCTTCTTATGTAGTGCCGAACAGATATTCTGTGTCGTAGTTTCCCAGCGAAGGTGCTCCTCTAAATAAATACCCAGAAACTTGGCATGTTTGGTTCTATTGATTTTGTAGTTTTGTATTTTTAGGTCTAGATCTGTGACATACGTACTTCTTGCTGTTTTGAACACTATGTACTCCGTTTTGCTTTTGTTGAGGTGTAGAGTATTTGCGGAGAACCATTTATTTAGAGATTCTAATAGTAGCTTCGCCTGATCCGTATTCTGGACGATGTTGTTCCCCGACACAATGAAGCTTGTGTCATCGGCGTATAATGTGCAATGCGGCCCTTTCACATAGTTTATCAGATCAGCAGTGTATAATAGAAACAACTTTGGTGCCAGAATGCTTCCTTGGGGGACCCCAATATTTGTAGTTAAAATGTCCGACTGGCCAACTACATTACCACTCCTCACAGAAACGTACTGTTTTCGATTTGAAAGGTAAGATTGAATCCATCTCGAAACTTTCCCTCTGATTCCATAGTTATGTAGTTTATTTATTAATCTGTTATGGGAAACACAGTCGAAGGCCTTGGTGAGGTCACAGAATATTCCAATGGGATATTTCCCATTATCTACCTCGTAAATTAGTTTGCTGTGAAATTCTACCAAGGCGGTTGTAGTAGATTTGCCTTTGCAAAACCCATGCTGTTGCTTTGGAATTAGATTATATTTTCCAATAAAAGCAGTCATTCTTATTAACAAAGCATATTCGATTATTTTTGCTAGAATCGGTATGATGACGATTGGTCTATAATTCTGCATTTCCATTTTATCACCTTTCTTGAAAACTGGGATGATTTTACCTATTTTTAATACCTCTGGAAATTGTTCTTCGGTGAATGAGGCGTTAATTATATTTGTAATAGGTTCTACTAATAAATGTTTGAACTCCTTGATTATATTCCCAGGAACTTCATCTGGTCCTCTAGTTGTTTTATTTTTTAATGATATTATTATATCCAGTATTTCGTTTTCAGTGAATTCTTGTAAGTACATAGTTTTTTCTTTAAATTCCATATGGTCATTCGATATCTTTGTTGGAGTAATATTTTCTACAATTGCTTTGGGCGCTTGCTCGAAATAGCTGTTAAAACTGTTGGCTATGTCTTCAGGTGCTGTAACCTTATTATTGTTGTCTGTTATTTGAATGATCCCGGATGGTTTGGATTTATTCGTCTGCTCTTGTATGATATTCCACACGGCTTTAGCCCTATTTGGAGCTTCTAGTATCCTTCGGCTAAAAAAAGAATGTTTAGTGGACGTGATTAAATTATAATGTATACCTTTTTGTTTCGTATAGTGACTTCTTAATTCTGGATTTTTTTTTGTAGTACAAACATGTCTTTTAGTTGTGTAGCAGATCTTCTCACGTCTTCAGTAACCCATGTTTTTATTTTAATTTTGGTTTTTATCATTGGAAAGCAGTTGAAGAAATGATATTGGATGCATTTGATAAAGCCAATTGCCTTGCTGTTGCAGCTGGTATTTTGGAAGACGTCGTCCCATGTTTCTCTTCTGAGATGTTCGGCAAAACGCGTTTTATTTGTTAGCGAGAAATTCCTTATTAGTATGTGGTTTTGTCCTCCTATTTTTTTGTTGATAGTGCTCAATTTTAATAGTCTATGATCAGACATAGGGGTATCTTCTGCTGAGGTCTTTAGTTCAAGACCTTGTGTAGCAAAGATATTGTCGATTCTAGTTTTGGAGTATGTCGTTATTCTTGTGTATTCCTTTATATATTCACCCATGCCATATGCCTCTAATAGATTGGTGAGGTTGTGTGTTTCTTTTGTGCTGATTGCAAAATTAATATTGAAGTCTCCAACTAAGATGACTTGCATATTATTTCTTGCATATCTCTGTAAGATATTATCTAATGATGCCATGAAAGTACCTATACATCCTAAAGGTGGCCTATATATATTTATTATTAACAAATGTATACCTTTTATATTCATCTCTATTCCACATACCTCTATTATCTTTTCTATAACTGAGTTTTCTAGATCTAGTTTTTCAACATAACCATTTGTAAGTGCGGGGACGCTAGCGAATATTGCCACACCACCACCCGTTGAGTTGACTCTGCTGAAATGACTGACCAACTGGTAATTACTTATATGGAGCGAGGTAATGATTTCTGTTGATGCCCATGTTTCAGCCAGACAGATGAAGAAGGGCTTTTCATCTTCAGTTGTTACTTCTAACTGGCATATTTTATTGCGGATAGATTGAATGTTTAGATATATTAACATATTTATATTTGCTGCATTGGGTATTATTTTTGTGTGTTGTTCTGTTCTAGAAAAAGGAAAAAACGGTTTATATAGGTATTTCGTGGCCACAAATTAGGGTTTTTTGCTTCATCTAGCTTATCTAATGGAACCGTCACTTTAAATGAAGCATATTCTTCTGGCCTATTTGATATCATTTTTTTGCAAACAGCCGATTCCAAATTTTTACTTCTCAGATATTCCATTACATCATCTTCCGTGGTTTGCGGTTCTAATCTGGATACATGTAAATAGGCGTATCTGGTTACTGCCCTAATTCCTTTATTTTCTGCGTTGGAGCCTATTACAATGCCATTATTACGCGATGTTCTTCTCTTATTGTTGGGTTTATGTTGCGTTTGCCAGTTCTCGTTGTTTGTTTTATTTTGAATTGGTTCTGCGTTTTCGGTCGATCTATTGTTTTGTTTTGGTTTTTTCTGCTCGGTGCGACTTGGAGTGTCGCTCCAAGGTAAAGATTTATCATCGCTGGGTTTATCAGCGGTGGATTTATCTGCGGCGGCTTTATCGGCGATAATTTCGACTTCTTCCATCTCTGATGTTGTCTTGTCTGTCTAGTCTTGTCTGTCTAGTCTTGTCTGTCTAGTCTTGCCTGTCTAGTCTTGTCTGTCTAGTCTTGTCTGTCTAGTCTTGTCTGTCTAGTCTTGTCTGTCTAGTCTTGTCTGTCTAGTCTTGTCTGTCTAGTCTTGTCTGTCTAGTCTTGTCTGTCTAGTCTTGTCTGTCTAGTCTTGTCTGTCTAGTCTTGTCTGTCTAGTCTTGTCTGTCTAGTCTTGTCTGTCTAGTCTTGTCTGTCTAGTCTTGTCTGTCTAGTCTTGTCTGTCTAGTCTTGTCTGTCTAGTCTTGTCTGTCTAGTCTTGTCTGTCTAGTCTTGTCTGTCTAGTCTTGTCTGTCTAGTCTTGTCTGTCTAGTCTTGTCTGTCTAGTCTTGTCTGTCTAGTCTTGTCTGTCTAGTCTTGTCTGTCTAGTCTTGTCTGTCTAGTCTTGTCTGTCTAGTCTTGCCTGTCTGAGGTCCGATGCTACTAGAGATAAAACAATAAATTGATCGCTTGCAAAGTGTGAAATGACCCAAAATATAAGCTATTACAAAATACTGCAGTCTTGTCTGTCTAGTCTTGTCTGTCTAGTCTTGTGTGTCTAGTCTTGTCTGTCTAGTCTTGTCTGTCTAGTCTTGTCTGTCTAGTCTTGTCTGTCTAGTCTTGTCTGTCTAGTCTTGTCTGTCTAGTCTTGTCTGTCTAGTCTTGTCTGTCTAGTCTTGTCTGTCTAGTCTTGTCTGTCTAGTCTTGTCTGTCTAGTCTTGTCTGTCTAGTCTTGTCTGTCTAGTCTTGTCTGTCTAGTCTTGTCTGTCTAGTCTTGTCTGTCTAGTCTTGTCTGTCTAGTCTTGTCTGTCTAGTCTTGTCTGTCTAGTCTTGTCTGTCTAGTCTTGTCTGTCTAGTCTTGTCTGTCTAGTCTTGTCTGTCTAGTCTTGTCTGTCTAGTCTTGTCTGTCTAGTCTTGTCTGTCTAGTCTTGTCTGTCTAGTCTTGTCTGTCTAGTCTTGTCTGTCTAGTCTTGTCTGTCTAGTCTTGTCTGTCTAGTCTTGTCTGTCTAGTCTTGTCTGTCTAGTCTTGTCTGTCTAGTCTTGTCTGTCTAGTCTTGTCTGTCTAGTCTTGTCTGTCTAGTCTTGTCTGTCTAGTCTTGTCTGTCTAGTCTTGTCTGTCTAGTCTTGTCTGTCTAGTCTTGTCTGTCTAGTCTTGTCTGTCTAGTCTTGTCTGTCTAGTCTTGTCTGTCTAGTCTTGTCTGTCTAGTCTTGTCCGTCTAGTTTTGTCTGTCTAGTCTTGTCTGTCTAGTCTTGTCTGTCTAGTGTTGTCTGTCTAGTCTTGTCTGTCTAGTCTTGTCTGTGTAGTCTTGTCCGTCTAGTCTTGTCTGCCTAGTCTTGTCTATCTAGTTTTGTCTGTCTAGACTTGTTTGTCTAGTCTTGTCTGTCAAGTCTTGTCTGTGTAGTGTTGTCTGTCTAGTCTTGTATGTCTAGTATTGTCTGGCTAGTCTTGTCTGTCTAGTCTTGTCTGTCTAGTCTTGTCTCTCTACTCTTGTCTGTCTAGTCTTGTCTGTCTAGCCTTGTCTATCTAAAATTGTCTGTCTAGTCGTGCATGTCTAGTCTTGTCCATCCGGTCTTGCCGAAAGTCATTTTGTAAAAAGTTTCGGAAAACAAAATACGATTGGCTGCTACGATAAGTACATGGAGATAGACTGCAGCCTCATACATTCGCCCAAATCAGAACTAGTGCGCGGGCTCCCATACGCTGTTATGTGTTGAACGGTCTGCCGGCAGTCAGGCTGCCGGAGGCCGAAAAGTTAGTTTTGTCTTTCAGTTTGTGACTGGACCCTCTAGTAAAATAAGGATAAGACTAGTAGGATAAAACAAGACAGACAAGGCCAGACAAACAACACAAGACAGACAAGACTAGAGAGACAAGGCAAGTCTATGAGTGCTGGAAGGATTTGTAACTTCAGGTCTTTCATATTTATTTCAGGTTTGTTTTTGAAAGTAGTGCAAAAAAATCGGAAAGCTCTTGCATAAAGTACTCTTTTGGTAGTCACACGTGCAAGTTTTAAATTGACGGCCGAAACCTAAATGTCTGAAGTACCTCAATTTATTGCTGCTTTTAAAAATAGATTTTATTACATTTTACATTCCAATTAATTGCCTTTTTGTTTATTTATTACTTTATGTTTATTTATACAACTTAGCCTTTATTATCTAATAATATTTATTTTCAGTCAATTGTTAAAGGACCCAAATGTATTATTTGCTGGATACAAATTGCCTCATCCTTTGGAACACAAATTCGTTATCAGGATTCAAACGACTTCTGACCATTCGCCCCAAGACGCTTTAATGAATGCCATCAAGGATTTGATATCAGAGCTTTCCCTATTTCAGGAGAGATTCAACGAAGCCATCAAGGAAAAGAAAGAAAGGCTAGATTGAGATTTTTGTTTTATGGTAAAAGAGTTTGTTTCTAAAAAAAGGTGGGAAACAAAGTTTCTGTTTTTATGAATTTAGTTATCAATTTTTAGAAACGGCTGTTTCGTAAATGGAAATTAATATTTGAAATGACGTGTTTACGTATATGTTCCATAATATTTTGTATAATAAAACTAGTTTAATTTATCATTCCATTCAATAATCCAGTCCAATTTTTGGTCCATAACAGTTATTGAATGCTATTAAATTAATGCTATTTCTGTTTCTATATGTTATTTGCTATTAAATTAAGGGGTCGTCCATTAATCAGGTGATGTTTTTTTTTTGTTTGTTTTAGGTTAAGCCCCCCCCTACTAAAAATCACGGGTATATGTCGCGCGCCGCTTTTTGGTTTAAAATCGCACATTCAACGAAAAAATAAATACACGTGATATCTACACCCCCCCCCCCCCCCCCTCTCATAGGTGATATTTCGTGATTCTTCACAACCCCCCGCCCCTTCCGAGCCTCACGTCATTCATAGACGATTCCTAAACAGATGATTAGTGAATTAGAAGAATTCAATTCTACGATCCCCAAGAACTAACAAAAGCAAAATCTAAAGAGCAGGAAAGGAATTGTTTACAATAATTCAATCCAATTTTTAGTCCATAACATAACAGTTATTTGTTGTGTTTATTTTCCTTGCGATATTCTTAAATTTCTCAGAAATTGAATTAGTTTTTCGAATAATTTTGGCAGGTTTTCTTTTTTGTTGTTGTTTTAGCAAGATGCGGGAGTAAATTGGGGCAATTTCCTTTAAACTAGCTTTTCCGGTTGCATGCCATTGAATAATTTGCGGATTTATATATTTTATATATATATATATATATATATATATATATATATATATATATATATATATACTCCCCTAAGTCGAATTGCCGTAGTTCATGAAAAAAAATGGAGTTATAGAAATACAAAACTATAAAATGAGTAG
This sequence comes from Phosphuga atrata, assembly GCA_944588485.1. Lineage (NCBI taxonomy): Eukaryota > Metazoa > Arthropoda > Insecta > Coleoptera > Silphidae > Phosphuga > Phosphuga atrata. The sequence continues at coordinate 49,828,441 of OX155902.1, forward strand.
AATACACTATTCACAATTTATTCAAATGAAATACATATGTATATATTTATAAACAAAAAAGAAATATGTATAGATTATTAATATGATGTTATATAATTATAATTAATTAAAAATCATTTTAATTAATTATATTTTTGGAAAGTCAGTAATTTTTATTTTTTTATTTTGTAATATATAGCACCTTGTGGGTGATCTTCGATTTTATCGTTTCTTTTTGGATTACCGATTCTTGGGAGAATAATATCCTGTCGTAATCTTCCTAAAGCACACCCGCTGGTAAATTCTTTCTTTTGCTTTATTCGAGTTTTTGGTGATAATAAAATATGAAAAATAAAATATTTTGTAATCTGCCCGAGGATTATACTATCGACGGTTTATGGTAGGCAATATACGGTATCATAAATTTTTGAAATTACGCGGCGGTTAAAAAACTGGAGTTATAGAGATTATGTATGTAAAATTTTACCATTGTACAAATTTTTACTACGAGTTATGGAAAAATTCGAGTTATGGAAGTTAATTTATATGTAAAATGCAATCTAAACGTATGAGTTTCTAAAAATATTCGAGTTATAGAAAAATTTGAGTTACAGAAGTTCGAGTTATGGAAGTTATTTATAAAATTTGTTGCAACGAAAATATCACGCTGCCGGCTAGCATTGCAAATTTGAGAAGAAAAAATAAAATTTATTTGCAAATTTCGATTTATTTGACAAATGCAAACATAATTTGCGAATAAAATCAAATTTCAGCTGTTGGGCCGCGTTATTTAGATCGATCACGATGAAATTGGTGCCATCGCGAGCGCCGATTTTTTTCGCACACATCTCATCTCGAATTTTCAAGCCTTCGCTGAAAATTTAGACATAATTGCAAAATATCGCATGAAAACCATGACGTTTTATTGCAAGCCAACCGCTAAACGGAACGTCCTTCTCTAGGTCTGCGTAGAGAGCGCGCGAATTTTGGCAATGATGGCCGAACAGTAGGTATTTTTGCAAAACCGGACGTTTGCGGCTGCCGAAACGGAAGTACATGGAATTTTGCAGTTTCTTCTTCGCCCTTCGATGACAGCCGACGGTATCTTGAGTACGATATATGCCGATTTGCAAAAACCGCGAGGTCGCCACGGTGGATAAAAGGAAACCGGTAGGATGTCAATCCGCATTAACGATCTTATCATCATTAATCAGCTTGTAGCGTCCACTGCTGGACATATGCCTCCCTTGATACCTTCCACTCCTCTCGTTGTTGCGCTGCTTGTATCCAATTAGATGTGACACGCTTTATATCGTCACTCCATCTATGCCTCTATATATGTATGCCTCTTGTCTAGGCCTCCATTGAATGGTACGTTTCGTCCATCTACCATCCATCATTCTTGCTACGTGGCCTGCCCAATTCCACTTCAGGAGGGTGAACCTCTCTACCGCATCTGCAACTCCCGTTCTCTGCCGTATGGTTGTATTTGTTGTGTGGTTGTATTTTGGCGGTGTAAGCGCCGGGCCCTGACGATTTACCAGCGGAAATCTTAAAGCTCGTGTGCGAGCGCGTTCCCGAAACCGCGCGGCACGTACTGAACAAGGAGCTAAAAGACGCAACGTTCCCGAAGAGGTGGAAAGCAGACTGGTGCTCATCCCGAGACCCAATAAACCTCCGACAAGTCCAGGCGCCTATCGACAGATAGGCATGTTGGACAATTTTGGTAAACTGTTTGAGAGAATCCTGGTAAACAGGATCTCAAACGAACTCACACTCGCACGCATTCCACAGTCACGGCCGCAAGACACATTCTAAATCTGGCGGAGGAAGAAAGAAGAAGATCTCTAAAAACTAGGAAACTTGTCGCTCTCGTGACGATAGGGTTACAAATTAAAAAGTAACAAAAGAGTGTGAACCCAAAGTTGCCGAGTGAACCTACCCCGAGAGGGTGCAAACCACGGCAGCGCTAGGGACAAGATGCGAAAAAGGGAGATAGTGGGTATACTATCTCTGGAAGAGAATAGAGTTCCACACTACCCAGCTAGAGGGTGCTTATAAAAGGTTTCCCCTTCCTTCTAAAAAAAGACTCCGAGTCGAGCCGACGATCATTTTTCGGGTCCGGGTCTAATTCGTCTTTTTTATCGCAATTTTAACTATGCGTGAACAGGATTTTTAGTGTTCACGCATGTGGTAAAGCAAGCGATACTGTACGAACTTAAAAAGTCGTTAAACTACCAAAGAAACCTGACATTTCATTTTAAAAATATTGTGTTAGTATTTACTAACTATAAGGGTCTGTTTGCATTATTCATAGCTTTCAAGGCGGCGTTTGACAGAGTGGATAGAGAAAATGTTTGAATGTATGGGAGAATGCAGAGTAGACGCGTAGAAGTAGATGTATGGAAGAACAATAAGAAAAGTGGGAGAGAAAGAGAGTGACTGGTTCTAGACCGGTTCTAAGGTTGTCCCCTTAGCCCCTTATTATTTAAGATATATGTGGCAAATATGGAAAGAATGTTTAAGAAGGCGTAAGCGGGTGGATGTGAGATAGGTAGAGAGAAAGTATAGAGCCTGGGGCCTTCGCGGATGATGTGGTAGTGGTGGCAAAGAGCGAAATGATGAAAATCCTAGGGAGGTATGTGAGGAAGAAAAACATAGAAGTGAATGTGGAGAAAATGATGGTGTTTAGTAAGAGGAAGAATGAGGAGAAGGAATGGAAGTGGGAAGGCGGATCAATAGAGCGAGTAAGAGAGTTTAAGTACCTACGCTACACATTGAACGAGTGGGCCTCGGATAAAGCGCATATGGGAGAGTTAGTAAGGAAAGCAAACATGGTAATGGGGTCTATTTGGGGGATAGGAGAGAGAACATGGGGAAGCGACTTCAGGATGAGGATATTTGATGTTTGAAAACATTCAGGCAAAGCCGAACATTTAAAACTCGAGACTCGTCGAGTATTAGATCGGATACCGGATATTTTCCCTTGGACTCGCCGAGTCCGAGTCCGGGTACTCGGCCCCAAAAAACTCTAGTACCACTGTGTTTAGGCAGTTTCAACAATGCATCTTACGCGCAAAGTTTTCGTATCCTGCGTAACACCTGTAACAACATACGGCTTGGAGATAATGGCACTGACAAAGAAAATTACCTACCATCTAAGGACAATACAAAGAGCGATGGAAGGAGCCATGATGGGAGTTAGGCCGAGGCTGCACTACGGTTTTTTCCAGCGAGGCGTTAGCCACGAAATTCAAGCCTCGCACCGGGGCGATCTGCGATCCCAACGGTAACCTACAAACAGACATAGACGAGATCACAGAAATCTAGAGGAAATATTGTGAAAACCTGTACAGTGAAGAACAGATGGAAACCCAAGATATTACCAATTGGGACGAAGAACCCGGCATACTGCTACAGGAAGTACACGCGGCCATCAATAGACTTGCAAAGAATAAGTCCCCTGGAATTGACATAAATACTGCGGGAATTTTAAAAACACTGAGCGATGAAGGAATAAAAGTAATTTACATGATCTGTCAAATGATATGGAGAACAGGAATCTGGCCTAACGAATGGACAGCCTCAATTATTATCCCTCTGCACAAAAAAGGGGCCACAACCAAATGCGATAACTACCGCCATATCGCTCTTATATCCCATGTAAGCAAAGTCATGCTCCACATTATACATTCTACAGGCTTTCACTGTTTGGCACATTGTTCCTGAGCAGGATGGGTTTGTTAAAGGGCGTGGCACAAGAGAGCACATACTGAACCTGCACCATCTGATAGAAAAGGCTTGGGAATATTACACGCCCATGTATACAAAGTCTGTTAGAAAAGTATCCGACCTTATGTTTTATTTTGAAAACCTGATGGATTTAAATTAAGCGCGCTTGCATGAGCCGACCTTGAACCTATGTCGGCATGCGTGAATTTTTTCCCGCCTGTAGATAACGTCAGTTGTTGTCGAGCAGTGTTCGAGTGACGTAGTGTGTAGTGCTCTCGTCGGTTTTTCAATGGAAGTAAAATCACCAAGGAGTACTATAGGGATGTCCTACGTCGCCTACGTGATGCTGTGCGGCGCAAACGACTGGAGTTGTGTTCATCAGGAAATTGACGACTCCATCACGACAATGCTCCAGCCATTCTTCGCACTTGGTTCACAATTTTTTGGCGAAAAACCAGACTCCTCTGGTTCGACAGGTTCCTTACTCTCCTGATATGCCCCCCTGCGACTTCTGGCTATTTCCCAAAGTTAAGAGGCCATTGAAAGGAACGCGATTTCAGACAAGAGAGGGCATTATGGCTGCAACGACAGCCGAGCTAAAGTCGATTCCGAAAGAGGCTTTGTCGGAATGGTTCCAACAATGGCGGCACCGCTGGGAGAAATGTGTGGAGTCCCAAGGAGACTACTTTGAGGGTGATTAGGTTTCCAACGCTCCAGGTATGCCAGTTTTTTTACCGGCTAAAGGTCGGATACTTTTCTAACAGACCTCGAATATGCTTGGTCGACTATGTGAATGCTTTTGATAGAGTTAAATGGCACAAACTGCGGCCAACCCTCATAGAAATGGGAGTACGAGAACATATCGTCCTCCTGATTAGGGGTTTATATGAAGAAAGCACCGCTGTGGTCAGAGTCGTTAAACATCTATTCTCCGAATGCAAAATAAGAAAAGGAGTAAGGCAAGGCTGCATACTCTCACCACTACTATTTAACCTATACAGCGAAAGTATCATGCGCTACGTATTAGATGACTGGGACGGAGGGGTCACAATAGGCGGGAAGAAAATCTCCAATCTCCGATTCGCGGATGACACAGTGCTACTGGTGAGCAGCGCAGATGAACTCATAGCCCTATCCGAGAGATTAGAACGCGTCAGTCTGGAGTGTGGTCTTTAAATAAACATCGAAAAGACGAAAGCGATGATTGTTGACCGCGCAAATGATAACTGGCCAAATATCCTTAAGGTCGGAAAATATGATGTCGAGCAGTTTATATACCTGGGTGCCATTATTAATAACAAGGGATGCTGTGAACTCGAAATACGCCGGCGAATACAACTGGGAAGAACCGCCATGTCCCAGCTTACTCCAGTTTGGAGGGAGAGCAACATAACACGTAACACGAAGATCAACCTGGTCCACACGTTTTTTTCTGTATTTGGCTATGCGGCGGAGACATGGACATTACGTGCGGCTGACTATCGTCTAGTCGATGCGTTATATATGTGGTGTTGGAGGAGAATGCTTAGAATACCCTGGACTGCACGACGGACCAATATCTCTATTCTTAACGAGATTAAACCCAAACCACGACTTGAGAGTCGTGGTTTGGGTTTCTCCCGCATATTGAAGTGCTTCGGACATGTAACGAGAAGTGACAACGAAAAATTGATCGCGCAGGGTAATCCAAACTGCGGGCGAAGAAGAGGGATGTCTCCCTGCCGCTGGATAGATACCATCAGGCAGCTTCTCCACACTGACATTGAGACCGCTGTACGTGGAACAGCTGACCGATCGCGATGGCGAGATACCATCAATCAGGGGATCAACACACTTCACGGGGCCTGATGAAGGCCGACATTCATGACCTGTCACTACACGTCTGCCAAGACGTTAGATTAAGAAGTTAGCCGCGAAACCGTTTGAAACACACACTACCCTATTAAAATCAGCCGCGGAGAAAAACCGCAAGTGATGCCCCTTCTATTAGCTTACTTGACTCACAAAATCACTCCATTAAAAATCGCAGCGGTTTAGCCGTAGTACAGCCTAGGCATTAGTCTGCGAGACAAACTTGGGTACAAGAAAATCAGACGAAGAACACAGGTAGTGGATGTAATTAAATGAATCGCAGAACTTAAATGGCGATGGGCAGGACACGCGGCAAGGCAGCATCAAGATAGATGGACAGCAAGATTGAACCAATGGAAACCAAGAGGAGTGCAGGAAGACCAGAGACAAGATAGTCGTACGACATTAAACGACATGTGGGGAGCAAGTGGCTCCAACTCGCGTAAGACAAAACCACATGGAAAGACATGGAAGAGGCGTATTTTGAAGAGTGGACAAAAGAACGCTGAAATTGCTATTAAAATAAACAGTTGAAAACTGAATTGGAGGAAATAAATTGCAACAGAATTCAACGATTCCTAAGTAGAGATGAAAGCAGAATCTTCTACAAAAGGAGTAATCTGTTATCAGTTAACAATCTTGATAATCAATGTTAATTAAAACGTCAATTGACAATTTTGTTAATCGATATTTTCTTTTCCTAGATCCAGTATGATTTGCGTATGACTAAGTGGAAGCTAGGTATAGTATCTTCTCCCTGCTTTGAAAATTGAGCCTCTGTCCCAATTTTGAAATAATTATGCCTGGCTTATGTTATTTCTGCCCGGTAATCAAAAGGAAAAAGGTTTCCCGTCCCTGGTCTAGAAAATCTTTAAAGCAAGGCCCAATAGGGAATATGCATCAATTTTTTTTATTTGCTTAATTTACTTTTTACTTCGTTTTAACATAGTAAAAAATATAAATACTGTTGAAAGTGATTTAATTTTTTTTTTTTTAATTTATAAAATACCAATTAAATTTGATCTGTTTGAACGGTCCCATTTATCGCGCGCTTTGGATGACGTCACAGCTCTCGTTGTCATTCAGTGTTGTTTACTATTTGCATAGACAGTTAAGGATTTTCAGTTTGAATCGCTATTTCGATAATGGAAAAAGCTAAAAAAACATTTTATAGATATTGTCTAGTACCGGAATGCAAAAACACTATTATAAGTACACCAGATAAACTGTTGGATAAAGTCCCAATCGAGGTGTATAGTCCACCCTACAAACATCTTTTGCGCATGCGCTACAATATGTTTTCATTTTTCTATTTTTGGTAGATTGTCCGATTGTTCTTTAAAAAACCACTTTCAGTCATTGTTCTTGATAATTTTTAATGTCACTATATACCAAAATCGCACTAGGTATTGGAAAACAGTACTGAAATATTGCACAGCAAAACAGCACAGTGAATATCGACGCCGATCAATATCATAACGTGCACGTCACAGTTCCTAGTTTTGGTTCGACCAATGGTGATGCGTTTCGCAAATTTGAATTTCGCTTGCATATTTTGGACTTTTTGATTTTAATTTTTTGAATTAAATACAAACTAAATAAGAAAATAATGGTATAGGTGTAATGTCAAGATCATAAAGTATCGGGGATAAAAAAAATCTAAATCTAAATCTCTTGCATGTTCTCTATTATTCAAATTATCTCAAACAGTGAACTGGAATTAGCTTGAACCAGGAAAGTGTAGATGTCGCAGGATTGCTATCAATTTTGTATATATTAAATATAAACAAATTTGTTGAAATAATTCTTTTTGGAATTGATCATTTAATGTTGTTTAGATTATTGGGGAGAATGTAAAGAGGAAGAAGGTAAGATGTAAGAAATGCGTGTGAATAGAATGACATGTCGAGTAGCCGCAAAGCAACGGTAAAAAGGAGTAGTGAGTTGTAGGCTTGCGTCGAGCGTCGTTCGTCCGTTTAGCGCAGCGCTCGGATCAGTTAGCGCGAGGTTTTCGTGACGAATGGTAGTCGCCTTCAATTAGTTAAAGTCCTCGTTTTTAAAATGGCGGAGACTACAGGTGCGTCGAGTGCGAATCCAAACGCCGAGATCGTTCGGGGACAGACTTTCGAGGTGGGCCCCCGGTACACCAAGCTGGCCTACATCGGCGAGGGCGCGTACGGGATGGTCGTGTAAGTCAGAAAACTTTTGTATTCCCTTGCAGACGCACACAGTGGCAATACGCTCCGCTGTGTCTATCTGCACCTCTCTCTCGCTCAATTGTCGTTTTAATGCCGTCACAATATCACGCCCTAAAAGACAAGACGGTGTTTAACAACAAACGACTTTTGAACACCTGACTGGACCATTAATAAATACGTTTCTTACGATATATATTTTTGTATAGGTTATGTTATTAAAGTATGCCAAGTACTACATAGTACTACAACCCACTATACTACTACAAACGACTAAATTAATGCATTAACAACTCATATTTATTCGCACCTTACCATATTTGTTTTAATTATATTTTATTTACATTTAATTAAGCAGAAAATTTAACAAATAAATCTTCATTATATTATAATCATAAATCAAGAAATGAAATTGCAATTTTCTTGTGATATTTTCAAAATTTACAATTTTTTGATTCTCTCTGAATGCCCCACCTTAAACAAACACACTTTGATAAGGTTTTGCATGTGATTTGCTTTAAAATTTCCACTGATTTAAATTTAATTCGTCTAATATAATGTACATTCCATTCTGCTTAATCTAATACGACATGTGTAATTTTGATTAGTGTAACACGAATTTCATTTTTGTTAATCTAGCATGAATGCAAACATTATTAATCTAACACGAATTTAGTTCTTGATAGAGCTCTAACACAAATTTAATTTATTGTTAGTCTAACACCAATTTAATTCTTGTTAGTCTAATAAGAATGCAAACATTACGCAAGTATACACGGTTTTGGACCTGAGTAACGAAGAGCTGTTTATAAGGTAAATTTGGAGCTAAATCCAAATCAGCAGCTCCAAAATTGGTTCTAGTTTTCGAAATATTCAATAAATTCATTATTTTAGTATTTTTTACCATTAACGGCCATTTATTGAATAGTATATATCAGAAATGAACAGAGGTTGAACTGAGTCTTTTATACTGCTTGGGGCCTGTTTCACGCATTAGGGTCCAACAGCAGTCCCTCATGCTTTCGTCCCAAAATCCTTGGTATCGCCTTTCGATTTTCGCTATACTCTCCTTGCTCGTCGCTCGTGACACCCAAGTTTTGTGGGAAAAAATTAAGATGTGAATGCAGAAATGTATCTTGAGATATTCGAGCTCCAATCTTCTGGTAATTTTGCAAAAGATTGTCGATTACTTGTTTCTAATCCGGTGATTTGTGGTTACCGAGAAAGTTATGAACAACACTTTTATACGATGCCCATGCTGCTGCTTCATCAGGCGTTAGGCATTTTCAACTTTGCATCAGCCATGAGATTTCGAATATCAGGTCCGACAAATATTCCTTCTTAGATTTTTGCGTATGACAGTTTTGGAAACAACTTGATTAAGTACTGGAAGGTCGGTCCTTCGCCATTGAGCGGTTTGAGAAAGTTTTATATAAAGAGATAACAATAAAACGTCCTGCGGTTTCACAAGCCGTATAGAGGAGACGTATGTCCTGGCCCATAATGGGTACGACTCTGCCACACTTTTTTCACGTGATGATCAACGTGCAGTTGATACCACTAGCCGTGCAGGCTGTCCCACAGACAAACAGCAAAATTTTGTGAATCCAGATTGCATCCCAACCAATAACAAATTAATTAATATCTATTTCGAAATTAAGTACAATTAAGTACACAACCTTTAGATCGCCACAAATTTTCCATTAATGCTCATTGTATTTGATCTTGGTCAAAATTGTACGAATTGTGTCGTAGCATTCCTTAGTTTGTACTGCGTGTGCAATCGGAATCGATGTTTTTTTTATTCCCAATGTGCAGTAGAGCCGCCTGCAAACTATACTTAGAACCAATGAAGAAACGCCATTCATTTTGATCATATGCTTTATTCATCTCATCAAATAAACCTTTGATGTTATTGCAGAAACACATGTCATTTTCTTTTTTGAAGAAAGGTAAAATCGCCGTGATTTCTGTTTCTGTATATAGTGAAACTTGTGTTTTAGGGTGAAGATGTTTCCATTCTAGCAACCGTGATGCTTTTTGTGTCGATAAATTTAAATCGCGAATCAAATCACTCAGTTCACTTTGCGAAATAAAATGCTTTTCTTCCATAACGAAATCGCTTTCATTGCTCGCCAGTGATGAAGACGAAGTTCTTATGCCTGGACAAATTGGCAATGCATCACTGTCCGTACGTGGAACTTCACTTACGCTTGGACACTGATGATATTTATACGGTGCTAGTTTTTTGCATTTATACCAACGACATTCATTGACTAAAAGTAGCAATCATCTACATGATTTTTCTGTTCTCTCCATAACGTTGGCACAGAAAATGAAAAGTACATTTTTACTAAGTGACCACTTGTTCTGCACGCGTTACAAAACAATTTTGGTACCCATAGCTTGACAGTGTTTCTTCTTCTAGTGCCTATTCGTTTCGAATATTGCCGACCATCCTGGCTATGATAACCTTGTTGACTGTTGCTTTAAACAGTGCTGTGGTTGTTTTTGAATATCATGTCCTTAGGTTCTTGAGCCATGATATCCTTCTTCCGGGCCCTCTCTTTTCAAACACTTTACCTTGGAGGATGGATTTTAAGAGTTTGTATTTGGTGTCATTTCTCATTATATGCCCGTGATATTTCAGTTTCCTTCTCTTAATCGTGTTCCTCACCTATTTTTCCTTCCCCATTCTTTCCAGTTGTTGTTTCCATTGTCTCGTTGGTCACTCTATGTAGCCATGATATTCTAAGGATCCTTCTGTATAGCCACATCTCGAAGGCTTCGAGTTTCTTTTGTGTTACTTCGGTCAATGTCCATGATTCCATGCTATAGTACAATATGGAGAACACATAGCTGCGCAGGATTTCTACTTTGATATCTAATTTGAGGTTGTGGCTTTTGAAGAGCTTAGACATTTTGATGAAGGCATCTCTTGCTTTTTTTATTCTACATCTGATTTCTTGTGAGTGGTCCCACTGTTCGTTTACTAAGGTTCTCAGGTAGACAAGTTTGGATAACGGTTCTATTGGTATATTTTTAATAAATAGTTGGCAGTTTTCTTTCTTCTCTTTACTTATGACCATAAATTTTGTTTTGTTGATGTTCATTTTTAGCCCATATCGTTCACTTACTTCATTCACTTTGTTCATTAGCTGTTGTAGACCTTCTATACTATCTGCAAATATGACGGTACCATCTGAATATCGGACATTAATCAGTCGTTCACCCTTTACAAGAATTTTCATCGTTTTCCAGAGCCTCTCTAAATATCTCTTCTGAATACAGATTGAATATCAGAGGGGAGATGATACACCCTTGTCGAACACGCCGCAGAATGTTAACTGCCTCTGTTTACTACAGCAAAACCATAGTGCCTCAAATACGCATCTTTGCATTTGTCATGATTTTTCCACGTTTTCCGAGCATGTAACATCCACAAACGTGACAAAAACACTTTGAATCGACTCTGCAACTTTCTCCAACGCAGTTCTGCCACCATGCACGAATTCGAAAACTAGAACCAATCTTGACACACGGATTGAAGGTCTGACTTCAGGGCATCATATAACGTTAAGAATCGTTCTCATCTTCTCGGGTCCAAAAGATAGTAAGTTTTGTTACACGAATTTCTTCTACATGAATTTTCTACATGAAATTTTTTTTTTTTGTCTAACACGAATTTAATTGTTGTTAGTCTAACAGAAACCTAATTCTTGTTATTCTAACACCAATTTAATTATTTGTAGTCTAATAGCAATGCAAACATTATTAATCTAACATGAACTTAATAAAGTCGGAACAAAGCTTGAATATATAAATATACTAAACCTTTCCGGAGCTCTATAATACTAATGAGTCTTTTTAGGACCACCAAAAATAAATCTCGTGTGAAATTTGTCAGTTATTTTATGGCTTTCAGTCCACCTTCGTGGCATTCAACAAAAACCATAAAAATAACATTGTTTTTAAGATCATGTCTTTCCGATACCTTAAGTGGATAGCCATCTGTGGACGCGTTTCGAGATTTATCATCTCATCAGCACAGCTTTGCTTCCATGAACAACAATTTGTAAACCACTCACTTGAAAACTCATGTGGTGATTAGGGTTAGATGTTTTTAATTTTGACATTTTGTGAGAGAGACATGAACTTAGCAGGTTATTGACATAAATTATAAATATTGAGTTGGTAAAACCATACAACATTATAGATAATCATATAAATTTAATTAAGTCGAAACAAAGCTTGAATATATAAATATACTCAACTTTTCCGGAGCTCTATAATACTAATGAGTCTTTTTAGGACTACCAAAAACAAATCTCGTGTGAAATTTGTCAGTTATAACGTTATAATTTAACAGGAATTTAATTGTTCTTAGTCTTCTTGTTTTTTTTTTTACCACATAGGAGTAATTTAGTCGGTCGATTAACGAAGTCTCTTTGAGAGGATTGTTGGAGCCTTGCGGTCCTCCCAGTATTTTTTCATACGTTCCGATCTTCATGTCCGTTTTTCAATTGAAAATACCCGTGTTGTGAATTTCTTCCTTATGAGTGGGAAGCTGAAATTTGTGTCCTTGATTTTTTGGTTTAATTTTATCTTGTTTGTGGTGTCTTCTCGGTGTAAGCCCAATTTCTTTCAGATCCTCCCTTATTTTCTGATCCATCTGCACTCTGTTGTGATCTTTTTGGAATTGAGATTTTATTGTACCAGTTCTTTCAGAAGTCTCCAATCTGGCATTCTCATTATGTGCCCAAAGAACCCTAGTCTCCTGTTACGCATAATGTCAGTAATGGTTCTACCTCTTTGTATACGACTTTGCTGGGCCTTTATCCGCCACTGTCCGTCTTTCTGGTATTTTTTATTGATGCACGTTCGTCCCATTCTTCTTTCGATCCTCTGTTTTTAAGTTTGTCGCTCTTTGATTGTTCATTTAAGGGAAACAGTGTTTCTGCTGCATATGTGGCTTCTGGTTTAATAACTGTGTTGTAGTATTTTATTTTTGCATTTATGGATAGGCACTTTTTTCTGTAGATGTCCCAGGTAGGGCTTCACACGAGAGTCTCGTTTCTGATCTCGTTCTGGGCATGTTCGTAACATTTTGCTTCTTAAATTTGAACCCGAGCAACTCGAACTTGCCCGAGTCCAGAACGAGCATAACATTTTCTTCATAAATTTGAACCCGAACAACGACGAGATCAGAAACGAGACTCTCGTGTGAAGCCCTAGACCCAGGTTACTTTTTGTGCTTCAGCTAGCTTGTTTGTTCTTATTCGGGATCGAAGCTTTTTCATTCAGATTGTTATTATTTCTCCAATGTATTTGAATTTGGGTACAATTTTGACTTTATTGCCTGTTATGTTTTTAATTACTGTTTTTTCAAATTATATTTTGAGGACAATTTTACTTGCAATAAGTTCTGAGTTTTTGCTTCATCTATGTCATTTGCTAGTAGAGCCAAGTGGTCAGCAAAACCAAGGCAGTTTGTTTTTATCTTTCTGCCTATTTTTATTTTTGGGGGGTATTGTTTAAACCATTCCTATACCATTTCTAGAGCGCAGTTGAACAGTAGCGGTGAGAGTCCATCACCTTGGCAATCAATAATTTAAACATTTTTTAGAAAAGTATTTCTCTCGCTTGCCACTAATTTTTTTCTACGTGTTACTGTGACACGCCATTGGTTCGCCATCGCTGGTCTAATACGTATTTAATTCTTGTCTAATAGGAATGCAAACATTTTTAATCTCAGACGAATTTAATTCCTGTTAGTGTAATAAGAATGCAAATATTATTAATCCAACAGGAATTTCATCCTTGATAGTCTAGTATTAATATCTTGTGACCTGTTGATCTAGGGGGATAAAACGAGTTGTTTTCATTTAATATTAATAATACGATTAGAGGGCGTAAAGATACAAACGATCGTTACTAAAAATATATTTACAATAGAGATGGATATAAATATTTAAGTTCAATCAATTCTTTTACTGTTTGAAGGTAAAAGTAGAATAATATATGCTTGAAAACATTAATAATATTAATTAATAATGTACACTGCCGAGCATAACATTAGGGTCACTCTGTAATTTGAAGTTATTTTAATTTTTTTTAGTTTTTTAACTGAACAGTTTACTAACTGATTGCTTGAATAAAACAAAAGGTTTTTCTTTTTCAAAGTTTATTGAAAGTAATGAAAATGAACAATTTTAATTTTATGTGCTAAGTAATGAAAATGAACAAATTTACTGTGATATGTTTTGGTTGAAATAAAAGAAAGTTTAAGGACAGCATAGCATTTGTTTCTGTGGTCTCAACTGTCTGTTGTAAATTGCTGTCATTGTTAGTGTTTTACAATGAACATAAATCCCGTTGTTGTGGCACAAATTGTGGCGAGAAACGTTGGTGTACGTCTCTAGAGTGTGCAACGAGTATGGCGGCGGTTCGAAGAGACTGGTCTGCTCACTCGAGGACCTTGTTCAGGCCGAGGCAAAACTCCATCAGCTAGGGATGACTGCTTTCTCGTTTCTAGTGCTTTGAAAAACTGAACGGTAACGGCAGTTTCCCTTCGAAATCACCTGCAAGAAGTGAGAAATGTAAACATAAGTGAGTGGGCAGTTAGGAGACGACTTTATGCTTCTGGATTATCTTCCCGAACTAGAGCTACCGGACCGCCGCTTTCCCGTGCACACCGGATTGCGAGGTTGAATTTTGCACGAGAACACTTGACTTGGACAATAGCAGATTGGAGACGCGTATTGTTTTTCGATGAACCGCGATTCTGTCTTACGGGCTCAGATAGACATGTAAGAGTGTGGTGACGACAAGGCGAGAGATATGCTCAAGCGTGTATTGCCGAGCGACTACCATTTGGCGGAGGATCAGTTATGGCATTGGGAGGCATATCTTTTGACACTCGCACGGAGTTAGTCTTTATCGAGAATGGGGCGTTGACTGTGCATAGGTATCTGACAGAGGTTCTAGAAGACCATATTTTACTATTCATGGTTATTCTTGGAGACGACGCTACATTTATGCATGATAACGCACGGCCCCGCACTGCACGGATAGTTACTGAGTATCTTGACGAGTGTGAAATCACGCGATTTGTTTGGACAGCTCGCAGTCCAGATTTAAATCCAATTGACCATATTTGGTATGAGATGGGAAAACATTTACGACATGTGAGACATGTGCCGGCCCCAGAAATTCTAGAGAGCTTCGCGACATACTGGTGCAAGAATGGGACAATGTTCCGCAAAACGTGATCCAAAATCTGATCCAGAGCATGAGACGTCGTTTGCAAGCTGTTGTCACTGCCAGAGGAGGGAGTTCTCGCTACTGAAGTCCTTAAACTTTCTTTTGTTTCAACAAAAGCATATTAATGTAAAGTTGTTCATTTTCATTACTTAGCATATCAAATTAAAATTGTTCATTTTCATTACTTTCAATAAACTTTGAACAACAAAAACCTTTTGATTTATTCAAGCAATCAATTAGTAAACTGTTACAACCGAAAAAACAAGTAAAAAACAAAAAATTTCTAAAATAACTTCAAATTATGGAGTGACCCTAATTTTATGCTCGGCAGTGTATATATGCACAAGCTTGTGCTTGGTAAATGAATCCAGAAAAATTCTGAATTTGTCATTTCATCATTCATTTCAAATTTTTCATTTCATCACAATATAATACTAGTTTTTGGGACAAGTGTGTGAAGTAGGGCTTTTGCGCATGAGTAGCGAAGTTTAAAGAACTCGCCTTCGGCTCGTACTTGTCAACTCATGCACAAAAGCTTTTCACACACGTGTATCATACATTATTTGATCTACGAAGCATGCTGAAATACTGTTGAATCTACACAAAAAATAGTTAAATTAACTGTTTCTTACGGATAATATTGAAAAAATGTATTTTTGACAGACAAAATACTTGAAATCACTGACACAATAAAGGTTAGAACGTTCAGCGCCTTCGTGGGAAAAAGTGCTAACTTTAAGTAAAATATAGTGACGGGAACACTATTTGGTCGATGTAACCTAGTTTAATCTAGATTAGATTATGGTTAGGTTAATATTTTTTTTGTTTAGTGACGCAAGTTGTTGCCATAGTAACAACAAACAGAAATCGTTTAATAATGAAACTTCATTTGATTTACATTGGACATTTACACACGATTATAATAATGGCATCCTTCACATACAATAATGTATTTATTTATGTGTTCATTTTGGTTGTGAGTAGATAAAATATATTTATAATGGAGATAGATAGAAATATTATAAATATTTTCATGAATTTCATGAATTTTTGATGTTTACTGTTTGAAGATAAAAGATGAATAATATATACTAATATATTAATAATATCAATTAATAATTTATACATGCACAAGCTTCTTTTGCTTGTTAAATTAATCCAAGAAAATTCTGAATTTGTCTTAGTTTTCCATTCCATTTCAGAATATAAAATTGTTTTTTGTTTCGGTTCGTTCTAAATGTACAAAACCTTGAAATTAAATTAATCAATAATTCGTATACATCTCGTTTGATAAGAAATAAACAAATTTAAAAAAATAAATATATAAAATATATATATAAATATATATATATATATATATATATATATATACATATATATATACATATATATATATATATATATATATATATATATATATATATATATATATATATATATATATATATATATATATATATATATATATATATATATATATATATATATATATATATATATATATATATATATATATATATATATATATATATATATATATATATATATATATATATATATATATATATGTAATATAGGTTATGTCAAATGTTTTTTGTTTCGCGAGTTGTTGTCATAGTAATAACAAACAGAAATCGTTTAATAATTAAACTCCATTTGATTTACATTGGACTTTTACGCACGATTATATTAATGTGTGATTTTATTAATGTGTTCATTTTGGTCTGCGAGTAGATAAAGAAAATTAATATTAATACAAATTATGAATTATGATTATTCGTTGACGAATAAAATTCTTCCAGATTTTAGGGTTCAATAATAATAATTCACTAGTACAAATCCTTTTTTAGTTGATTTGGATTCCTGTTCTGACATTTCATTTCCGAGCATATTCTGTAGTTTTATGTTAATGTAGCGTGGAGTTTTTGCAGACAAGGTCAGGTGGGTTTTACGTAGCTCGTATAAATCTTTATTGTACCTGGTATCTCGTTCCGGGGTTTACGAAAACTTTAAAACAGGTGTTTTTATCTGAAACGAAATAAGATAGTTTCGTAGATATAAGTACCTGTTAATGTTAGTATCTTTGCCCTTCTAAATTGACCTCTACATGAGTAGAGGCTATTTGATATTATTTAGAATACGCAGGGCTTGTTTTGTATTCTAAACACCTTGGCCGTCGTTCCAGATCTATTGCTCCAAGACATTTTAATAATTGCTAAGGTTAGATGAGAGTGGCATGTGGAAAAGTATACCAATCTTAAGAGTTCAGCGTCCAGATATCTATATCGACTTAGAGTACGCTGGGCAAATTCTGCTTTGTTTAGGTTCTTGAGAAATCACAAGCGTAATGCGTAATAATGTCAGATAATTTTTGAAATGCTTAGATACTGCAAAGTAATGCCACGTAAAGGAAGAAAATTTGAAATATTTACTTTTAAATAATTAAATAATTTCTAATGCACTGAAGGTTAAAATTTTTACTTGTTATTACTAAGTGCAACCTGTAAGATAAGAGTGCTAGTAATGAAGAAGACATCACGTTAGTAGTATCGTCTACTGGATGTTCCTGGTGAAAAACTGTGCGTTTTTGACATATTACTGCACCTCGACCATAGTTCTGGAGTACTTCATCAATTTTGCAAAAAGTTCTGCAAAAATTGACATTTCTAAATAGCGGATCTAACTAGCACCCTAAGAGTTCTATTATTTTCAATAATAAGGGACCCATGGTTTTCAATGAAAATTTAAAAAAATCGCGCAACAGTTATGTTTGCAGTTCCTGATAGAGCTCCTAGAATTCTATCGAAAATCCTTCTAACATTTTTCAGCTAAGTTAGAAATTGAAAAGACATACAAAAATTAAATTTCACCGATGCGGAGAAGTGGAGAAAAAAAAAATCGCGCAATAGTTCTGTTTGCATTTCCCGGTAGAACTCTTAGAGTTCTATCGAAAAACCTTGCAACATTTTTCTGTGAAGTCAGATATTGGAAAGATGTTCGAAAAAAAGTTCACTAATGAAGTTCGAGTTCAGCAATGAAGTGCAAAAAAAAAATGGCGCAACAGTTCTGTTCCTATGTGAATTCGTTGGTTTACAGTAAATATGCACATTTTGTAATTAAAATTTACTAACCAAAAGTATTTACTACAAGCTCGGCTCGTGGATTTTCGTGCGACCGACAAAGGAGAAAGCCGATCTATTGGCTGACAAAGCAGAAACATTCAAAACGCCGCTCGGTCGCCCGATTTTTTTCTTTTTCCCTTCGTCGCATCGGTTAAGCTCAATTTTTCGAAAATCGAATCAACTTTTTTAACTTTACAGTAAAATTGGGATTTTTACAATTATAAGGATCTTCGATAGAACCCTAAGAATTCTACCGAAAACTGAAAACTATTGCGCGAAATTTTGCACAAAGTACTCTAGAACTATTTGAAATCTACCAGGAACTCTTCCGAATTTTTGCAAATTCGGTAGCTAACTTCAAAGGCTATATATTACTATTAAATGTTAGAATTTTATTATTAATATTATACTACCTAATTTTAAATTTCACTTTATTTCAAATGACATCGGCTTCTTTCTATTATGAGTAATTTAGAAGGAGCTCACTGTCCTACTACAGCACGGCGCATGACGAGGCACATTATGAGCTCATGCGGTTGTAGTGGGGAGTTAATGTGGCCGTAATGCAGCCGTAATACGAATATAATGTGAACGTAATTCTGGGAATGCAAGAGTAATTCAAGGAATGCAAGAGTACTTTGTGTACTGTGGTGTAATGCTTACGTATTGCTAAGGAATGCAAAGTAATGTGCGGTAATGCATCTAAATATTACATGTATTGCAATAGTGGATGGCCCCTCGTGTAAACCCAACAACCTCACCGATTCCTGTACGTGTATTGACTCATTTACAAATTCAATATCTCGTGAATAACTTTGGTACATCTTTTTGTTTTGCCAAATCCAAGTTACTATCAATAACAATATTCTCGAAAATACATAGTCAGAATATGTATATCTCAGACATAAGATTACACTTGGGAAACAAAATCAGACCGCTGAAATAACTAGAAGGGTAGGACCGAGCTGGGCTGCATATGGAAAGCTAGGATTCATTCTGAAAAACAGATATCCCTCAAAACCTCAAGCGTAAAGTCTACGAAACATGTATTCTGCCAGTAACAACATATGGCCGGAAGACAATGGCACTAACTATAAAAAATGCAAATAAACTCAGAACAACACAGAGGCAATGAAAAGAACAATGTTAGGTTAGCTTAGGATTAGCTTAAGGCCGAGGCCACACTTCAGTTTTTTCCCGCGAGCGGTAAACGAACCGCGAAACCGCTCGAGAAACACACCGTACGCTGTGGGAAAAATCAGTCGCGGAAAAAAACCGCAAGTGAGGCCGCTTGTATTAACTTACTTGAGTCATAAAATCACGCGGTTGAAAACCACGACGGTTTAGCCGTAAGATCCAAGGTCACAGATGTTATACAACGCAATGCTCAACTCAAATGGCGTTGGGCAGGACACGAGGCCCGACAAGATCCAGCCAGATGGACCAACAAAATAATAAAATGGCGACCCGGAGAAAGTAAGAGATCTACAGCAAGACGTCAAAAACGGTGGAGAGACGACATCGTCCAAACCGCGGGAAAAACCTGGATAAAAACTGCACAGGACAAACAGACATTTAAGGAACTGGAAGAGGCCTACATCCAGGAGTGGATGGCACTAGGCTGAAGAAGAAGTTGCTTGATAAACCAATTAATCATGGATGACATCGTTAGGTTAGCGTTTTGGCTAATATCATCTACCGACTTGTTTAGTATTTACACAGTGGTGTCATCGGCGTAATTGAGCATTGTATGTTACGGTGCTATATGCGTATCCGGCAGATCGTTAATAAAAATTTGTAAAAAGGTTCAATGCTACTTCCTTGGGGGATACCTCTACTTATCCTTGTGCTCGATATCACTTGTACAGTTGGAGTTTCTAACCTGGTCATTTGAGATCTATTATATAGGTATGATATAATCCAATCTAGTGCAACTTCTCTAGTACCATATTTATTAATTTTTAGGGTTCCGTACCGAAAACCGAACTCTTATAGGATCACTTTGTTGTCCGTCTGTATGTCTGTCCGTCCGTCCGTCCGTCTGTCTGTCTGTCAAGACCATTTTTCTCAGGAACGCGTAGAGGTAACAAGTTGAAATTTGTATCAAATACTCGGGTCTGCGGTCTCTTTCAGCTGTGAAAAAATCAAACTTGTAAGTCAACGCGATCAAAAGATATGACCGTTTGTCGCATATTTTGCGATTTCACAAGGGAATCAAAACCTATAGGGTACTTCCCGTTGACCTAGAATCATGAAATTTGGCAAGAAGCGGTGTCTTACAGCACATGTAAAGGGAAAAATCTGAAAACCGTAAATATGTAGTTTAATTACAAGAAAAATGCGAATTTACTACTAGAAACTTATGAAAATACACTAATGTGTTGCGTGGTATTGTCAGGCACCAGAAGCATATGGCTTGCATACAGTTAGGTCTTCATAAAGATACCTTACTTACAAGTTTCCACGGAACCCTCGGTGTGCGAGTCACAACTCGCATTTGGCCGGTTTTTTTTTTCACTAGTGGTCGACCAAATCATATGTCTTTGAAACATCCTTAAGCATTCCACGTGAGATATTCTACATTGGATTTCATGGTTTTCCATTACATGCTTAATAAATTGCATGCCGTATTGATATTTCTTCGATCGATATTACCGTGTTTTATGTTTATCATATGGTGCATTTCGAATCTTGTCTGTCTTGTCTTGTTTATCTAGTTTCGTCTGTCTATCCAATGACATTGTATAAATTCAATATTCAGGTTCAACAAATTCAACAAATTCAGGTTCAATATTTAATATTCCAATTGATATGTATTAACCAATGTAATGAAATACTAAATTATGAATATTGTTTTACTGTTCAATTTGAATAATATATATATATATATATATATTGCCTGCGAATATACAATATTTTATTAAATACTTGTTTCTAGAATAAACAATAAATTTTAATTGTGTTTTGCGTGCTGACAATATCATTTATTATCAAACACGCACAAAATTCATCGTAATACACATTTGTTTCGCATCTTTTTTTTATGTAAATTGAATTTTTTTTTCTTTGTTAATAAAGTAACAATAATACACCGAAACAAAAAAATAATTACTTGCAGACTGCATAAAGAAGGTTAAACAGACAAGACTAGATAGACAAGACTAGACAGACATGACTAGACACTACTCGGACCGGTGAGAGAATGCAGCTGTGCTGCGCCCAGGTATGAGGGGTACGAAGTTAAGAAATATGCGTCAGTTTTTCAAAAACCGGCAAACTAAACACCTCGCACTCGAAATCATGTAGAGGTTGCGCACAACAATGCTAAACTCGTCGAGACAAATATGTGTTTTTTTTTTTCAATTTTGCGCCTTGCCTTGAATCAATATAGACTTTTTGATAAGGTTTAAAATACAACTTGGTGTATTTGAATTGATTGTCTATTTTGTGTCGCCGGTAAATATTGATTAAATAAATGCGTAAATGTTGGTAAAAGTAAATTTGAGACGTAAAATCGTAAGCCATTTGCTTGTCCCCATCAAATATTCTAAATTATTCTGCAGAATAATGAATTATTTTATGTAAATTCTTTCAACTTTCCGCAACCACATAAATCAACATTCGCAAACAAAGAAATTCATTCAGATCGTCTTTTAAAAAAATGCTAATAATATAATAAATTAGAGGAGAATTGTTATATTAAAAATGATTTGTAAAATCGAAATTGGATTAATGATTTTGAAAATTGTTATATACAGCACAAATATTTCCAAGACTTAACTCTTTGAAACACGGCGGTATTAAAAGTGTCCCACTTTCGAAACGTAAATATGCGATATTTAAAATTTTCAAAAATTTCGGGTCTCAAAGTGTTCAATAAATTATCGTGCTTCCTGGTCCTAGTTTTAGGTAGATACTTAATTTTAAGGAGGTTCGAGCGAATCCGATGTTAACTATTTTTTATAAGTTTAAGCTTTGAAACTTTTATACATTTATACATGCAGATCAATACTTTTCTTATGTCCTCTCATAATTTGAAAGCGATAAACCATTTAGTTTATCCGAAAAAAAAAAATCAAAAATTATGTTTTTCAATTCTTATACACAGGCTCTTATGGCTGACAAGATTCCGTCGCATATTTATTTATTTTTTTCGATTTTAATTTCGAAACTTTAAGGAATTAAAAAGTATAAACAATAATCTTAGATAATTGTAAAACACGATAATATTAAAGCAATGTGATGTTACCGATGTATTTATTTAAATAATTAAAGTTAAACTTTTTATTTTGAATTTTGTTTATCGACAATAATTCACATGAATAATTCACATTAGATGGTTTGGCAAAACAGCTGAGATAAAAGAAAAAGATGGAAACATAGTTATATATAGAGAGAGAAAAATACACTCGACTCCTTTCAATTACCATTCTTTTCTCTCTCTGTACTATAAACTTTCAAGACACAATAAAGCGCTGTTGTCAGATCTTTTTATTACACCGTATAAGTAAAAATAACGAATCCATTTAATAACTCTAAATTATTAAATAAATAATAATTTTGTAATAAATAAAAATAATTAATTTTAATAACTATTAGGATAATTGAAAATATAGAAAAATTCAAACACTATTTTGACCCATTAGTTACGCTCGAAATTTCTTAAGACATTCAACCGTAGTAATTGAAGATAACCATTGATCTGAAATATTTGCAAATCCTTGAAATGTGTGAATGAGGAAGGAAAACCAAATAACGGCTTTTATGGCAGTATACTTTTGCCCTAAAACTACATGACTTCTTCCAATGTGGTCTAGAAAAACAAAAAGGTTGGACACCTCGTTTTTTTTTTGTATTATTATTGTGGTTTGGGGGAACCTGCCACTAAACCCCCTTTTCCACTTGACTTTCAGCATACGTTACCCTTGTATCGCGTATTTCGCATTTCTTCAAGGCGGACAGCCTGGAGGGTTAGTGCCGCCCTGGTTGAAAATGCCTCCTCGGAATTGCACCCCCCCGTCTCCCGCTTCCCGCTTATCAGGCGGGTAGGTTGTGTCCACAACACTACCGATGAGGAGGGATACGTCGGATCTAGATGATTCTCTACGTTTTAATAATCTAGATGATTACTTAGAAAATAAGCTGGATGATTACGCAGATAATAATCTAGATAATTACGTAGTAAATAATATAGATGATTAAATAGAGAATTATCTAGATGATTAAATAGATAACACTGGCCTACACACATTTTGGTGCCGAAGATTTTAGACCTGATTCTAAGTATGTCTTGTGAGCTGATACAAGAAAACCAGTCGAATTTTTTGTATCAGCTCTAGTTTATAAAAAAACACATTTTAACAAAAATATCAATTTATTTTGGAATTATACATCAAGAAATTGTCTAAAGAGTGTAATTGTCTTGGGCAGTCACGCATAAGACCCCAGCAATAATCGGCCATCATATGAATGTCCCATCTGTCTTGGTACCTCTTCTCCATTGTTTTTATATCTTGATGGAAGCGTTCTCCTTGCTCTTCGCTAAGATCTCCTAAATTATGTCGAAAGTGATCTATATGATTATGGAGGTAGTGCACTTTTATGCTCAAATTACAGCCTACATTTTTAAAGTTAAGAAGCATATCCTCGACTAACTCTTTATAGTTATCAGTCTTGTAGTTTCCAAGGAAGTTTTGTGCAACCGCTACAAAAGATTTCCACGCAAGTTGTTCTTTTCTAGTCATAGAAGCTTCAAAATGTGTAGAGCATTTAATTAGTTGACGTATTTGAGGCCCATCAAAAATTCCTGCTTTTAATTTCTCAGTACTCAATCCAGGAAATTTCTGAGAAATGAACTTAAAACATCGACCATTTTGGTCCAGAGCTTTAACAAGTTCATGAGCCCTAACTTTATGTGCAAAGGTGGAAGAATGATTTTTTCTCGGGAAACCAAAGGCTGATTTATGACATTTCTTTCACCAACGATAAGATCTCTGGCAGGCCAATTTTTTTGGGTCCAAATAAAACAAGGGTATTTTGTATAACCACTCTGTTGACCCAACAAAAAATTAACCATCTTCAAGTCGACACAAATTACCCAATTATGTTCAAAATATTTTATTTTCTGTAAAAGAACTGAAATTACCTCATATTCTTCTTTCATAGATGTAGAATGGGCAAGTGGAATAGAAGCATTCTTATTGCCATTATGTAAAAGGACTGCTTTAAGACTTCTTTTACTGCTGCCAATAAAGAGACGCCAATCACTTGCATGATAAGTCTTCGAGGCCATGAAAGTCGGCAAGCTGTTTACATCATTACAATATACCAAATTTTCATCAGAAGAAAAAAAAATGCAATAAGTTTTGTTCTCTCGTGCGATATGAAGTAATTCGTACACCAGACGAAAGGCATTTTTTTTCTTTTAATCTTGATGCTAGCAACTCAGCACGCTCTTTTGAAAGATCTAAGTCTCTGATGAGATCATTCAGCTCACCTTGTGAAAATGTTTTAGGATTTGATGATTCTGCACAGTATTCAAAATCATCATCTTCTTCAGAAACTTCTATTTGATCCTCTTCAGAGTCCTGTACTGCCTGATGAAAAACTGGTATTGGAGCAGTGTCTGAATGAGGAATAGGTCTTATAGCTGAAGAAATATTGGGATACTTCCACTTGTGGCGATTGCTTTTGTTGATGCCCACTACTTTCGTCATACAAAAATAACAGTCGTCATGATGATTTTTTTGTTCACGCCAAATCATTGGTACTCCAAACTTCAAAGATTTTCGCGTTCGTTTTTCCCATTGTCGCAAATGTTCAATACACATTTTACAAACACTATGAGGCACCCACACTTTATCTTGGTTGCGAATTTCAAAACCGAAGTAAGCAAAATACAAGCGAATTACAGTGTCAGTAATAGATTTTCGCTGATCTTTCAATATGTATTCACCACAAATGTAACAAAACATATCAGGATCGTTCGCACAACATCTTAACTTACTTGCCATGATAAAATAATAATTACAAAATGGAAAAGAATTAAAATGAGGGTAGTAGGTAATCCAGAGCTGTCAGCTGACATTAACTAACGGAAATATAGTTCATGCCAACTACCTTACCGACCACAGTTACAAACAGAGCTCCAAAACAAAATATTTTTTTTGTAGGCCAGTGTAATAATCTAGATCAGGCGTTCTTAAACTTATGTAGTCTGAGGACCCCCTTTTCAACAAATTTTTATTTGCGGACCTCCTCTTGAACAACTTTGTTTTTTATTGAACCCACCCTAGCTCTAGGCATTTCACGTTCTTCTTGAGACTTAATTTCTGGCTCAATAATCTTATATTCACTACGTTATATTAATGTATGTAAATGTATCTCTGTTCTAATAAATTTAGAATTGGTGAAACCATACTACATCATATAAACTTAATAAAGTCGGAACACAGCCTGAATATAAAAATATATTCAACCTTTCCGGAGCTCTATAACATTAATGAGTCTTTTTAGGACTACCAAAAAAACAAATCTCTTGTGAGAGTTGTGAGTTATTTAATAGCTTTCAATCCACCTTCGTGGATATTCAGTCCACCTTCGTTATATGATTATCTATAATGTAGTATGGTTTCACAAATTCCAAATTTATCATTTAAATCAATAACCTACTCTCTCACAAAATGTCAAATTAAAAATATCTAACCCTAATCACCCACATGTGATTCAAGTAAGTGGTTTACAAATTGTTGTTCATAAAAGCAAAGCTGTACTGATGAGAGATAAATATCGAAACGCGCCTACAGATGGCTATCCACTTAAGATGATCTTAAAAGCAATGAGATTTTTATGGCTTTTGCCAAATATCAATAACTGACAAATAAATGAGATTTGTTTTTGGTAGTCCTAAAAAGAATCATTTATGTTATAGAGCTCCGGAAAAGTTGAATATATTTATATATTCAGGCTGTGTTCCGACTTTAATAAGTTTATTCTAATAAATGGTCATTTTTATTAGGACACAAACATTTTTATTAGGATATAGAATGAAAAAACATAAAATAAATAGAAATAGTAGCAACAAGAACTAAAAAGTGTATAATATATCATCGTCTTCTTGAACTGTTTCCAACCATCTCCAGGTCACTCGCGGACCCCAAGCAATAATTACGTGGACGCCAGTTTAAGAACCTGTGATCTAGATGATTAAGTAGATAATAATCTAGCTAATTACGTAGATTATAATCTAGATTCTTATGTAGTTAATAATCTGGATGATTACGTAGATATTAAACTTTTTTGAGATTCTTTTAATTCGAGTGAATTTGCCATTACTTGCAATGAACTTGCCTCAATATAACCTTTTTTCCAGATAAATAATAAATATGTAGTCCAGTACAGAGAGAATATAGTGACAGTATATGATTTCTTTTTTTTACATTAATGCAATTTATGTTTGCTGCGCGAAGTTTGAAGTCTCTTGTGAGCTGTTGGCACGCTTTTTAATGGAATTTGTTAGGGTAAAAGCACAGGTGACAAGGGAAATGGCCTGCATAAAGTAAGCCGGATTTCACGTTTTATATTTAGCCCTTTAATGGGATGGGGTGAGTTTTCATATCCTTTTTAAATTGGCAATAAAGGAATTCCGCAAAATAAATACGCACAAAAATGTTGCTTTAAAGGACAATTTAAACAATGTTTGCGATTCTCATCATGCTGTTGTTAAAAATGAAGAGTTGAAATGGGTCCAAATTTGCGGTTGCGATTTAAAGCTCTTAGTTTTGTTGCGTTAGAATGTCGTGACAATTTGGACACGCGTTTATATGATAAAATATTTTGTAAGTGAAATAAATGTAAAGTTATGATATTTTGAGATTAATTCAAAATTAAAAAACGGAATTACGCAATTTATTTTTTTAATAATTTGTTTTTAAAGATATTTTATCCGGGGTTACTCAAACTAGACAGAGAAGACTATACAGACAAAACTAGACAGACAAGACTAAACAGACAAGACAAGACAGACAAGACTAGACAGACAAGATTAGACAGAGAAGACTAAACGGACAAGACTAGACAGGCAAGACTAGACAGACAAGACTAGACAGACAAGACTAGACAGACAAGACTAGACAGACAAAACTTGAAAGACAAGACTAGACAGACAAGACTAGACAGACAAAACTAGACAGACAAGACTAGACAGACAAGATTAGACAGACAAGACTAGACAGACAAAACTAGACAGACAAGACTAGACAGACAAGAGTAGACAGACAAGAGTAGACAGACAAGACTAGACAGGCAAGACTAGACAGACAAGACTAGACAGACAAGACTAGACAGACAAGACTAGACAGACAAGACTAGACAGACAAGACTAGGCAGACAAGACTAGACAGACAACACTAGACAGACAAAACTAGACAGACAAGACTAGACAGACAAAACTAGACAGACAAGACTAGACAGACAAAAGTAGACAGACAAGAGTAGACAGACAAGACTAGACAGACAAGACTAGACAGGCAAGACTAGACAGACAAGACTAGACAGACAAGACTAGACAGACAAGACTAGACAGACAAGACTTGACAGACAAGACTAGACAGACAAGACTAGACAGGCAAGACTAGACAGACAAGACTAGACAGACAAGACTAGACAGACAAGACTAGACAGACAAGACTAGACAGACAAGACTAGACAGACAAGACTAGACAGACAAGACTAGACAGACAAGACTAGACAGACAAGACTAGACAGACAAGACTAGACAGACAAGACTAGACAGACAAGACTAGACAGACAAGACTAGACAGACAAGACTAGACAGACAAGACTAGACAGACAAGACTAGACAGACAAGACTAGACAGACAAGACTTGACAGACACGACTAGACAGACAAGACTAGACAAACAAGACTAGACAGACAAGACTAGACAGACAAAACTAGACAGACAAGTTGAAACATGCTAAACTCGTCGAGATGAAATACATTCTCTCGCCGGACCGAGTATATATATAGATTAACTAAGATGATTAGTCTAAATCTAAACATTAAATATGTTAGTTAAGTTTTTACCGTAGGTGGTACTTTGATTTCCTCCCTAGTACTCTTAGTAACTTCGTTATGTAGTGTGACTTGATGCAAAGCCCATCGTTTGTGAGCCCTTGCGACTTCTTGTCTCATCGCCGTTAAGAAACCTAAAACGTTCACATTTAAAAACTCAATTATTCCAATTTCCGAGGGTTTCTGCCTTGGAGGTTGAAGAAGCCTGTCATCAAGAAGCTCGTCCACCAAAGCACCAAGTTTTAAACTGCATGTCTCTTTCTAGTAGCTCAGTGTACCCAAAGCCTAAACTGCTCGAAGAACAGGAACTCCTTCTCCCAACTATCGGCACCAGGACATCATAAAAGTTCTCCAAGGCATCCCTCAACGCCTAAAACAAAGGAAATAGAAACGGTTAAACAATCCTTGAATTTTACCTCGTTCATAATTATTGTTCCTTCAATTGCCAAAAGCAAATCCCTCAAAGTGTTCCACACAGGGGTCAAGACCTCTTGCATTCTGTCAATTTCCTGTCTCAGGTGGATATTCGGAGGGTTCAGCAGACCCATAAGCTTCAACCTAGTAACAACAATTACCAAGAAAACAGCACACATTCTGGTCAAAGAAAACAAACCTTTCTTTCGTACGTTTCGTTCGTTCAAACGGATCATAATTCGCCGACAATTTAGACAACATTTCCTTAGCCTGTCTAGTCACACTGCCTTCACGAGTCTCTCCACCACCAGCAGAAGACTCCTTAGGTTGGATCGAAAGAATTGTGTACAACATGCTTGAAGTACTATTTGTTTGATATCTAAAGTTTAACAGAAGCGCATTATTTATCATTTACAGTATCATTTTTTTTTTTCATTGAAGGAAAGCTTCTTTGGAGTAAATTAGATCTTTTTTGAAGTAAAACTTCTTTGGAATAAAAAGTAATTATTACTTTGTAAATAAACAAATAAAAAGTAATGCAAAGTAATCTCTGTGTAGAGCGTTGTCATATTTTGTTTTACTCAATCAATCGTTTAGGGATTTCCTTCTTTCTTCTTCAGCCTCCTTTCCCCTCATAATCTCCGATAGCATCTCTGTTACAGCGTCCCAGCCGTCCTTCATCTGGAGGAGCAGTGCTGCCACGTTTTCTTTCGCCACTGGCACTTGGCATTTATTGTGGGCAACACTTCTTATCTGATCCTACATCGAGCATTGGAACGGAGTATGTTCTTGAGAATCCAGCACCTCAGCTCCGCAATGCCAGGATTTATCGGTCTCACTCTTCCCAATTCTCTTCAGATATGTGGTAAATACGCCATGTCCAGTTAATGCTTGCGTTAAATTGTGGTCCAAGTCTCCCCACTTTCTATTGCTCCACTTGCGAATATTTTTAATAAAGGTTTTTGTCTACCCTGGAAACTCTGTCCACTTTTGTTGTCAGGCCTTCAACATTATTTCTCTTGCTTCAGGTTTTGCTAGCCTCCCTCTCTTGTGGATACAAATTATTTCTTGGACGCGTAGCTTAATAGGTTGTATTCCTGCAATTGCAAGTACGGCCATGGTGGTGATATGGATATATGGAACTTCTGTACGACCATCCTATAGGCCGCAGCTACACGTATTGCTAACTTTCTATTAATACTCTCCAGCATTCCCTCGTATCTTTTATGTCGTAGAGTCTGCGCACATAGAGGCGCCCCGTTTAAAGGTATAGAAGAGACTACATGCGCAAGTACTCTACGCCTCCTTGATCTTGACCCTCCAATATTTGGCATAATTCTTGCTAGAGCCATCCGAGTAGTGTTAGCCTTCTCGCATGTCTTCTAAATATGTGTGGTCATTCTAATGTCTTTGTCCACGTGTATTCCCATATATTTAAGAGATTTTGCGCTCTGAACCAGCGTTCCTTCAACCTAGCGTTCCTTCTACAGTCGTAAAGCTTTTCTAAATGCTTCACATTTTCCATTTTCAGTTTTGTGGCTTGTTTTATTACACAAGACACACTCTTCATTATCTCTGGCAATATGTGCCTCTCTGCCACAATTTAGACAGAGCTTGGACCTATCTGGTCCTTTACATTGAGTTGAGATATGATCGAAAGCCCAGCATTTATAGCACCTTCGCAGCCTTATCGACTTTTCGACCTTGCATGGTACAATTCCCACGTGCAGTCCATCTTTTGTTAGTTTCTTGGCATCACTTCTATTGATGGGTAGTCATTTTAGTGCCGCACTTGTTTGGCCGAAGATCGTTCAGTTTGTATTTCTTGCCGTCCAAGCTGCCCAGTTTCTTCTCTATGGCTTCTAAGACATCGTTTTTCTTCCGTTACAGCATTTATGTCACTAATATGTACGGTACCCCTGTACTGCGCAGCGCCTGCTATCCAGACGCTGATATCTTCTCCGACGCTCTTAATTGGGTTTTGAAGTTGTATCATCTTTTTTCGTGATACTTAGAAGTTTACCCTCTCTTGTAGTTCTCACTTGCTTGACTGCCTCCGCTTCAGTACTGTCTTTGATTTTGTTCTTTATTCTTTTCAGTATAGATTCATATTTTTGACTGCCTTGCTCTACTATTAGGGCATACGTTTAACTTTTTTTATTCTTTGGCTTATGTATGGGAAAAGGAAAAGGAGTTTTATTGAACACAAGCGAG
The DNA here is from genome assembly GCA_944588485.1 of Phosphuga atrata. Taxonomy (NCBI): domain Eukaryota; kingdom Metazoa; phylum Arthropoda; class Insecta; order Coleoptera; family Silphidae; genus Phosphuga; species Phosphuga atrata. Next base: position 49,859,285 of record OX155902.1, read on the forward strand.
AATGTACAACAACCTTCAAAAAACGACTAACAAGCCTTATGGCGCAAAAATATAACATGGAGATGAAAAGGCAAACAAAAAGGACTATACGACTAGGAGCATGGAGCATTAGAAACCTACAGGGAAAAGAGATAGAACTAATAGAAGAATTTGAAAAAGCGGGATCTGGAAGAGCAGCTAAAGAAAATAACGAAAGCAGCAAAAAACTAACGACAAACAAAAAGGATTGGAAAATTAACCATTAAGTCAAACCAGGCAATGAAAAGGGATACGAGCTTAGGGTTATAAAAAATGATGAAGAAACACAGATACGTAAAAACACACTGAAAGGAAGGACATGGAACGTCAGAAGCTTATCGGGAAAGGAGAAGGAACTAATAAACGAATTAGAAAAGATGGATATTGTGGGTATTACAGAAACGAAAAAAAAGGAAAAGGAGAACAAACGCTGACTTGGGAGCATGTACTAATATATAGCGGAGTCAATGAACAGAACAGGGCAAGAGAAGGGGTAGCATGCTACATAAAGAGAGAAAATGTGAAATATATACGAAAGTGGACTGCAATAACGGAGAGAATCTTGAAGTTGGAATTAGAAATTGATAAAAATACGTTATTAATAGTTATAGTAGTATATGGTTCAAGTGAAGACGAAAGGGTTAGAATAAAAGATGAATTTTGGAATCAACTGACGGAAATAATAGAATTAAGTAGGGGAAGGATGTTGATAATAGGTGATATAAATGGGCGAGTAAGGAAAAAGGACTATGAATCTGGAGAGACAATAGGTATACATGGAGAAATCACTAGAAACAATAATGTAAGGAGATTGATATAGTTGTGTATGCTAAATAATCTTATAGTAACAAATACTTTCTTCGAACATAAAGAGGCACATAAATATACGAGAGAATGTTTAAGTAGGGGAGAAAGATCAATAATCGATTATATAATAATCAACAGAGAATTTAGAAAATAAGTAAAGGACACAAGAGTAAGACGAGGGCCTGAAATATATTCGGACCATTATCTAGTTTTGACAAAATTAAAAATAGGCAACACAAAGCAGCAAAGAAAATAACAGTGCAAATATAAAAGGGTGAAAAGGTGTGAAAATAAGCAAGTAATTAAAACATACAAATTAAGGGAAGATGAGACAGCTAAAATATATAAAGAGAAAATAGAAACGGAGATTATTAAGATCAAAGAAAGTATGAGCAGCATGTCAGTAGAAGATGCATGGAGAAATATCAAGGAAATAATAACAAAAACAGCGAGAGAGACGTGTGGATATATTAAAATCAACAAAATCAAAAAACAAACTAGGTGGTGGAACGACGAAGTAAAAATAAAAAAACAACAATGGAAAAAGTACCTTACGGACGCAAAATGAAAGTGGATATCAAAGGAAATCAAAAGTTATTTTGCAGAGTCTTAAAAACGCTACGAAAAGGAAAACCGAATAACAACATAGCCATCAAATCTAAAGAGGGAAACTTAATAGAAAACGAGAAAAATATAATTGCACGATGTAAGGAGTACTTTGATAGTACTCCTTCCATATCTTTTGAACATATCTTTTAAGATATGTTAAATACAAAGAAATTCAGGAAATAAAACAGAAGAAAAAAATTAATACATAGGAAAACAAGGAGAATATGATAGATGAAGACATAAAGACAAGCTATAAAAATGTTAAAACGGGGAAAGGCTGATGGACATGATGGAATAATAACAGAGATGGTAAAGAACATGGGCAACAATGGAATAGAAGTATTAGTAAATTTTTTTAACAAAATCTGGGAAGAAGAAATGATACCTGCAGACTGGGAAATAGGAGTACTATTACCACTCCACAAAAAGGGAGACAACAAAGATTGCAATAATTATAGGGGTATAACATTGATGAGTACGATGGTCAAGATATATGAGAGAATCCTGGAGAAAAGAGTAAAAACTGTGACTGAAGCCCAGAGCGGTTTTAGAAAAAGTAGAGGAGTACAAGATCACATATTTACAATGAAGCAACTAATAGAAAAGAACGTAAGCCGCACCATATATGTAGTCTTTGTCGACGTTGAAAAAGCATTTGATAGCTTCCCAAGAATGGAAGTATGGAACAGCCTTAGACAAAGAGGAATCAGTAACAAGCTAGGAAAAGCTATTTTCAGTCTTTATAAAAATATAAGAAACTATGTTAGAAAAGAAAATTTACAGTCAGAAGAGTTCGTAACCAAAGAGGGATTACGACAAGGGGGAGTACTGAGCCTGACTCTATACAAGTAGGGTATAGAAACATGCAGTGGGTGGAAATAGTGGAATGTGCTTTTGCCGACGACCTAATGATTTATCCAAAGAACGAAAAGGATTTACAAACGAACCTAGACATCTGGAAGACAGCGTTAGAAAACAAAAATATGAAAATAAATGTCGCCATAACCCATCGTAATGACCATTGGGAAAGGAGAACCAAGCATAACGATAAAAATTGATGGAAAAGATATAGAACAAACAGAAACATTTAAATACTTAGGAGTAAATATACACAATGACGGAAAGGAAGAGGCTGAAATCAACACCAGAATTGAAAATACAACGAAACTATTATATGCACTTAATAACACGTTTATAAGAAACAAAGATATATCGAAGAAAACGAAAATGACAGTGTACAATACTATATACAAACCAATTCTGACATACGGTGATGAAAGCTGGGTGCTAAGCAGTCAAATGAAAAGTAAAATACAGGCGCTAGAAATGAAATAACTAAGAAGCACTAAAGGTATTAGTAAAAGAGACAAAATAAGAAATGAAACAATTAGAGCAGAACTTAATGTCGAACCAGTCGTGGAAAGCATAGAAAAAAGGCGATTAAAATGGTTTGGGCATCTAGTAAGGATGGAGGAAGGAACACAAACGAAAAGAGTATGGCTAGCTAAATCTACACAGAAAAAAACAAGAGAAAGACCAAGCAAAACATGGAACCAAGCAGTGGCAGATTCGTTGAAGGAACGAGGAATATCCTGGAATGAGGGGTTGAAGATGGCAAAAAACAAGAAAGAATGGGCAAAATTTATTTATGCATGAAATGGGTTGATTTTATTTTATAGTTTTAATTTGATTTATTGTTATGGTAAATTAAGATATTGTAATAAGTACCTTTACACCTTAGGGTAACAAAGGATTTTACTGATAAAAAATTTACGGAAAAAAAATTCTTTGGCTTAATTCCCTCTGGCTTGATAGTTGTGTATTTTTGCGTAGTTGTAGACAGACAAGATTAGACAGACAAGACACGGCAGATAGGATTAGACAGAAAAGAGTAGACATACAAGTCTAGACAGACAAGACTGGCGTAGACTGTAGGGACAAATTTAGACAAGGTAGTCTGAGATTAGAGAAGAGTTCTGAGATTTAGACAAGATAGACTGTAGGGACAAATTTAGACGAGATTAGACAAGTCTAGATAAAGAAAACTGGGAATATAGTAAGACTATATATATGTGACTATATATGCTACTGAATACTATAGTAACACTATACATATAAACGTAGACAAAGGAATAAAGGAAGAGCAGACCAGAATAAATTGTATTAAATATTGAATTGAATAAAATAATTGTTAAATAAATTAATGATTTAAATTCCTTTTCCTGGTTCAATTCCCGTAGAAATTGACTTGAAACCAAAAAGAACTTTGCTCCAATGGCGCGTTGAATATGTTGCATTAATATTGAAGCAGGACAATAGAAAGCCTGCAGACCTTAACGCCGACAATTATTAGAAATTGACTGAAAACTCAACCGCATTTTCTCTCGCATTCCAGTAAGTTTATTTGTTATGTATTGTTTGAAATTAGAAATTACTGAAAACTCCGTATCTTCTCTCACAGTCTAGTAAGTCTGTTTGTTAAATTTTCTTTGATATTACTGCGGAGCCGCAGGTATGACATTCCGTTCAAGAAGTTTTGTAAAATTTCTATATTTTTCCCTATTCCTTCAGGCAAAGTTTCTTTTGGATAAAACTCTTATAACTTCTCTACTCTGTTATGAAAATAAATATATAATATACTCTTTATAAATAAATATATAATATTATATAATAAATAAATATATAACTGCAGAGGAATTTCCCTCCTTTCCCTTCCCTACAAAATCTTATCCGCCTTCCTCTTACAACGCATACAAGAACAACTCGAACCTCGAATTGGGGAATATCAAGCAGGTTTCAGACCACACAGATCATGCGCCGAGCAAATTCTCAACCTGAAATCTATACTCAAAATTCGAGCTACACGAAATCTCCCAACCAACTGCACATTTATTGACTTCAGGAAAGCTTATGACTCCATCAACCGACAATCCCTGTTTAATATACTTGAAGAAAACAATCTGGATCCGAAAACACAACGGCTCATCCAACGAACACAACTTCCAAAATAAAATTCAACGGAGAAACCTCAAAACCTTTAACCATCAAGATTCCGTTACTCTTCAACATCGTCTTAGATAAAGTTATCAAAACATAGGAACAAGAACTGGAAAATCGAAACATTTTGGGACACATAAGACTAGGAAAACAACAGGTTAACATCAACGTCACATGCCTAGCCTTCGCTGAAGATCTCACGATCCTTTCCGAAAATGAACAAACAGCAATCCATCAGATCGAAGTCCTAAAAGAATGTGCTGAGAAAGCTGGACTACAAATTTCCTTTTCGAAAACCGAATTCATGGCCATTTCTGTCCTCGATTATTAAAGATTTAATCTCTTAAGGCTAATACAGTTCGGGGTGAATTTTTCGTACAAGGGTGCGAGCACAAAAATCGGGAATATCATATCTGGAGAACACATAATTATTTGAACAATATTGCGTTGGTTAAAACTTGTTTGCTCAATTATTATAAATTTCGTCTCTTATGGCTCATTCAGTTCGGGGTAAGATTTTCACACAAGGGGTTGAGTTAGCCAATTCGCTCCAGAGTACTTGAAAAGCACACAAATAGCACATAATTCTAGTGCTTATTTGGTATCGGTATTCCAATTTTTCAGATGGGTGGGTGCTAGCTTGACTGTTAAGCTAACACCCCCACTAGTAAAATTTGATTTTTTTCAATGAAGGCTTCGAGCACAAAAAAACGTGTATGCGGCACATAATTAGCACATAAATAGCACATAATTCTGGTCTTATCAAATTTGAATTTTGAAGAGGTGGGGGTGCCAGCTTTATAGACCATTGAGAATCTCATGTTTGCTTTCCTCAAAAATCATATCCAATCAACCCCCAGTTCTCTCCATCTTCCAAAAACCCCCTGTCACGATTCGTCACAAAATCCCCAAACGCAAGATCCCCATCCCCTACCTCAAACTCCTATCTCATTGCACCACCGAACTCCCACCCGAGCTATCTTCCATCCTCAACTCTGCTCCCGCTGCATTCAAATAAATGACCATCCAAACCCAAGAAATTTATAAAAAAAAAAAAAAAAAAATTAGTTACAATGAATAAATAGAAAAAATAATAATAAGCTCAAAAAAAAATTATTAAACAGCAAATAATAAGGAAAAAAAATATATACAATAAATAAATAAAACAAATAACAAAAAAAAAAGAACCGGTCCCAACCAACCAGGGGGATAATAAAAATAAAATTTAAAAAAAAACAACAGCATCCTCGAACTCCACACCCAACCCCCGACACCCCCCCACCCAACCTGCACGTCGCGCAACACTCTGCATCAACAACGCCCAACAACAACGCCACATCAACATCGCCACAACAGCAACACGCCACAACAACATCTCAAGTCGTCCTGTCGTCATCTACATCCACACCCAGGCTGAAAAGGGTCATCCCCTACAACAGCCCTCCTCCTTCGGGGGGAAAAACTATGATTATCGATTCGATTCCTTCATGTTTGCTCTGTAATCTTTTGCCTTCCTTGCTCTTTATGCACATACCAGGTATACCGGTATGAAGTGAGCGTTAACATATAAATGTGTCGATAGGCAACTTTGTTATAAGTGGAAGTCTGTACTCTTCACGGATGAATCAAGGTTCCGTATTACTCGTTGCGATGGCCGAGTACGTGTTTACAGGCGCCCAGGAACGCTACGCACCTGCTACTATCCAGGAAGCCGAAAGATTTGGAAGTGATTCAGTTATGGTTTGGAGTGGGATTAGTATCGAAAGTAGAACCGACCTTGTAGTAATTCCAGGCAATCTTAACGCTAATCTCTATGTTGATTTTGTGTTAGGAGAACATGTTGTGGCATATGGAATAGGTCTAAATTGTTAATGCAGGATAACGCAAGACCACATACTGCGAGAATCACTTTAGACTTCCTACAACAACTGGTAATTCAAACAATGGTGTGGCCTGCGTTAAGTCCTGATTTAAATCCCATAGACATGTTTGGGATATGCTCCACAGTGTTCGTGGTCGCTGGTATCATCCTCAGACCGTCCATGAAGACCTTCTATACCACAAGAAAAACCTTCTATACCACAAAAAGACCTTCGAAGACTTTTGCGAAGCATACCATGATGGTGTAATGCCGTTATTCGTGCTATGGAAGGACATACTCGTCGTTCAGTTACCACTTTATGTACAAAAGTTTACATTAACAATTAATTTAAATTCGTTTTGCACTATGGTTTTGATAGTTGTTGTTAATTATTACGAGTACTTTAAAAGTACGTGATGGTGACACTTCCATATATGCCAATTAAATAGAGTCTTTCAGATGATCTTAGTTTTATTTGCATGTAATTTCCAGTTTGAATTTTATGGAGTCACAAATTAGTGACCCGCTAATTGTTTTGAGCATAAGAAATATATAAATATATATAATAAATTACCCTGTCTTGAATTTTCTCCGTGATCAAACTAATCAGCAAATTAACGAATCCCTCGATAAATTGTCGCGTGACATGAACATGAATTGCGAATCAATTCGAATTCTCTTTTCAATTTTTCTGCAAGAAACTTAATAAATTTTGTGCGGATTGAAATGTATTGTGTAATATGAACATAATGAAACAAAGGCAATAAATTCTGGCGAAATGTAATAATTGAGTGCAAGAGGGAGAGGGAATCTGAGCTGTAAAATGTAACGAGGAAAATCGTAAGAAACACAATATATAAGAAAACAAGATCTATTGGAATGGCGAAGCAAAGCATTGTCCGATTTCATGTATTTTGCGCAATAACATAAAATCGGGGAATGTTGAGTTATACGGGAACATTGATAAGCGATCAGGTTGCACATGCCGACTAATGCTAACGATAATGATCTTCATAAATAAACGAAATGTTTCTATAAATTTGTTATTCTCTTATATTAAAGTAAATAATGATACACAAAACAAGTCTAGATATTTAGTCTAAGTTTGTCTTAATACTACCTACAAGATAATTAATATTTGATAAACATAGCTGTTCTGCATGATATTGGACTAACATTAAAATTATATGTATATATTGTATGTATATGACCATCTTGAAGTTTTAATATTTTTGTTTTGTTATTTTATACTTGATTTTCTTCAAGAAAATGAATAATTACTGTTAAGTCCAACTAATTTCGGCTCTTTATTTATATTAAAAATTAGCCATCAGCAGGGAACAATATGAACTTTTTATATTTGCAAATTAAAACTAAAACTTTCAATTTGTTATATATCGATCGTCAACTTTTTTTTTTGGAGTTTCCCCAAAATTTTCGAAAAAATTGATACTTCTGTGGGTGATAGGTGTTAGGAATAAATTTATCACTCACGTTTTATAATAAGAGGAAATATATTTACAATAATTAAATAATACTAAATAACACATAACAATGGATTCGCGAAGCTGCAATTACTATAAACTTATTGGCGTGACTGCGGCTCGGGTGAAGTGGGTGAAATGTTCCGGTGAACTGTTTGGATCGAACTGTTGTGATGAACTTGTTGAACTGAACTCGGTGAACGAACTGTTGCTGTGAACTAACTGTTGCAGTGAACTGGATCGAACTCGGCGAACGAACTGAACTGAACTGAAAAACCGTTCGGGTGATTACAGTATTAACCCTATAATAAATATTATAGCAACGACAATCAGTAAAACTAATTTCTTTGAAACGCCTTCTTCGGAAAGGCCCGTTCTCGCTACATCACCCCCTTGCCAGTGTTAACGTTAGATACTACTTGCTGCTGCAGTTGTGGCTTGTTGAAGGCGTCCTTGTAGCTGTTTTAAGGCGTCATCGTTCCCCTGCTTGCAGTCGATCGGGGAATTGTACCCGTCTACCCGATCTTGTATTGTAGCCAGGTTGTGACGTCGGTGTTGTTACATTCGTTGGTCTCCTCCCTTGGGGGTTCTCCATTTCAGCGTTGGAATCTTCACTTCCTTCGTCCGTGAAGATCTCTTTCGGGCTTCTTTCCCCCGTGTCTGTAATGTATGTTGGTTTTAAGCGGTCTATTGATACCCGCACGTTGTGTCCACTTTTGTCGATGGTGTAGTTTTTACTGCTTCTTTTGATGACCTTGAAGGGACCGTCGTATGGTGGTTGGAGCGGTTCTTTGACCGCGTCGTTTCGTAGGAAGACGTAAGGTGTTGTCGCCAGGTCCTTGAACACAAATGTCTTTCTGTTCCCGTGCCGTGACGCTGCCACGGGTTTAATTAGTCGGATTATATCCCGCAATTGCGTAATGAAATTTGCGTCGCTCTCTTGCTGCGTTGGCTTGTTAGTTCGGAAGAAATCTCCCGGTAGGCGTATTGTCGCACCGTATACTAACTCTGCTGGTGCTGCTTCTAAGTCTTCTTTGACTGCTGTTCGTTTCGTGGCACTTTATTGCTGCCTTTAGCTGACGGTAAAATCTTTCTATCATGCCGTTAGCTGATGGATGGTAGGCTGTCGTTCTCAGGTGTGTCGTACCAGTTGCCTCATCAGTTGTTTGAACAGGTGAGACTCGAACTGTCTTTCTTTGTCAGATGTAATTTTCGACGGAACTCCGATACGCGAAATCCATCCCTCGACTAGGGATCTTGCCACGGTCTCGGCGGTTATGTCTGCCATAGGTATGGCTTCCGGCCACCGCGTGAATCCATCCACGCAGGTGAGGCAGTACCTGGCTCCACGAGATGTGGGTAACGGCCCTATAATATCTATGTAGATGTGTTCGAATCTCTCTTCTGTATTCTTGAATGCACTGACTGGTGTGGTTACATGACGAGATATTTTTGAGCGCTGGCAAGGGATAAAGGTCCTGGCCCATTCTCTGTCCTTTGATATGGCTGGCCATACATACCGCTGCGTGCATAGCTTTTGCGATGCTCGTATTCCAGGGTGTGCGAATCCATGCAAACTGTGGAATACGCTCCGACGTAGTTGCTGCGGGACGTATGGGCGAATTGTTCTTGTCGATATGTCGCAGTAAATCTCTATTTCCGTATCTGGCCACTTCATTTTGTGTAGTTGCAGAGAATGGTTGTTGCATTCCAGTAACTCTTGCAACTCCTGGTCCGTTTCTTGAGCGGTGGCGAGATCTTCGAGTTTGACTGCTACTGAAATGGCCTCGATACGAAACAAAACATCGGCGGCCGTGTTCTCCGCTCCTGCGATGTGACGGATGTCGGTCGTGAATTGTCCGACGAAATCTAGATATCGAAACTGCCGCGGCGAAAACTTCTCTGGCTTCTGTCGGAAGGCGAACGTCAACGGTTTGTGGTCCGTGAATATGGTAAAGGATCGTTCTTCAACAAACTGTCGGAAACGTTTGACGGCAGCGTATACCGCGAGCAATTTCCGATCGTAAGCACTGTACTTCCGCTGGGCTGTTGATAAGGCTTTGGTGAAATATGTCAGTGGTTGCCAGGCGTTATTTAAACGCTCTTGCAAAACGGCTCCCATAGCATAGTCAGAAGCATCGACGTTTATCGATATTGGCGTTCCCAGTGTTGGATGTGCGAGCATTGTGGCGTTGGCTAATGCGTCTTACATGCTGTGGAAGGCTTGTTGGGCGTTTTCCTATAAAGTGATGGGAGCGTTACCTTTTATTCTCGGACCCTTTAATAATACATTTAAGGGTTGTTGGTAGGCGACCGCGTTTGGGATGAAACGTCTATAGAAGTTTATCATTCCAAGAAATCGGCGAAGCTCCTTTATTGTCCGTGGTACTGGAAATTTTTGAATGGCTTCCACCTTGTCATCCAGTGGTCGTGTTCCTTCCTCGCTAACAGCGTATCCAAGAAATTGGACTTCATGTTTTCCGAAGATGCATTTTCCGCGGTTTATGATGATGCCGTAATCGTTTAATCTCGAGAAAACGATTCGCAGGTTCTCTAGATGTTCGGCTTCGTTCTTGGAGGCGATGAGGATGTCGTCGATGTACGCGAAACAAAATTCTAGACCGCGCAGGACCTCGTCGATGAACCGTTGGAAGGTCTGCGCCGCGTTTCTTAATCCGAACGGTGTCCGTAGGAACTCGAATAAACCAAACGATGTTGTTATTGCTGTTTTCGGGATGTCGTCCTGTTCTATCGCGATCTGGTGGTAGGCTCGTACCAAATGGAGTGTCGTAAAGATTTTTGATCCGGCCCATGATTACGAGAAGTCCTCGATGTACCTCAAAGCGTATCTGTCTGGGATGGTCCGTGCGTTCAGCGCGCAATAGTCGCCACACGGGCGTAATCCGTTGTCCTTTTTTGGTACTATGTGAAGTGCGGACGCCCATGGGCTTTTCGACGGTGGAATGATACCCTGTTGTAGCATTTGATTGAATTCGGCCTTGGCTAGCTTCAATCGGTCGGGCGCCAATCTTCGTGGGCGGCAATACACTGGCTGATCTGGTGTGGTCCGTATATGATGTGTTACAGCGTGTTTTAATTCACGGTGGAATCCTGGTGGCCTGTAGAGGTCGGGGTACTCGGTTAGAAGACGGTGATATCCTGAATCCCCGTCGACCGTTCGAATGGACTGGATTTCTTCGCGTACTTCTTGACCATTCGTGGTAAAGGAGGTGGTATTGTCGACCAAGCGTTTGTTCCGTGGGTTCACCAGGAGTCCGTAGTGTACCAAGAAGTCGACTCCTATTATCGGTCTTTCCACGTCCGCTATTACGAAGCTCCAATTGAAATTGCGGCGGAGACGTAAGTTGAGTGTTAACGGCGTTGTCGTTGTTGTTATCGATCACGACGACCAATTCACGTCGGAGTCACCAATTTTTGGGTGGAGTTGTTAGGAATAAATTTATCACTCACGTTTTATAATAAGAGGAAATATATTTACAATCATTAAATAACACTAAATAACACAACAACGGATTCGCGAAGCTGCAACTTACTATAAACTAATTGGCGTGACTGCGGCTCGGGTGAAATGTTCCGGTGAACTGTTGATCGAACTGTTTGAATGAACTTGTTGAACTGAACTCGGTGAACGAACTTTTGCAGTGAACTGACTGGATCGAACTCGGCGAACGAACTGAACTGAACTGAAAAACCGTTCGGGTGATTACAGTATTAACCCTATAATAAAACAGATAAAAGATTTTTAGAAATTGGGTATTATAGCAACGACCCTATCGTAAAACTAATTTCTTTCAAAAGCCTTCTTCGGAAAGGCCCGTTGCCGCTACACTTCGATTTTGGCCCACATTTGAAAAAACAGAAAAGAAGTTGACGATCGACATATAACAAATTGAAAGTTTTACTTTTTATTTTCAAATATATAAAGTTCATATTGTTCCCTGATGAAGGCTAATTTTTAATATAAATAAGGAGCCGAAACTAGTTGGGAAATAATAGTAATTATTCATTTTCTTGAAGAAAATCAAGTATAAAATAACAAAACAAAAATAATATTAAAATCCACACGACCGCAGCCGCTGGCTATAGCTAGTATTTTTATATTAGAAGCGGGTTTATTACATGTAAGTACTGAGTTTATCTTCCTTAAAACTGTTTAATGTAATTTTCAAACTGTGTTTATTACGCGGCGAACTTTCTCGAGTTTCTCAACGTTTGCGTGTAATCAACAATTACATTTTCGCGCAGTTTGTACACGTCTTCATAATAACCTTTAACCGAAGCTTTAATAGTTAATTAACAAATTTTGCGTTTCAATATTATAATAATAATCCAATCCAAGCGTTGATAGTTAATTAGTTAGTTAATAGTTAATTAGTTGGTTAATAGGTAGATAGTTACTAAATAAGCAGATTTTGTGTTTGAATATAATAATAACAAGCTTTATTGTAGATCTACAATCTACATCTTTATTGTACAAAGTACGACTGGCTAGAGCAGAGGTTGGCAAAATCTATTAACTTAAGAGCCAATTTTTTTATTTAAAATGATTTCAAACTGCATCAAGAGCCGTGGATGATTTTTTTTTTCATAAAGTCATATATTTGCATTTTCTTCGTAATTGACGATGATTAAGCGCCTTTGCGATAATATTATTAGTAGCCTTGCCTACCAAATTCGTAACTTTATCAAAATCTTCTGAAAATGTTTTTCGCAAAGTGCTTTCTGGTGTTTTATTCAATGGAAAGATAACACGCCATCATCAAGTTTTTCTTATAAAATGGTGACAAATCCTTTTTATCGCCCACCATACTTTTAGCTCTATCTGTTGCAATTGATACAATTAAAGTAAGAGGGATGTGATTTTTCTTCAGACATTTTTTCACTGCATTTGCAACATCTTGTCCTCGCTTGAGCCATGACTGGCAATAAGCCAGGAGATCTTCTTTGGGACCATCTGGTGAAATATACTGAGCAAATAGGACAACTTGCGCAATATTCTTCATGTCCCAAGACTCATCGTGCGCTATTGATTTGGCTGATGCTAATTTAACGTCCTCAACTTGATAGCATACATTTAATGATTTTTTTTGTCCTGCTTATTACAGTTTTGTATACAATGTTTTCTTCTTCTTCTTTCGAATAGGCCTACTTTGGACCACGCTTGTTCAACTGTTGGGCTTTGATCTTTGCCCAGTATTGTCGCATCTTCTGCCGGCGTAACTCCTTTCTCTTTTCTGTCCAGGGGGTACCTTTCCTTCGAGGTTTTTCCTGAAATCCACGGATTTCCTTTAGGGTGCGTCTCACAGACTGTCTGTTTTTGAGATCTGTTATTCCCAGTTCTTTAATATCCTTCTCGGTCTCTATCAACCAAGTGGTACGAAGCTTCTTGTTTTGCCAGAAGGTGAACAGACGGTTGGTTAGTCGGTTTGGAGGTAATCTTGCAATGTGGCCATAGAAAGATACCCTTCTTTTCCTTGCACAGTCAGAGAGCATCTCAATATGTTCGTAGAGCTCAGAGTTATGCCGTCTTCGGAATTCGCCATCTTCCTTTACCGGGCCTAGGATCTTCCTGAGGATTCTCCTCTCTCTGATTTCCAATTTCTCTATAAGACCTCTTCGGTTTAAGGAAAGACACTCCATGGCATATAGGGCTTCTGGTCGTAAGACTGATTTGTAGTGCTTAAGTTTCAAGTTGCGTGACAGCCATTTCTTATTGTAAGTGTTCTTAGTCAGCCGATAGGCTAGTTCTAACTTGCTGACTCTCTTGGATAATGATGCTCTTTCTGATAAGTTGGGTTCAATCCATTCACCGAGATACTTAAATTTCTCAGTCCTCTTGATGTTTCCCTGTTCTAGTAACATCTCTTTGTTTGCTTCTTTAATGTTGGTGAAGAATTCTGTTTTCTCCAGCGACACTTGAAGACCCACTTTGGCAGCCTGTTTTCTGAGGCAGTTTACCTGCATTGTTGCCAAGAGAATCAGCAAACAGTGCCATGTCATCTGCAAAGGCCAGGCAATCTAAAACCAGTCCATCGTTCTTACGTCCCAGGTAGATACCACTCTGAGCACCCAAATTGTTCAGTTCCTTGCGCCATTCTCTCATAACCTTTTCAAGGACACAGTTGAAGAGAAGTGGGGAAAGTCCATCTCCTTGTATCACTCCAGTTTTTATTTCGAAGCTTTCTGAAATCTCGCCTCTAAATTTAACCTTGGAATGGGTGTTGGTCAGTTTCTAGGATTAGTCTGCGGGTTTTGTTGTCTAGTGCTAGTTCCTGGAGTACTTTGTTAAGCGTTTCTCTATCGATGGAATCGTAGGCCTTCCTAAAATCAGCAAAGGTGACGACCACCTTGCGGTTTCTCATCTTGGTGTTAGACAATGTTTTATTTTATAAATTTTGTATGCTTTGATATTATTCATGTCTGCTCTTAAAATTGTGAAAAAGTGTGTCATCCACAATTATAAAACAACTTTTTATTTACTCACCTTCAGTGAATGGTTTTCCGTTTTTGATGATTGTTCGCAGACTGCATACGACAGTTAAAAGAGGAACTTGTCTTTCTAAAAAAATTCTTCAATAGCTTACATTCTTACATCCCCGAAAAGATAATTCTTTGCAAATGCGGCATGTTTATTTTCGAAATGTCTCTGGACATTAGACTTTTTGTTGTTTGTTAGTTTTTCATGTAAAATTGCAAAAACTTAGAAATTGAAAAAAAAACAAGTTGTAAGACCAGCTGCATTAGATGCGAACGATCCACTCCATTCAGTTTGGAATTCACGACGTCGGTCAGCTATTTTTATTCTTTTTCTGTATTATGTCAAAAAAGCACAGCACAATTTTGAACAATGCACTGCCTTGACTGCGAGATACAACAAATAAAAGAAACTACCGAGATAATATGCAGGTACGATTCGCGCTATGACTGTAAGTTATGAACTTGGCGGCAGCGGTCGTAAGACTTCCGAAAGGTTCTGTTTCTTTTTTTTTGTGATTTTTTTTGTTTCAATTTATTTCTAAAGAGTCATAAGCTCACACCAAAAAAGCCACCAAAATGTGGCTTGCGAGCCATACTTTGCCGACCACTGGGCTAGAGGTCTTTCTGAAATGTCTATGAATGTTTGTCATAAATATCAATTTTTAGGGTTCCGTCGTTCTCAACAAGGAACCCTTATAGTTTCGATATGTCCGTCCCTCTGTTCGCAGCTTAGCTCAGAGACTATTAGAAATATAATGCTGTAATTTGGCATGGATATACAGATTAGTCAAGAGATAAAGTGGTAAAATAAAATCTTATCTTATAGGGTACCTCCTCTACATGTAAAGTGGAAACGTTATTCTTTCTTCTCGTCTACCCCATGGTATGGGGTGTCGTTGGATAGGCCTTTCAAAGATATTACAGGTTTGTGAAATCAATATTTCGATTAAAAGATCCGTTTGTGAAATATTAAGCTTTAAAGTGTTTTTTATTCTGAAAACACGAAATCTCTTGTGACCTGTTGATTGGTTTTTAATCAGCTCTCGCGGGAGCGAAAGAAGTTCGAGACTATTTTTTTTTATTCTAAATGCGACGATTTACATTTTTTTTTAAACATAAAAGTAAAAACAAATAAAAACCTTTCTTTATATTTGTTTTTATAGGTTGTTTTATATCGATGCGTTGTGATCGATTCGATGGCCATTATAGCCTGCATTAATACAGTTCGGTAGCCGCATGCTATTCTTATAGCTATCGTTCTTTGCAGTGCTCTCAGCATGTTTCTCTAAATTTTAAAATTAAGGGGATCGCCCCATATCTGTGCGCCATATAGCATGGTGGAATGCGCGACTGGACAGACTAGACTCGATAGATAGACAAGACTAGACAGACAAAACTTTCTGGCTGTCCTTTCTTCTGCTTCTATTTTTTGTTAAGATATTGATGATATAGTTGTGTATGCGAGTCTATTGCTCTTCACTATGTAACACCTTATCGATGGTGTTTTCTATTGTCACTCACCCGCCTCGTTATTCGTATAGTCGGCTTCTTTCTAAACTCCATCATGTGCACCTGTAAAAGGTGTGCTCTATTGTATCCTCCACGTTACAATGGGGGCATAGGTCTTCGTTGATAATCTTATGGATATGTCCTGAAGCACCTCTGTCCGCTTAGGTATTATTTGAGTGATAGTCGACATTACAATGCCTTCTTGTGGTCCATTTGCCTAGGTATCTGATGAGCTGCTTTTCCCCGTCGTGTCTTGCGTCCACTTCATTTGCCATTTCTTTAATATGTCCACTTTGATGGCTTCTTTTCCTTGTTTGGTTTTCCAGGTTGCTCTGTTACTTTGTTCCACCATGAGTTCGATGGGCATGGTCGATACGATGGTCATTATAGCGTCCGTTGACACATTCGGATATGATACATCTATTGATACATTCGGTAGCTACATGCTATTCTTATAGCTGTCGTTCTTTGCTGTGCTCTCAGCATGTTTCTGTAAATTTTATAATCAAGGGTATCGCCCCATATCTGTGCGCCATACAAAACAAGTGACGAGTCTCGATAGACAAGACTAGACAAACAAGACTTTTTTTATTATGTCTGGGGGAGGCTCTACCAGCCTAAGTGTGGAGCTTTAATCCGCTACACCCAAAGTTCACTTGGCGATATTGTTTTCACTCCCGGAAGAGTTTTTCTCTCCCCCTAAATCTTGAGTTCTTCTTGGCAGTCCTTTCTGCTTCTGTTATTGTTAAGATTTATTATTTCTCTTCAATATGTATATTGTTTTATTTCTCTTCAATGTGTAGCATCTTCTCGATGCTGTTTTCTATTGTCAACTCTTCCACCTCGTTGTATAGTCGCCTTTTTTCTGAGCTCCATCTGGTGCACCTGTAAAAGGTCACTCAAAACTAGAAAAAAAGAAAGAATTAGAAGTAGAAAAAATCGAAATCATGGTCTCACATTGCAGGATAAATTAAATCTAATTTAGTGTTGAGACCGCGAACATTCTGATAGTAGACACTGAATTTACAATTGTTCAATTTAAAATTGTTCAAGAAAGATTGGTTGTTCCTAAAAAAGGAAGAAAGTTGGTGCAAATATTGTCTGTCAGCTACTTTGTTAAGAGCAGAGGACGAGTTCGGACAGGATTAGTACGTTCCCGCAAAGATTTTGACCTGGGTAAATGCGCGATGTCTCTAATAATAATGTTAATGGGCCACTTCTCAGGATCGAGAAATTTGGTCACATCAGCTCCATACAATCCAACCTTAAAAGTACAACACCTGCTACTAGAAAGAAGGTACTTACATTAACTTCTTCACGTCTGAAATAACCTCTTAAATATTCAGGGAAGATTGACAGAATGCCAGCAATGGTGATTCACTGATCTCGGGAGACAAATTGCTAAAATGAAACCACGAACGTTTCCTGGGTGCTGCCGCTAGAAAAAGATTAGAGGTGCTAGTACCAACCAGTACAGGTTTGGAACTGGAAGAGCTCAAGTGAATCCTGTCGGGCCAAGAGTTCAGAGGGCCAGAGCATACGGTATTAGGTACATTAGAGTGAACACGGCGAGCAACTGGATCACTCAAGGACGGAGGAGAACTAGGACAGTAGGGAGCTATGTGCTATGACAGTAGGGATAAATCAGCAGTATTAGCTGCCGAACAACCGTTTAAGGGCAAGACAGTGTTACGGACACCAAGAACCGAACAGTGCTTATTAGTTAACAGTAGCTGTAGCTCCACAATAGTTTTCCTAAACTAATAGTTTACCTCACCTTTAAGATTTCCACCATAATATCAAAAAGCTTGAAATTATTTAGAACAGCAGAAGCCGAAGAAATTAATCCACCAGCACCAAGTTTGTGTTTTTCGCAGATTACCGCATCATCATCTATTGGAATAAAGTTCCTGGACTTGGAGCAGCCCCTATGGAAGACTAACTGTCATTCACTGCAACTGACAATAGACAACGTTTCAGTTTTCTTGCACTTGGCACATTTAGTGGAATGTGAAACTCTCTCCCTGGTGCCAACGATACTCATTTTAGAAAAGAGAAGCGCAGACACTACCAACAGGAAACTAAAACAGAACCAATACAAATCTGACCAAGGCGGACCCAGTCTGATAAATTATAAGTTCAAACAATCAATCAATACACTAATAAATCTACATAGACCATTTACATCACGCACAACACTCCGCACTGAATTTGGTCCATACACTAAAATCATTTCGTTTAGTGCTTAAGTTAGAGTTTTTGTTGAGTGATTATTTCCACTTTGATGTCTTCTTTTTCTTTGGTTTTCCTGGTTCCCCTATTCCTTTATTCGACCATGAGTTCGATGGGCTTCATCGATGCTATGGCGATTATAGCCTCCATTGATACAATTTAGTAGCCGCATGCTATTCTTATAGCTATCGTTCTTTGATGTGCTCTCAGCATGTATCTGTAAATTTTATAATTAACACATTGCATTCCGTTGACGTACTAATACGTTTTCTTTATTTGAAATATGGTAGCTCACAACGTAGAAGTACGGCAATTTTTAATCAATGTATAGGAGCCATTAACATAACTGTATGTAATTTTTTAATTTAAACCATTCCCCGAAGAATGCCGTCTGAGGAACTTTTGGCACTTTTTCGCGAATTTTTTGATGGAACCTAATTGTAAAATCGGTTTGATTTCCTGGGGTTTTGAGGTTGTTTTGTTTGTAAAATCTTGGGAAAACCATCTTTGGTTTTGTTAAAAATATTGAGTTTTTCCCCGATTTTTTCGGGAAACTGTTACTGAAGCTGTGGACTAGACCATGGGGAACTGAAGAAGATTTTCCTCGGTTTTCGGAATAATCTTTACCTACATTTTGTATCAGACGACGAAGAACAGACGACGAGAGATTATTGGAATTTATATTTTCCCTTGATTTTGGACCAGAGTATGAGAAGTTTTTACTAAATTTTCAGAAATACCGTTATTTGGATTTTGGACCAAACCTTGAAGAACGGAAGAAGTTGTTGGGAAAATCGGAGTTTCCCCTAAATTTTCGAAAAAATTGATACTTCGATTTTCGACAACATTTGATCACATTGGATCACATGGAAAATTCTTAAATTCTCCTTGATCTTTTGAAAACCAGGAGCTTTTTTTGCAGTTTTAGCATTTTGTACCGTGTCTTGCAGAACTAAATAATTTTCCGAAAAATTTTGCATTGCGCAAAACCAAAACAGTCGGGTTTTAGATTTGAATCCTGACCAGAGGTGTGTTTTTTCGAAATCTCTTCGGAAAGACGCAAGAAAGACCCGCGGAAAAATGTTGATTTAGAAAATTTGCCATTTGTTCTTTGCTATCGAAAAAACTAGCTATAATTGTATTTTGAACTAGAAAACTTTCAAATTTGCAGATTTTTCACCTTTGTCATGGCGCGGCCTGTATAGAGTTAAGAGTATCGCTCCATATATGTGCGCTATATAGCGTGATGCAGTGCGCGACTGGACAGACAATTTTTTTTTAATGTGGCTGGCGAAGCTCTACCAACCTAAGTGGGGTAGTGGGCTAGACCTAAGCTCTAATCCGCTACACGCCTAGTTCACTTGGCGATATTGTTATGCCCGCGCCATTCCAAGGTTAAATTTAGCAACACCCATTTTACCAACACCCATTCCAAGGTTAAATTTAGAGGCAACATCTCAGATAGCTTCCAAATAAAAACTTGAGTGAGACAAGGAGATGGACTTTCCCCACTTCTATTCAATTGTGTCCTTGAAAAGGTTTTTGAGAGAATGGCGCAAGGAACTGATCAACTTGGGTGTTCAGAGTGGTATCTACCTGGGACGTAAGAACAATGGACTGATTGTAGATTGCCTGGCCTTTGCAGATGACATGGCACTGATTGCTGATTCTCTTGAGATGGCAACAATGCAGGTAAATTTCCTCAGAAAACAGGCTGCCAAAGTGGGTCTGCAAGTATCGCTGGAGCAAACATAATTATTCACCAATATCAAAGAAGCAAACAGAGAGATGTTACTAGAGCAGGGAAACATCAAGGGGACTGAGAAATTTAAGTATCTTGGTGAATGGATTGAACCCAACTTATCAGAAAGGGCATCATTATCCATGAGAGTCAACAAGTTAGAACTAGCCTATCGACTAACTTAGAACACCTACAACAAGAAATACCTGTCACGCAACCTGAAACGTAATCACTACACATCAGTCTTACGACCCGAAGCCCTATATGCCATGGAGTGTCTTTCCTTGAAACGAAGAGGTCTGGTAGAGAAATTGGAGGTCAGAGAGAGGAGAATCCTCAGGAAAATCCTGGGCCCGGTAAAGGAAGATGGGGAATTCCGAAGGCGACATAACTCTGAGCTCTTCGAACATATTGAGAGGCTCTCTGGCTGTTCCAGGAAAAGAAGGGTAGCTTTCTATGGCCACGTTAAAGAGTGCCTCCAAACCGACTAACCAACCGTCTGTTCACCTTCTGGCAAAAGAAGAAGGTTTGTACTACTTGGTTGACAGAAACCGAGAAGGATATTAAAGAAGTGGGAATAAAAGATCTCCAAAACAGACAGTCTGTGAGACGGACCCTGAAGGTAGGCCGTGGATTTCAGGAAAAACCCTGAAGGAAAGGTACCCCCTGGGCAGAAGAAAGAAATGAGTTACACCGGCAGAAGATGCGACAATACTGGGTCAATATCAAAGTCCAACAATTTAACAAGCGGGCTCCAAAGTAGGCCTATTCGAAACAAGAAGAAGAAGAAAACCGTTTAAACGAATTAACACGTACTAATGACACGAGCACTCGTGCGAACTGCGTTCAACAATGCGAACTGCGAGTGTCTGCCCGGTCGCTCGAGCATACATTAATTATTGCAAGGTTACTGCGGTTGAACTTTTAGCTTAACCGGTGCCGCCGTTCTCGATCGAAAATAGGATAATGTGGCAAGGACCATTGATTTAACCCAGGTTGGATTGGGTTGCACACCGCGAAGCGGCAGGTAAATCAAGTCTACATACGCGCGACAGCTGGAACTATCGATCCAAAATAGGATAATGTGGTAAGGCCGGTTTGTTTAACCCAGGTTAGATTAGGATTGCTACCGCAAAGAGGCAGTTAAATGAAGACTACATACGCGCAGCAGCCCGATCTCGCGTTCCAAAATAGGAGAATGTGGCTTCCGTTTGTCTCGCGCTAAAACAACCGATAAAAGTGGATCGCCGAGCAGGAGAATGACCGGAAAGATGAATAACGCAGCCACACTACATCTCTGAGCACCTCCCTCGCTATTTATCTCGCCCCTCGTCGAGTGTGTGACCGCGGTATATCGTTCTTTGCTTTGCTCTCCGCATGTTTCTGTAAATGATATATTTACGGATATCGGTCCTATATCTGTGCGCCATATAGCATGATGGAGTGCGCGACTGGACAGAGTAAACTCGATGGATAGACAAGACTGAACAGGCAAGACTAGACAGTGCCAAGACGAGACAGACAGAAATAAATCAACCAGCTGTAAAGTTTGCTGAAAATGATCAAGCTACGGATTAAGAAATATCATATTAATTGGGTTTGGGTCCAATTTTGATTTGCCTATATAGTCTTAGTAGTTTATAGTAGGGAAATATAGTTTGTTCTAGGCCCACCGCCACCACTTCCGGTGACCTTGACCACTTCCGGCGACCTTGACCACTTCCGGCGACCTCGACCACTTCCGGCGACCTCGACCACTTCCTGTGACCTTGACGACATCATACACTAAAAGAGTGTGAGGTCTATGTAGCCCCACTCTAAACAGGGCGTGAGGTCTACGTAACCCTACGCTAAACAGTGTGTGAGGTCTATGTTGCCCCACGCTAAAGAGGGTGTGGGGTCTATTTTTGTCAGATCTTATCAGCTTTAATCAGCTTTTAATCAGCTTTAATCTCATTGGGTGAGATTAGTTGGGTTAGCATTAGGTTAGGTTAGCATTAGGTTAGTTGGGTTAGGTTACTGGAGGTTAGGAATGAATCGCGCTTTAGTATTAAGAGGAACCGGAAGTAAGGGTTGGGACCGGTAGCGTGGGTGGAGGACTGGAAGTCGTCGAGGTCACCGGAAGTGGCTGAGGTCACCGGAAGTGGCTGAGGTCACCGGAAGTGGCCAGGGTTACCGGAAGTGGTGGCGGTGGTCCTAGAACATACCATCTTTCCCTACTGTTTATCTTAATTTTCTGCCAGACTAGTAATAATTCTACATCCGTCTTTAGTTAACTACATCTATATTGTTATGTTGCTCCTATCACAATTACAGATCTAGATTAAGCCAGAATCTTGAGATTCGTCAAGAATAACAAACAAATAGGTATTAGATATTTAAAAAAAAACAGGTTTTACCATTTTCCGCAAATCTAGCTAAGTGAACTGCAAACAGGATACTTAACTCAATAACATATACATAACTCAAAAACTACAGACGTTAGAGATGTGAAAATTGAAATTACTTAAGCAGAATATAGACTTTACCTAACGTTGTTTCCTTCAGGAAAAAGGTGTCAGTTACTCCCTAATTTAGTTTTACTTGAATTTTTAAATGTAGAGATGTGTCAAAATGTTGAACCTGTTAAGGAGGGAACAGGATACTTATAACTCAAAAACTACATAAATTAGAGATGTGAAAATTGAAATTACTTAAGCAGAATATAGACTTTATTTAACGTAATTTCCATCAGGAAAATGGTCTGAGTTACTCCCTAAACTAGTTTTACTTTAATTTTTCAATGTAGAGATATGTCAAAATGTTGGAACTGTTAATGAGCGCACAAGATACTTATAGCTCAAAAACTACAGACGTTAAAGATGTGAAAATTGAAATGGCGTAAGCAAAATTTAACCTTTACTCAACGTAATTGCCGTCAGAAAAACAGTCTGAGTTACTCCCTAAAGTGGTTTTACTTCAATTTGTCAATGTTGAGAAATGTCAAAATGTTGGAACTGTTAAAGAGCGAACAGGATACTATCACTAAAAGTTACAGACGTTAGAGATGTGAATTTTGAAATGGCATAAACCGAATATAGACTTTACTTAACCTAATTTCAGTCAGAAAAAAGGTATGAGTTACTCTCTAAATTAGTTTCACTTCAAATTGTCAATGATGAGAAATGTCAAAATGTTAAAGAGCGAACAGGATACCTATAACTCAAAAACTACAGACATTAGAGATGTGAAAATTGAAATTACATAAGCAGAATATAGACTTTACCTAACGTTATTTAATTCAGAAAGAAAGGTGTTAGTTACTCCCTAATGTAGTTTTACTTCAATTTTTCAATATTGAGAAATGACAAAATGTTGGAACTGTTAACGAGCGAGCAGGATACTTATTGTTCAAAAACTACAGACGTTAGAGATGTGAAAATTGACATTACGTAAGCAGAATATAGACTTTACCTAACTTCCTTCAGAAAAAAGGACGTTTTTTTCCTTCAGAAAAAAGTGTCAGTTATACCCTAATGTAGTTTTACTTCAATTTTTCAATGTAGAGATGTGTCAAAATGTTGGACCTGTTAAAGAGCGAACAGGATACTCATATCTCAAAAACTACAGACGTTAGAGATGTGAAAACTGAAATGTTATAAGCAGAATATAGACTTTACTTAACGTTATTTTCGTCAGAAAAAAAGTCTGGCTTACTCCCTAAAGTAGTTTTACAATTTTTCAATATTTAGAAATGACAAAATGTTGGAACTGTTAAAGAGCGACATCTATGTAGATATGACTTAACCTAACCTTATATCCGTCAGTCAACGTCATTTCGGATTGAAAAAAGATGTGAATTACTCCCAAGTCGCTCATAAAGAAGTTTTACTCGAAAAAGGCTGAAACATTAAATACTTTATGCGTAGTTTTTTTCTTGTATTTTTTATTTACAAGTAAAAGAATTTTATACATAGCCAGACGGGATTTAATACCTTTTAACAAACAATACGCTTGCTTCTCTTTTCATAAATATTTCCATATAATGTGCTTCATCCTGAGCTTTCCCCACTCACGATAAAAGCTGTATTAAAAACCTATTTTAAGTTCTTTTGATAACGACGAGATTTTCATGTTGCATTTTCCTCGGGAATTCATTTTAACAAGAAAGATAATAAAAAGGGATCATAAAAAGGAATACAAAAATGGAATGTTTGCTTATTATGTTTCTAGAAGGGTGCTATTGTTCAGTTCAAGATCCACTACATTATTGCGATTTTTCACGATCAAGTCCGCACTTGTAACTAGATAACAGAAAACATAAACCTCCACAAATATAGCGGCAATGCGGCGTGTTCGAATTGTCAAATCACGTGATCGAAGTAAAACTTCTTTAGCAACTAAGATTTTTTTGCAATAGACCTTCATAGTTGTAGTTTTTTTGTGCGCATGTGTCATTTTCCGCCATGTTTTTTCGGGCACCTTTTCACGTATAAGCTGTGAAAATAACAAAATGTGCCGAAACTTTCATACTCCCGCCTTTTAAACATGGCGAACGCGCATGCCCATAACTAACCGTAAAAAAGGTCTATTGGAAATAACGTTAACTGACGGAAATAAGGTTAGGGTAAGTTTACATAGATGTCGTTCTTTAACATCTCCAACACTTTTACATTGGTCGCCATTGAAAAATTGAAGAGAAACTACTTTAGGCCCACTTGAGAATAACTCAAAGTTTTTTTCTAAAGGAAATTATGCTAAATAAAGTCTATACTCTGCTTACGTCTTTCCGTTTACAATTTAATATTATGTAGGAATTGGACTAGTCTTGTATGTCTAGTCTTGTCTGTCCAGTTTTGTCTGTCTAGTCTTGTCTGTCTAGTCTTGTCTGTCTAGTCTTGTCTGTCTAGTCTTGTCTGTCTAGTCTTGTCTGTCTAGTCTTGTCTGTCTAGTCTTGTCTGTCTAGTCTTGTCTGTCTAGTCTTGTCTGTCTAGTCTTGTCTGTCTAGTCTTGTCTGTCTAGTCTTGTCTGTCTAGTCTTGTCTGTCTAGTCTTGTCTGTCTAGTCTTGTCTGTCTAGTCTTGTCTGTCTAGTCTTGTCTGTCTAGTCTTGTCTGTCTAGTCTTGTCTGTCTAGTCTTGTCTGTCTAGTCTTGTCTGTCTAGTCTTGTCTGTCTAGTCTTGTCTGTCTAGTCTTGTCTGTCTAGTCTTGTCTGTCTAGTCTTGTCTGTCTAGTCTTGTCTGTCTAGTCTTGTCTGTCTAGTCTTGTCTGTCTAGTCTTGTCTGTCTAGTCTTGTCTGTCTAGTCTTGTCTGTCTAGTCTTGTCTGTCTAGTCTTGTCTGTCTAGTCTTGTCTGTCTAGTCTTGTCTGTCTAGTCTTGTCTGTCTAGTCTTGTCTGTCTAGTCTTGTCTGTCTAGTCTTGTCTGTCTAGTCTTGTCTGTCTAGTCTTGTCTGTCTAGTCTTGTCTGTCTAGTCTTGTCTGTCTAGTCTTGTCTGTCTAGTCTTGTCTGTCTAGTCTTGTCTGTCTAGTCTTGTCTGTCTAGTCTTGTCTGTCTAGTCTTGTCTGTCTAGTCTTGTCTGTCTAGTCTTGTCTGTCTAGTCTTGTCTGTCTAGTCTTGTCTGTCTAGTCTTGTCTGTCTAGTCTTGTCTGTCTAGTCTTGTCTGTCTAGTCTTGTCTGTCTAGTCTTGTCTGTCTAGTCTTGTCTGTCTAGTCTTGTCTGTCTAGTCTTGTCTGTCTAGTCTTGTCTGTCTAGTCTTGTCTGTCTAGTCTTGTCTGTCTAGTCTTGTCTGTCTAGTCTTGTCTGTCTAGTCTTGTCTGTCTAGTCTTGTCTGTCTAGTCTTGTCTGTCTAGTCTTGTCTGTCTAGTCTTGTCTGTCTAGTCTTGTCTGTCTAGTCTTGTCTGTCTAGTCTTGTCTGTCTAGTCTTGTCTGTCTAGTCTTGTCTGTCTAGTCTTGTCTGTCTAGTCTTGTCTGTCTAGTCTTGTCTGTCTAGTCTTGTCTGTCTAGTCTTGTCTGTCTAGTCTTGTCTGTCTAGTCTTGTCTGTCTAGTCTTGTCTGTCTAGTCTTGTCTGTCTAGTCTTGTCTGTCTAGTCTTGTCTGTCTAGTCTTGTCTGTCTAGTCTTGTCTGTCTAGTCTTGTCTGTCTAGTCTTGTCTGTCTAGTCTTGTCTGTCTAGTCTTGTCTGTCTAGTCTTGTCTGTCTAGTCTTGTCTGTCTAGTCTTGTCTGTCTAGTCTTGTCTGTCTAGTCTTGTCTGTCTAGTCTTGTCTGTCTAGTCTTGTCTGTCTAGTCTTGTCTGTCTAGTCTTGTCTGTCTAGTCTTGTCTGTCTAGTCTTGTCTGTCTAGTCTTGTCTGTCTAGTCTTGTCTGTCTAGTCTTGTCTGTCTAGTCTTGTCTGTCTAGTCTTGTCTGTCTAGTCTTGTCTGTCTAGTCTTGTCTGTCTAGTCTTGTCTGTCTAGTCTTGTCTGTCTAGTCTTGTCTGTCTAGTCTTGTCTGTCTAGTCTTGTCTGTCTAGTCTTGTCTGTCTAGTCTTGTCTGTCTAGTCTTGTCTGTCTAGTCTTGTCTGTCTAGTCTTGTCTGTCTAGTCTTGTCTGTCTAGTCTTGTCTGTCTAGTCTTGTCTGTCTAGTCTTGTCTGTCTAGTCTTGTCTGTCTAGTCTTGTCTGTCTAGTCTTGTCTGTCTAGTCTTGTCTGTCTAGTCTTGTCTGTCTAGTCTTGTCTGTCTAGTCTTGTCTGTCTAGTCTTGTCTGTCTAGTCTTGTCTGTCTAGTCTTGTCTGTCTAGTCTTGTCTGTCTAGTCTTGTCTGTCTAGTCTTGTCTGTCTAGTCTTGTCTGTCTAGTCTTGTCTGTCTAGTCTTGTCTGTCTAGTCTTGTCTGTCTAGTCTTGTCTGTCTAGTCTTGTCTGTCTAGTCTTGTCTGTCTAGTCTTGTCTGTCTAGTCTTGTCTGTCTAGTCTTGTCTGTCTAGTCTTGTCTGTCTAGTCTTGTCTGTCTAGTCTTGTCTGTCTAGTCTTGTCTGTCTAGTCTTGTCTGTCTAGTCTTGTCTGTCTAGTCTTGTCTGTCTAGTCTTGTCTGTCTAGTCTTGTCTGTCTAGTCTTGTCTGTCTAGTCTTGTCTGTCTAGTCTTGTCTGTCTAGTCTTGTCTGTCTAGTCTTGTCTGTCTAGTCTTGTCTGTCTAGTCTTGTCTGTCTAGTCTTGTCTGTCTAGTCTTGTCTGTCTAGTCTTGTCTGTCTAGTCTTGTCTGTCTAGTCTTGTCTGTCTAGTCTTGTCTGTCTAGTCTTGTCTGTCTAGTCTTGTCTGTCTAGTCTTGTCTGTCTAGTCTTGTCTGTCTAGTCTTGTCTGTCTAGTCTTGTCTGTCTAGTCTTGTCTGTCTAGTCTTGTCTGTCTAGTCTTGTCTGTCTAGTCTTGTCTGTCTAGTCTTGTCTGTCTAGTCTTGTCTGTCTAGTCTTGTCTGTCTAGTCTTGTCTGTCTAGTCTTGTCTGTCTAGTCTTGTCTGTCTAGTCTTGTCTGTCTAGTCTTGTCTGTCTAGTCTTGTCTGTCTAGTCTTGTCTGTCTAGTCTTGTCTGTCTAGTCTTGTCTGTCTAGTCTTGTCTGTCTAGTCTTGTCTGTCTAGTCTTGTCTGTCTAGTCTTGTCTGTCTAGTCTTGTCTGTCTAGTCTTGTCTGTCTAGTCTTGTCTGTCTAGTCTTGTCTGTCTAGTCTTGTCTGTCTAGTCTTGTCTGTCTAGTCTTGTCTGTCTAGTCTTGTCTGTCTAGTCTTGTCTGTCTAGTCTTGTCTGTCTAGTCTTGTCTGTCTAGTCTTGTCTGTTTAGTCTTGTCTGTCTAGTCTTGTCTGTCTGGTCTTGTCTGTCTAGTCTTGTCTGTCTAGTCTTGTCTGCCTAGTCTTGTCTGTCTAGTCTTGTCTGTCTAGTCTTGTCTGTCTAGTCTTGTCTGTCTAGTCTTGTCTGTCTAGTCTTGTCTGTCTAGTCTTGTCTGTCTAGTCTTGTCTGTCTAGTCTTGTCTGTCTAGTCTTGTCTGTCTAGTCTTGTCTGTCTAGTCTTGTCTGTCTAGTCTTGTCTGTCTAGTCTTGTCTGTCTAGTCTTGTCCGTCTAGTCTTGTCCGTCTAGTCTTGTCTGTCTAGTCTTGTCTGTCTAGTCTTGTCTGTCTAGTCTTGTCTGTCTAGTCTTGTCTATCTAGTCTTCTCTGACTCATCAATTAAGTTAAAAAATATATCTTACTTATTATATCTTTATCTAGATTTGAAGAAGAATCTATAGAACCCACTGACAATAATTAATCGAAGCGATATTCATCGCCTTCGTATATTTCGAAAATCATATCCCGATATTCCTCAGTCATCTCATCCGTCCTTTCAAGCCGCAATCATCCATCTAGTTTCTATTCTGGGAACGCGCCCTCCGCCCTTGACCCATCATGCGCTCAGCCGAATCCCGCTCGATAAACTCTCTTTAGCGGCAACGATTCTGCCGCAATGTTAATTTCGCCGCAGTAAAACATATCTCCGGAGGATATGAATTTTAATGCCTTGAAACGGGGAGAGCAAAGAAATTGTCTTTCGGCTCATTGATTTCCTTTGAATTTCGGGTTGGGCGTGTAATGAAAAACGATCCGGCCTCGCCCTACGTGCTGAATCTAATTTCGTTAATATTTGCATAACAAATTTAAAATCTGTATATTAAAAGACTTTTTTGTTCACTTACATTAAGCCACAAGACATAACGGATGGTAAGAGGAAAAAAACTTTTCATTTTGTGGTATAATAAATTCGGTTCTTTATGGAAACCAGGGTTTTAAAGCTAATAAGGAATGTAATATTGCAAGGTTTGATGTTAAAGATTTTCGATATCAGGACAATCTTTCCACGGAGAGAAAGTTTATATCGAACCGGAAGTTTTCATCTTGGCAATTTGTTTATTTGAAAGATTAAATTGATGTAAGATATCTTACAAAAATTGCATTTACAAAATTGCAATTGCAAAATATATTCCAATAAAATATTTTATTAATTTGATAATATTTTCATCTTCAAATGACGGTAGCGGTACAAAATGAAAGATTACGAATACGAACTTGAGGTTTGAACGCATTTGAAGTTTGGAAGGATGAATTCAAAGTTTGAAAGCATATATTTGAAGCTTGAAGCATGGGATTAATTTGAAAGGATAAGACGAACTAAGCACATATCGCGACTACGACTATTAATTCGCTGTACGTATTTGAAATCCAAAACAGGCTCCTACAATTCACATTATTTCAACGAATTTATTGTTAATTTAATTAACAGCCTTGCTTTTGATGGAATTGAGGAAGCTCACTTTGTTTTGGACAAGGTTGCTTTTTACCGTAATGCGGTATTGGTAAACTTGATTTCAAACCACGGCCACAACTTGGATTTTTTACCCGCTTACAACCCATTTCTAAATCCTAACGAAGAAATGTTTTCTGTTTGGAAAAACTCAATTAGACGAGCTGGGTCTCAAAATGATCTATTGTACGCCGCAGTTTACGAAGCTTCAAATAGCATCATAGCGGAACATTGTAGTAATTACTTCCAAGTTAATGTAATAATTATTGCACCATATGGTAACATATTTGAGTGATTGTTTGAAAAAAAAAATGAAATTTTATATTAAAAGTATAAACTTGTTTGTTGATAAAATATGTATTACCTTATTTTTATGTATAATAATTAATAATGAACTGATTTGTTGCCGTTTCTCAGCGTTATTACGAAAATATACAACAGAGGAAAAAGCATTTGACATTTCGTGAAAGTCATTTGATAAATAGGGAAAGCTTTTGATATAAAATTGACATGCGTGAAATTTATTTGATAAATAGGGAAATTTATTTGATGAATAGTGAAAAGCAATAGAAAAACTCTGTATAAAGGATACAATATACTTGGATACAATTTCGAAGTCTGAACTAAATAGCATAATTCAAGAAAACCTAAAAAACAAAAACTCCTATAGACCAAACGGAATATCGGGCCGCCTGATAAAAGAGAATAGCCCAGAACTTGTTAAAACCGTTGCTGGATATAGTAAATTGTTCTTTCGAATGTGAAGAGTTCCCAGAGATTCTAAAGTTAATCACCATCCTGCCCATCTATAAGGAAGGGGCTACGACAGAACTCAACAGTTTCAACAATTTCTGTCCTTTCTAAAATCCTAGAATATTGTTTCTTTCGCCGATTAGTACCATTCATTGAGAAGCACAAAATAATTCCAAACGAACAACATCGTTTTCAATGTGTCAAATCAACCACCACAGCTATTCTTGGCCTGAATAAAATTCTCGCAGAAGTTGATAAGGGAAAATTTCCTATTGGCATATTCTGCGTTCTAAGCAAAGCTTTCGACTGTGTCGATCATACCCACCTAGTCGATAAACTATATAGGTTTGGAATAAGAGGAAAAGCGGGTGTGTGGCTACAGTCGTACTTAAAAAGTCGATACGTCAATAAGTACAAATACGTTTAAATTCTACTAACATCGAATTCTCAAAAATGTCAACGCCAACGGGTGTTCCTCAAGGAAGCGTTCTAGGGCCGACTCTATTTATTCTATATTTGGCTGATTTAGTCCTGTACGCAAATAAAGCCTACTGCACTTTATATGCTGATGATGCCAGTTTCCTAATAAATTGCCCATACCGGAGTTTCGTAATGCATGGTCGAATGTACCACTGATCATAGTAGCCTTCGCTTGCAGCAGGTTTTGAGCGCTTTATCTGCGATTGTGATGACGTGGTTTTTAAATGATAGTTGTTGTCTCTGTCTTTTTGGAGGCCAATTCTAGTTTCTTTCCGTCCATCCATTTACCAACTTGATATATAGCTGTATTTGCTCTAAGCATTATTCCCCTTTCTGTTTTCCCAGTCACTACCAGAGCCAGGTCGTCAGCAAAGCTCACGATCTCCTCTCCCTCCCGCAGTTTGAGTCTGAGGACTCCATCGTACAGGTTCCACAGTGTCGGGCCCATAACTGAGCCATGTGGAACACGACTGCTGACATCGCGCTCTTCTCTTGCATTCTCTGCTTGTAGAATGTAGATTTTTTTCTATTTCTTAGACAACTCCTTATTAATCGCAGTAAATACGGTGGCATGCCCTTTCTTGCCAGTTTGCCAAGATATTTTGCCATGCTACAGAATTAAAGGCATTTGTAACTTCCAGCGTTATAAGTGCACATAGCTTTCTTCTTGGACTTCTAGCGTCTTCTTGGGCTTTTTTTCGCTACTTCGACGGCGTTATCTATAGCATCTACTGTCGACTTTCTCTCCCGGAACCATGTTGCTTCTCTGAGAAGTTCTCACCTGTCTCTAATCCTTGTCTTATTCTTTGTAGCGGTAGTTGCTCTAGGAGTTTTCCTGCTATATCTAGTAGACACAGGGGTCTGTACGAGGAAGGCTTCTCGATGGGCTTATCGTCTTTCCTAATTTGGACAAGAGTCGTCCATTAATCACGTGATGTTTTTAGCAACTTTTTAAGCCACCCTCCCCCCTGGCGGTACGTGGTGAGGTTTTAGGTTAAGCCCCCCCCCCCCCACCCTGCCCAAAATCACATGTATTATTTTTTTTTTGTATAAGCCGCGCGCCGCTTTTTGGTTTAAAAACTGTTCGTTCAAGGAAAAAATAAATACACGTGATATCTCACTATATAGTAAAATAGTGTCAGACACCTTATAGGAAATTACACGTAAATTCTAGTACCAGCAGCCTTATGGGGAAAGCGAGTATGTGTAGATGGCGTGGTAATTAGAGAGCGCGGCGGATAGCGGGAAAATTCAAAATGAGTTGCGGGGTGCCAGCGGAGAAGCGGATATGTACGCATAATTGATTATTTGCTGACATATTAAGGGTTGATTCAAGTGTGCCATTTTTGGATCTGCGCATGCGTGAGATTTTGAACTGCTTACGCATTTTCGTGCAATTCCCACGGGCGAGTTAGCATACCTCCTGCTATGAACTAATCCCCGGAAAGCTTTACACATCGAAACGACTGTACAATTTTATAAGAAATATTACTTCTCAATAAGTTATAGAATTTATAGAATTTTTTTTGTCCAAATTTTTTTTGGTCCAGGATACCGGGTATTAACCCTTCAAACACTGCGGCCTTGTGGCCTATTGTATTTTGTCCACATTTTTCACTTATAGGCCCAGAAACCTAGATGTTATTATAAATTGCGCTAATTAATTACACATTTGTCTTCTGGTACAAATGCGGCCGACATTGGGGATAGAACTCGAGACCTCCAGACTTGTTAGTTAGCGCTCTAACATGAGACCACGAGTGTCACCACTACACCACTCGTGCCGACAAAGTATAGAATATATGTATAGAATAGAATATTGAACTGATTCTCTTGAGATGGCAACAATGCAGGTAAAATGCCTCAGAAAACAGGCTGCCAAAGTGGGCCTTCAAGTGTCGCTGGAGAAAACAGAATTCTTCACCAACATTAGAGAAGCAAACAGAGAGATGTTACTAGAACAGGGAAACATCAAGAGGACTGAGAAATTTAAGTATCTCGGCGAATGGATTGAACCCAACTTATCAGGAAGAGCATCATTATCCAAGAGAGTCAGCAAGTTAGAACTAGAA
Organism: Phosphuga atrata; assembly: GCA_944588485.1. Taxonomy (NCBI): domain Eukaryota; kingdom Metazoa; phylum Arthropoda; class Insecta; order Coleoptera; family Silphidae; genus Phosphuga; species Phosphuga atrata. Next base: position 49,891,612 of record OX155902.1, read on the forward strand.
TATCGGCTGACTAAGAACACTTACAATAAGAAATGCCTGTCACGCAACTTGAAACTTAAGCACTACAAATCAGTCTTACGACCAGAAGCCCTATATGCCATGGAGTGTTGTCTTTCCTTGAACCGAAAAGGTCTTATAGAGAAATTGGTAATCAGAGAGAGGAGAATCTTCAGGAAGATCCTAGGCCCGGTAAAGGAAGATGGCGAATTCCGAAGACGGCATAACTCTGAGATCTACGAAAATATTGAAATGCTCTCTGACTGTGCAAGGAAAAGAAGGGTAGCTTTCTATGGCCACATTGCAAAGTTACCTCCAAACCGACTAACCAACCGTCTGTTCACCTTCTGGCAAAACAAGAAGCTTCGTACCACTTGGTTGACAGAGGCCGAGAAGGATATTAAAGAACTGGGAATAACAGATCTCAAAAACCGACAGTCTCTGAGACGCACCCTAAAGGAAGTCCGTGGATTTCAGGAAAAACCTCGAAGAAAAGGTACCCCTGGACAGAAGAGAGAAAGGAGTTACACCGGCAGAAGATGCGACAATACTGGGCAAAGATCAAAGCCCAACAGTTGAACAAGCGTGGTCCAAAGTAGGCCTATTCGAAAGAAGAAGAAGAATATAGAATTAGTTAGTGAATGAAAACGTTGTAAATATTGAAAACTCTACTTACAATTTATGGTTTTACTAAATTCTAATAAAAATAGTTTGACTTATTAACTGCCGGCTCGGCGTGGCCGGGTATCTCACAATGATAACAATTTCCTGTTTCCACCTGTTTGGTTTATCAGCTGTTGGCTAGACGTAACCAGATGTCTGGTACTGATAACAATTTCTCGTAGACGTGACCGGATGTTAGATGCTGATAACAATTTCCTGTTCAACTTGTCTGGATGAGTCATATTTCTTGGAATTGCTCTGCTTATCAGCTGTTGACGTGATCGGATGTCTGACACTGATAGCAATTTCCTGTTTATCTTATCAACTGCTAGACGGGGCCGGTCATTGAACCCGTGCAAGTATGGAATCGTGCGCAGTTTCTTGGAATTGTTCTTTTTATGCTAATAAGCATATTAAGAGTGTGACCTCGTTTTCTAATTATGAGAAATTTAGATGAGTCATTTAACACGTGCAAGTATGGAACTGTCGAGTCAGCATTTTCCTGTTTCAAGAAGATAAGTCAAAATATTGAATATTCAACGTGCACCTAAAAGAAGATAAAGTTGAAGCCGCAGACAGCCAAATCATTTCTGAAAACTGTGCATTCAACAATCCACAACAAGGCTAAAGTATGCAGGAGATCTACGATCACAGAAACACCTCCAAGCAACAGTGAAGCCGGTCCAGCAGAACGTCATCCAAGCTTCTGTCAGTTTAAGAACAGAGTCAGCTATAGAATTGATGGATCAGGGATTGTACGAGAATCCGCTTTCTAAACAAGTGACCCCAGTTATAATTCTCGATGGATCTAACAGCCCCATATATTCAGACGGCACGACAATGAAGCTTTAATCAGCCTTAAACAGCTTTAATCAGCTTTTAAACATATGTAAACAGCTTTTAGTCAGCCATAATCAGCTTTTAATAAGATTTTAAACAGCGTTTAATCAGGGTCAAATTGGGTTAGGTTAGTTGGGTTAGCATTAGAATAGTTGAGTTACGGACCTGCTCTAACAAAACATCTATGAATGGACGATAGATATACCCCCCCTATCGGAGCCCAACATACGCCTAACCTCCAAAGGCCCTTGGATACTAGATAAAAACGGAGACGTAGCCATTGTGCTACATAACAAACAACTAAAGGCCGTGAGAACCGGGAAGGCCCTGGATTCGTGTGGGTAGAGCTGGAAAACGTTTGTCTGTACTCGGCCTGCGTCTTTCCAAACAAAGATCACGCACACTTCCTACAGTTTCTAAACCACCTACGGGAAAGCATCGACAACCAAAACAAACAGGCCATAGTAGGGGGCGACTTCAACGCCAAGGCCAGGGCATGGGGAAACCGCCGACAAGACCCCCAGAGAGGGGGTGATAGTAGAGTGGCTGGAAGAGCGATCTCTGGTCCTTCAGAACACGAGAGAGAACCCGACTTTTGTGAGACGGGGCAGCGTCTCTTTCCTAGACTTGACCTTTAGCACGGAAGACGCGACCAAAACCATCACTGATTGGCGGGTCAGAGACGAAGAGTCCCTAAGCGACCATCAGTACATCACATTCAAGGTCGGGCAGACAAGCGAGAGAACTCCCAAAACAAAGCAACTGAAGATCTGGAACCTTAGCGGAAAAAAGATGGCAGATTGCATACAAGTTCTGAAAACGCTCATAGAAGAGGTGACGATGCATGCAACTACTGCATACAAATACTACAAGAAGCAGTCAAACACGCCAATAAGAACAACAGAACGGCGCAAAGAACTGTTAACCGCATCGAAAAAGCTACAGACGAAAAAAGCACCCGGACCAGACGGGTTCTCCGCAGAACTGATCGCAACAGCAGCCTGTCCAGAGTACATCAACAGAGGCATGAACAAGTTACTGACAGAAGGGATCGTCCTCTGGCAGTGGAAAGGGCGCGACTGGCCCTGATAGAAAAGAAGCAGAAAGACCCTACTCTCGTGAAAATCTACCGCCCTTTATGTCTTATAAGCTCCCTAGGCAAACTCTACGAGCACCTGTTGCTGGCACGGATAAACGTGGCGCTGGAAGCCGGAAAGGGGCTATCTGACCACCAGTACGGCTTCCGAAAGAAAAGGAGCACGGTAGATGCGTTAATTGAGGTCAAAAGGCTGGCCCATGAGGCCAACACCGGAACCTACCACACCAGAAAACTCTGTGCGCTGGTGACGCTAGATGTCCAAAATGCCTTCAACTCGGCAACATGGGACGGCATAGTGGAGGCAATCAAAAAAAGGAAAAAATTCCCAAGCTACCTCCTGAAAGTGATCCAGAACTACTTGTCAGACTGGAAAATCATCCTTGACGACAGCGAGGAGTATGAGGAGACGTGGGAAGTACCCCAGGGATCAGTATTGGGCCCCACTCTATGGAACATCCTTTACAATGGGGTTCTAGACATCCCAATGCCACAAGCGATGAACAGCACGCTGGTTGGATTCACAGACGACTTGGGAGTGGTCGCCACGGCCGGGACTAAAGAGACACTGGAAACGAAGATAAACGAGGCACTGGACAAGGTTCATTTCTGGATGGAGTCCAAAAAAAATTAAATTGATGCCCTACAAGACAGAACTGGTCATCCTGGACGGGCGGCGAAAACTGACCCAAATGACCATTGAGATAATTGGAGCTCCAATCCCATAACAGGAATCCGTGAAATACCTCGGAGTCCAGCTGGGCAAAACATGAACATGACGGCGCACGTCAACTTCGTCGCCAAGAAAGCAGATTCCGCAGCCACTGCCCTCACAGGGCTAATGCCCAGTGTAGGAGGTCCTAGAGCTAGCAAACACCGAATACTGGACTCTGTTGTGAATTCAATACTGCTCTACGCGGCGCCTTTCTGGCAAGATGCCGTCATAATACAGAGAACCAATAAAATTCTCGAGAAGGTGGCAAGGCGGACCATGCTCCGGATTATCAGCGTATACCGTACCGTGTCCACAGTAGCTGCCTGGTTGATATCCAGCTCGCCCCCCATCGACCTCCTCGTCGATGAGCGAGGCCGCATACACGAAGGAGGCAAGGTAGAGTAGGCAGAAGCCCGCAGACGCCTGCAGCGCAGATAACAGGAAAGGTGGGAAACGGAAACAGGAAAGGATACATGCACCAATTGCTTGATTCCTGACCTGCGTCCGTGGGTCAACATAGAGCACGACGAAACATCCTGCCAGGTAACTCAGATGATTAGCGGACACGGATGATTTGGAGCCTAAATACGCAGGTTCAAGGTCGATGAGACAGAGGGGTGTTGCTACTGTGGCCGGCCAGACACCGCTGAACACACTTTCTTCTCCTGCGAGAGATGGGAAAACGACAGAGGCCTGGCAACTTCAGAAATAGGAGAACTGCCCCTGAAAACTGCGTTATGAAAATGCTAATAGACCAACCCCACTGAAAAGCAATCTCCAGGTTAAGCCTGAAGCGCGCTTCATTCCTAACCTTCCTTAACTTAACCGAACTAATCGAATGCTAAGCCAACTAACCTAACCCAATAAGATTAAAGCTGATTAAAGCTAATTATAAACTGATTGAAAGCTGTTTAAAATCTGATTAAAAGCAGATTACCTGATTAAAAGCAGCTGTTTTTATACTCGGCCGCGTGCTGTACTATTTTGTATAGGATTTCCCCATAAGGCGGCTGGTACTAGATGTTACATGTAATTTCCCATAAGGTGTCTGACACTATTTTTTACACGTAAATCCCCATAAGGAGGTGGCTCCAGAACGAACTATCTTTCCCTACTGACAAGTTTAGCTTTTTTCCATATATTTGGAAAGATTACCTCAGTGACTGTATGGTTCATTATTTTCAGAACATGGTTTGGAAACTTTACCACAATGTTTTTTATAATCTCTGATGGAAGTCCATCTATACCTGGGGCTCTGCCATTTCGAAGGCGCTGGCTGGCTCTACATAGTTCCTCCTTATTGAATGGCACAATCTTTAGCACGTTTGGTTGCTCCCAGACCGGTTCTTCATGGGTTTGGAAAAGTGCATCCGCAATCTGTAGAGTTGTTTCCATTAGGACCCTAATGTTTTGTTGCCTAATTTCAGACCTCTCATTACAATTTGGAAAGCATCCCCCAGTTGTCTTGAGTTGATCTCGTGGCATAGGTTTTGCCAGTGGTCCCGTTTTGATTTGTTGATTTACATTCCGAGAGACTTTTTCGCAGCTGTGTACTCCTGATTGAATTTTTTCTGGTTTTGTTGGGATAGGTTTTTTTAGCTTTTCGTTGGTATATACCAACATATACCAACCCGAAGCTAAACAAAGCCTATGGTTTTATAACAGGCTGCCCTTGCTTGAGCGATAAGACTAGACAGACAAGACTAGACAAACAAGACTAGACAAACAAGACTAGACGTCATTTCAATGCAATGTTATAATTCATCAATGAAACCAAATAACTAGAATCCATTAATTTGAAACTTCCTAAATTAATTAAAAAGAAAGCATTATTTACTATTTGAATTGCATTCGTTGGAAATTCCCGTTGCAATTAAAAATGCGAATGCCTCGTCGCGAAAACAATTATGACATTGATTTACTTAGGCATTTTCAATATCCGGATTCTCGGCCGTGAATTTAATTTCGTTGTGGAGTGTGTAGAGGGCGAGAGAAACCTCTAATTAAAATTCCTGTTGGGAGTTTGGCCGCGAGGAAACTCGACACTGGAAGCCAATCGAAACTCGATCGGACCACCCAAAGTAAACTCCATCACATGCACACGCGAATTTTTTGTTTTTGTTTTTTTTTTGTATTGAGAAACGTTTAAACAGTTGTAATTGTTTTCTAAGCGATGAAGTTATAAAGATAAGATAAGTGTTTTTGTTTCATGTGGATAAATGGTATGGAAAACTAGAGGAATTTATTTAGTTTTTGTTATGTGTGTCGCGAGATAAGTGATTTAATCTATTTGTATTTCTGATAAGAATAATGTATCGCGGTTTGTTGGTGTACTTTTTTTTTTAATTGTGCCGGATGCACAGAAAACCGACATACAAAATGACCACCAAGTTTTTCCCATAATTTACTGTGAGAAATAATTCATTTCGTTGTCAAAATATGCCAGATTATTAAAAGTTTGCTGGTAAAATATAAATAATATAATGTTTCGGTTTAGGCTGACGGAAATTGAAATGCAAAAAACGAATTCCAATTGAAAATGATTTATGTGCAATCAACTGGTGAAATGATTTAATGCGCAAAAACTGTTCGGGTGACAAGCATGTATCAAACATTTTAATAAAACGCATAAATTTGATTACCTGTCAAAATAGGTATTAACGGGATATTAAAATTTACAGCGGCAATAAATATTTCTCAAAGCTGCTCAAAATTAAAAGAGAACAACAAAAGTGACCCTTTTAAATTAAAATGTATACTTTTTTTTGTTTACAGACAAGGCTAGTCAGACAAGACTAGACAAACAAGACTAGAGAGACAAGACTAGACATTCAAGAATAGACATGCAACACTACACAGACAAGATTAGGCAGACAAGACTAGACAAAAAACACTTGACACACAAGGCTAGTTATACAGGACTTGACAGACAAGACCAGACAGACAAAACTAGACAGAGAGACTAGACTAGTCTTGTCTGTCTAGTCTTGTCTGTCTAGTCTTGTCTGTCTAGTCTTGTCTGACTAGTTTTGTCTGCCTAGTATTGTATGCCTAGACTTGTCTGTTTAGTCTTGTCTCTCTAGCCTTATCTATCAGGTCGTGTTTGTATAGTCTTGTCTGTCAAATCTTGTCTGCCTAGTCTTGTCTGTTTAGTCTTGTCTGTCTAGTCTTGTCTGTCTAGTCTTGTCTGTTTAGTCTTGTCTGTCTAGTCTTGTCTGTCTAGTCTTGTCTGTCTAGTCTTGTCTGTCTAGTCTTGTCTGTCTAGTCTTGTCTGTCTAGTCTTGTCTGTCTAGTCTTGTCTGTCTAGTCTTGTCTGTCTAGTCTTGTCTGTCTAGTCTTGTCTGTCTAGTCTTGTCTGTTTAGTCTTGTCTGTCTAGTCTTGTCTGTCTAGTCTTGTCTGTCTAGTCTTGTCTGTCTAGTCTTGTCTGTCTAGTCTTGTCTGTCTAGTCTTGTCTGTCTAGTCTTGTCTGTCTAGTCTTGTCTGTCTAGTCTTGTCTGTCTAGTCTTGTCTGTCTAGTCTTGTCTGTCTAGTCTTGTCTGTCTAGTCTTGTCTGTCTAGTCTTGTCTGTCTAGTCTTGTCTGTCTAGTCTTGTCTGTCTAGTCTTGTCTGTCTAGTCTTGTCTGTCTAGTCTTGTCTCTCTAGCCTTGACTGTCTAGTCTTGTCTGCCTAGTCTTGTCTGTCTAGTCTTGTCTGCATAGTCTTGTCTGTCTAGTCTTGTCTTTCTAGCCTTGTCTATCTAGTCTTGTCTGTCTAGTCTTGTCTGACTAGTTTTGTCTGCCTAGTATTGTATGCCTAGACTTGTCTGTTTAGTCTTGTCTCTCTAGCCTTGTCTATCAGGTCGTGTTTGTATAGTCTTGTCTGTCAAATCTTGTCTGCCTAGTCTTGTCTGTTTAGTCTTGTCTGTCTAGTCTTGTCTCTCTAGCCTTGTCTGTCAGGTCTTGTTTGTATAGCCTTGTCTTCCTAGCCTTGTCTATCTAGTCCTGTTTGTCTAGTCTTGTCTGTCTATTCGATTCAGTTTATATTGACTAGCTTATTAACAGATTAAATCACACTTTGAATTTACTATTTATCATCAAAACAGTCTGCACTTACTGCCACATAACATAAAACTTCTTCACTATGTACTTGTCCATGATGCAACATAGGAGATTTTGGACCAGTTCTGGTCCAATAGATAAGGTATTTGTTTTGAAAGCATGTTGCTTAAGAAGGTTAGAAATGTTGAATGTTCCGCTAACGAACTTAATGATTGAGGTTCAGGAGGTGGTAGGACGAATGGACCGTGGAGGAAACAGTTTCTTACTTGTATTCAGAGAGACTGGATGTATTCGTTGCTCAACGTGTTTTACATGATTCTAGTTTTCCCGCCCATTCCGAATATCTCACACGATCATATGGCTTTTGAAGATTTGTGGCGTGCAATGCCACGTCTCGCAGGGCGGATTTGCATTCGGTATTATCTTGAGGACTCATTACTTTTTCTTCTTCCTTACGTACCATGTCCTGCGAGGACGTCGGCGATCATTATAACGATTTTTCATGATCAGCAGCGGCACGATACAGGCTAGTAGAACTGACACCATACCGATGTCATACCGATAAACTCTCTCAGGTTTTTCAGCCAGGACGTGCGTCTTCTTCCTGGACCTTTTCTACATTGGATTTTGAATTGCATGATATTCTGCAAGATACGGTACTTTTCCCCTCTCATAACGTGTCCAAAATATTCCAGCTTGCGTTTTTTGATGGTAAACATGACTTCTAGTTGCTTCTAGACTGGCAAGTACCTCGGTGTTTCGGACTGTGTCTACCCATGATACCGCATCTCGAACCCTTCCAGTCGGTCACACATTGCCTTTGTTAAAGTCCATTCTTCCATTCCATAGTACAAAATTGGAAATACATAGCACCGTAGTAATTGAATACGCAGAGGTATTGACAAGTCTCGGGATGTAAGAACCTTCTTCATATTGCTAAATGCTGCTCTAGCCTTCTCTATGTGGGACCTTATTTCCTGCTTGTTATCTCACGCACTGCTCAACAAGCATCCCAGATATCTGAGGATATCTGAGATGCTTGTATTCAGGTTTGCTAGAAGCTGTCCATTTTTGCTAATAACCATAGCTTTGGTCTTGCTAATATTTAACTTGAGCGCTCTTTCTTTGCTTTTAGCTGCAACCCTATCCAGTAACTCCTGCAAATTATCAGCACTTCCTGCCAGCAGAACTGTATCGTCCGCATAACGCAAGTTATTTATTACTTCTCCGTTGACAACAATTCCTTCCCGCACTTCGTCCAATGCTTCGCCGAGGATTTGCTCAGAGTATATGTTAAAGAGCAGTGGAGAAAGGACACACCCTTGCCTCACACCTCGCTGAATGGGAACGTACTCAGTGGTCATGTCCTCAACTTTGACAGCAGCGACTTGGTTGTAATACAGATTTTTTATAATGCGGACGTCTCTGTCATCTAAGTTCATATTCTGAAGGATGCTGACAAGTTTCCCGTGGTCAACGCAGTCGAAGATATTTTGGTAATCGAGAAAACACGCGTATACATCGGTGGACAAGTCACAGCATCTCTGTGTTAAGACTTGTATGTCAAATAGGGCCTCTCTGGTTCCCAGCCCGTTACGAAATCCAAATTGAGTATCAGAGAGGTGTTTTTATGGTATTTACGGTATAATCGACCAAGTATTATTTTAAGGAATATCTTATGATGCGCATATCTTATTATATAAGCACAATGAGCGTATGGCTCATTATGCTGATCGTGCGGTAGTCTCCGCATGTTTTTGGCCACGTCTTCTTAGGTAGTGTGACGAATACAGACTCCAGCCAATCCTTTGGTATCTTCCCAGAAACATAGATATTAATTAGATTAAAGAGGCTGACCAATTTATCTATGGATTGATCCAACAGATAAATTGGTCAATCATTTTGACATTAGAAAAAAACGGTCTAGTCTTGTCTGTCTATTCTTCCCTGTCTAGTCTTGTCTGTCTGGTCCTGTCTGTCTAATCTTGTCTGTCTAGTCTTGTATGTCTAGTCTTGTCTGTCTAGTCTTGCCTGCCTAGTCTTGTCTGTCTACATAATCGGTTTTGCGGACGACCTGGCACTCACTGTAGTGTGTAGTAAATAATGTAGGATGATAAGAATGTAGTCTAGGAAAGAATGAAAGAGGTACTATGCTCAGAGCTAACTTGGACATTGAAAAATGACATCAAAATCCCTCCACCTAGCGCCGGAAAAGTCCGAGGCGGTCCTGTTAGCGGGATATAGAAAGTTGACTCCTATGTCGTTCAAAGTGATGGGTGTGGATATTAAACCAAAAGACTCTAAGACTTTAAAATACCTAGGTATCACAATCGACAAAAGACTGTCTTTTACAGAACACTTCAGAAAAGCAACGGAAATTGGCATGAAAACTACTGCGGCACTAGAAAAACTAAAGCCCCATGTGGCCGGACCTAGATACAGTAAACGTAGACTCCCAACAAAGCTAGAATAACCGAATTAGCTGTATTTCAGAGGAAAATACCTAACCTACCATATAGTATCGCGTCATGCAGATTTGGTTATTGCAGGTATCCCTCCCATCGAACTGCCGGCAAAGCATATAAATACTCGATATGAGGCAGGCAAGAACAAAACATCTAGACATGATGCCGATACCAAACTCACTCAGGAGAGGCAGGAAGAGTGGAATAACTCCACAAAAGGTCAGTGGACGAGGATTCTCATCCCGGGCATTGACACCTGTATTACTCGGCGACACGGGGAAGTTTCATACTACCTCACTCAGCTCCTCACAGGCCACGGTTGTTTCCGAGATAACCTCACAACATCGGGAGAGCATCCGACGCAGATTGCGTATACTGAGGGTTGGCCGATAGTGTTACCCATACTATATTTGAGTATCCGAGATGGGACAACGAGAGGGAAATGTTCGAGAACGACAAACTCGATCCCCAAAATATGATGGCGCACCTATTAGGATCGCAGGAAGGATGGAACAATATACACAAAATGGTAACAAAAATAATAACAGAAATGTTAAATGACGAAAGAAAAATAAAACTCAAAAATCGAAGCCCTAATCGCACACAGTGCGGAAGGGGGAAGTAGGATAGTGCACGTCTAAGAACAGGTTATCCAACACCCTGAAGAAATGGAACAAGCGGTTCCGGAGTGTTCGGGATAGTTTCAGGGGGCTCACTTGCATGGGTAACCAAAAGGTGCCATCTACTCCTTGTCTGAAAATCTTGTCTGTCTAGTCTTGTGGCAGATCCCCAATGCAAAGACGACTAGTATTTAGCTTCGGCGGAGTTAAAATCAAATGTCAGGACCATATTAGATATTTAGGGATGATTATCGACAGGTGTCTCAACTTCAAACCACACATTAAACAAGCTTGTATTACTTCCAAGAAATACTGCTCAAGACTGCGGATTGTATCGAGGAAGGAATGGGGGTTGGGGAAAGCCAACAAAGCACTAATTTATAGTGGAGCTATTGAACCAGGCCTCCTATATGGCGCCTCTATCTGGCACAAAAAAAGTCCGGGAGAAGCTTAAACTCCTCGGGGTACAAGGTATAAGCACCTTAAAAGCAGCTACGGCTTATCGCACAGTGTCGACAGAGACGCTTGCGTTATGTCGGGGCTTCTTCCAATCGACCTACGACTGAAAGAAGTCGCGTTATATGGATCAAGGCTGTCTATAGACGAGGCTACCCTAAAAGATATTACCGTTATTGACGTGTCTTCAAATCTAATGGATCAGAATATCTGTATGTTCCACATAAAACATCCGGCAGCATTTACGATACGATCTGAAAGAAGACAAAGGATACGTGGATATGAAGAGAAAGGCTATGAATAGAGTTGCGTGGAGGAGGCATAATGGAACCTGCACATAGCAGAACACAAATGATGATGATGAGCATTTATTTCAGTAGATTACTATTTAACGCATAAGAACACTCCAAGCGCTTCAGTCCATACTGATGGTTCGAAATCCGAAGTTGGCGTAGGAACAGCATTTGTGGTACATATTGAAGAGGTCGAGGTACATTATGAGATTATTAGACTAAAGAAGTACTGTGCCATTTTCCAGGCGGAACTACTAGTCATCAAAGTACATTACATCGGAGCATAGATCAATCCTTGAATGTTCAATCCTCTCGGACAGCAGAGCCGCTCTCGATGCACTAAAATATATGACAAAACCAACCGAGCTTCTTTTAGAGACATGGCTGATGGCAAATGAAAACCGACAAAGAGTTAATCTTCGGCTGCACTGGGTTAATGCTCACATAGATCATATAGGAAACGAAAGTGCGAATTCTCTTGCACGGCAAGCTTCAAACAGAGAATACCAGCGGCAAAATAAACCAATTGCCCATCACATACAAGAAAGTACCTGGTAAGGCAATAAAAACAGGACTATCAGAGTGGCAAGAGCGATGGGATAAGGTAACAACTGGACTTTGGACCAAAAAAATTATTCCTACAATTGAGAAATGGAAGAACATTGATATAAGACCCACACATCACATGGTTCAATTGATATGGCCATGGTAATAATTTTTACGCTTATTTACATAGATTCGGAAAGAGGTTGTCTCCGCTCTGTACATGCGGAGAAGAAGATACAGCCGCTCATGTACACTTTAGATGCCCGCTTGCAGAGAACTGGCGACAACAAACCGAAATCAGCAGGACTAAGGCATGATGTCCCTGGCCAAGGAACGCGGAGGACATCATCATAATTGATGAGAATAGTGAATGGTGGCAGACATTTAATATAAACTGCGCAAAATTAAAAAGACTAAATCATGACCTTTAGAGTTTTTAAATTACAATTTAAATTATTATTGTAATCGATAACTAGCAGTTAGTGCTCATCTGGACGAAGTGCTGGCGACTTAAGTTATGCTTATGAATAAACAAATAAGATGTCTAGTCTTGTCTGTCTAGTCTTGTCTGTCTAGTCTTGTCTGTCTAGTCTTGTCTGTCTAGTCTTGTCTGTCTAGTCTTGTCTGTCTAGTCTTGTCTGTCTAGTCTTGTCTGTCTAGTCTTGTCTGTCTAGTCTTGTCTGTCTAGTCTTGTCTGTCTAGTCTTGTCTGTCTAGTCTTCTGTCTAGTCTTGTCTGTCTAGTCTTGTCTGTCTAGTCTTGTCTGTCTAGTCTTGTCTGTCTAGTCTTGTCTGTCTAGTCTTGTCTGTCTAGTCTTGTCTGTCTAGTATTGTCTGTCTAGTCTTGTCTGTCTAGTCTTGTCTGTCTAGTCTTGTCTGTCTAGTCTTGTCTGTCTGGTCTTGTCCGTCTAGGCTTTTCCGTCTAGTTTGTCCGTCTATTCTTGTTCGTCTAGTCTTCGCCGTCTAGTCTTCTCCGTCTAGTCTTCTCCGTCTAGTCTTGTCCGACTGATCTTGTCCGTCTAGTCCTGTCTAAATCAATCCTTGCATTACAAACTTTAGATCTCGGATCACTTAATACTGCTCAAACATTTTCTCGTAAATCTATTTTAATCCTGGAATTAATTTTAGTTTTACAAAGAAGGAAATTGTGGTGGGAAAGGATGAATGCGAGCTTGAAGTAGAATATTCGAAATTCAAGTGAAACTTTTGTAATACATTTTACGACATTATTTACAAATTAGAGCTAACGAATTTGTGCGGCATACAATTACACGAGAAGTTTTAATAACGTCAAAGCATTCTTCCATTTAATATTCGATTTTAATTAACTTTTATTATACCATTTGCGCTTGAACTTTCGGGAGGAAAAACGACGCGTTGAATATTAAACGCGTTTATTAAAACCGTTTAAATATAGAACAGATTTCGAAATTGTAATTAGCCATCGGTATCACTAATTATAATTATTAAAGGCGTTGCGTAACGCACAAATTAATTTGGAAATGATGGTAATGGTTTAATTAAATGCGTTTCGATATTTATAGTATTTGACTAATATTGATAATGTTGATTTATTATAATATATTTTGTCTTTTAGCACGACATTTAATTCCAATAGAGTTGAAATAGTATATTACGTAACGAGAGTTTTAAGAAGCATATTAAGTACGAGCGGAACAGTTACGCACGATCCGCGTAGCGGGGAGTGCGTAATTCCGCGAGTACGTAATTGCCTTACAACTTGAGTTGTGTACTATACTTTATTTACGACCACACTAATTTGTTTCTGTAAAATATGTTTGATGTAACAAATTTATTTCTTATTAGGTTATCTTTATTTTATTATCATTATTTAACATTATAATAAACAAACAGTTATATTTTCATATATAACTGTCACTCAACATTATTTAAATTTAACAAACTAAAAGAAATGAAAGAACTACATTCTTAATGGTTACATACCTTATTATTTAGTACCTTTTTGTGTTAAACTAGAATAAGAGTGTTCATAGATATAGGCAACCCAACGTACGCAATGTAAATTTCCGTTAGTTTGAATTTAGGCACGGGGGGTGCTGAACGTATGAGCACGTAATAGCAGCTCTCAACCATTCAACGAATCGTAAACCAAACGCACGTGTGTGTTATCAATCATAACTTATCATTATTCGCGGACTGTTATATACGTGTGTGTTATGAAGTATTTACATAGTTCACGAACTGAACAATAATGGACATTTACAACAGTTTTAAGGTTTTTTTTTGTTTTAAGGTTAATTACTACCAACTTGACGGATAGAAAATCACTAGGTAACAAGGCTTCTATATAGAAAATTTAATTCTCTACAAGTTTTGTTTGAAACATTTTGAAAAATTTCGCGCCATTAACGATTTATTTTTGCATTTTTGATAGAATAAAAATATAAAACAAAAACCAGATTTTGACTTTGTTCAAGGTTGATTATTACCAAATTGACAGAATAGAAGTCACTAGTTAACAAGGTTTCTTATAGGAAATTTATTGTTTATTTCTACAAGTTTTATTTGAAACATTTTTTGAAATCCCCTTACTTTCCGAATTATTTTTGCGTTTTTGGGAGAATAAAAATATAAAACAAAAACAAGGTTTTTGCTTTGCTCAAGGTTGATTATTACAAAATTGATAGGGTAGAAATCAGTAGATAAAACGGTTTCTTATAGGAAATTTAATTCTCTAAAAGTTTTATTTGAAACATTTTTCAAAATATCGTTTACTTTTCGAGTTATTTTCGAATCTTTCTGACAAGAAATGGGCAAAACAAAATAGTAAATTTTGTAGCTAGGACGAAAAGTTGTCAATATGAGTCGAGAGCAAAGTTGTGCGCACAAACGCAATCGCTCGAGACGAGAATTGACAATTTCCCCCGTGCTACAAACAATATTTTTTATTACTCATGCGAAGGGATGTAAGTTTAGGATCCAGGTACCATCCAAAAACAAAAATGGAATCAAAAATGAAGGATTTGCTTTATGAATTGCTTCCGGTGGTGTGGATTCGTCATAAGAACTCTCCTCAGTCTCCGGTATCACCATAGAATTTACACTCACTTTATGACGTTTTCTTTAATTTTGACTTGATTGTATTCATTTTATTTTTATTTATTTGTTTATTTTAATGTAACCTACCGATAATGAATATTTGCGTGCGTTACTCAAAAATGTAAAATACAACTTATATTTTACATTTATCGCACTAAAAAACTTGCATTAAGATAATTATATTGTGCATTAGAGATAAAAACAAATGCTTTGTTTCAAAGTTGATTATTACCAACTTTACAGACAAAATATCTCAAATTAACATTTTATTTATTTGTTTATTTTAATGTAACCTAGCGATAATGAATATTTGAGTGCGTTATTCAAACTATGTAAAATACAACTAATATTTTACATTTATCGCACTAAAAAACGAGCACCAAGATAGTTATATTGTGCATGAGTGCATGAGATAATATTTGTTTTAAGGTTAATTATTACCAACTTGACGGATAGAAAATCACCAAGTAACAAGGTTTATATAGAAAATTTAATTCTCTACAAGTTTTGTTTGAAACATTTTTCAAAATTTCGAATCATTTACGAATTATTTTGGAATTTTTGAGAGAATAAAAATATAAAACAAGCAAAAGGTTTTGAGTTTGTTCAAGGTTGATTATTACCAAATTGACAGAATAGAAGTCACTAGTTAACAAGGTTTCTTATAGAGAATTTTATTTTCTACAAGTTTTATTTAATACATTTTTCGAAATCGCGAATTAGATTTAAACTTTTTTCTCGAAAAAATTAGTTTCCGAATAATTTTTGTATTTTTGAGAGAATAAAATAATAACAAGGTTTTTGCTTTGCTCAAGGTTGATTATGTCTAAATTGACTAGATATACTAGAAATCACTAGATAACTATTTCTTATCGGAAATCTAATTTGCTAAAAGTTTTATTTGAAACATTTTTCAAAATATCGTTTAGTTTTCGAGTTATTTTCGAATCTTTCAGACAAGAAATAGGCAAAACAAAATAGTAGATTTTGCAGTTAGGGCGAAAAGTTGTCAATATGAGTCGAGATCAAAGTTGTGCGCACGAACGTAGTGAAGGCGCGCAATCGCTCGAGACGAGAATTGACAATTTCGGCCGTGATACAAACAATATTTTTTATTACTCATGCGAGGGGATGTATCTTACAAGTTTAGGATCCAGGTACCATCCAAAAAAATTGATTCAAAAATGAAGGTTTTGCTTTTTAAATTGTCTCCGGTGGTGTGGATTCGCCATAAGAACTCTGCTCAGTCTCCGGTATCACCATAGAATTTACACTCACTTTAAGACGTTTTCTTTAATTTTTATTTTTACTTTGTTATGAAAAAAAAATAATTCTGACACTTCACGTCACTTTTTTTTAATACCGTGGACTTGATTGTATTGTTCATTTTATTTTTATTTATTAGTTTATTTTAATGTAACCTAGCGATATTGAATATTAGCGTGCGTTATTCAAATTATGTAAACTACAACTAATATTTTTCATTTATCGCACTAAAAAACGTGCACCAAGATAGTAATATTGTGCATGGGAGAAAAAAACAAATACTTTGTTTAAAAGTTGATTATTACCAACTTGACAGACAAAATATCACAAATTAACATTTTATTTATTTGCTTATTTTAATGTAACCTAGCGATAATGAATATTTGCGTGCGTTATTCAAATTATGTAAAATACAACTAATATTTTACATTTATCGCACTAAAAAACGTACACCAAGATAGTAATATAGTGCATGAGATAAAAACAAATACTTTGTTTAAAAGTTGATTATTACCAACTTGACAGACAAAATATCACAAATTAACATTTTATTTATTTGCTTATTTTAATGTAACCTAGCGATAATGAATATTTGCGTGCGTTATTCAAATTATGTAAACTACAACTAATATTTTACATTTATCGCACTAAAAAACGTGCACCAAGATAGTAATATTGTGCATGGGAGAAAAAAACAAATACTTTGCTTAAAAGTTGATTATTACCAACTTGACAGACAAAATATCACAAATTAACATTTTATTTATTTGCTTATTTTAATGTAACCTAGCGATAATGAATATTTGCGTGCGTTATTCAAATTATTTAAAATACAACTAATATTTTACATTTATCGCACTAAAAAACGTACACCAAGATAGTAATATTGTGCATGAGATAAAAACAAATACTTTGTTTAAAAGTTGATTATTACCAACTTGACAGACAAAATATCACAAATTAACATTTTATTTATTTGTTTATTTTAATGTAACCTAGCGATAATGAATATTTGCTTGCGTTATTCAAATTATGTAAACTACAACTAATATTTTACATTTATCGCACTAAAAAACGTGCACCAAGATAGTAATATTGTGCATGAGAGATAAAAACAAATACTTTGTTTAAAAGTTGATTATTACCAACTTGACAGACAAAATATCACAAATTAACATTTTATTTATTTGCTTATTTTAATGTAACCTATCGATAATGAATATTTGCGTGCATTATTCAAATTATGTAAAATACAACTAATATTTTACATTTATCGCACTAAAAAACGTACACCAAGATAGTAATATTGTGCATGAGATAAAAACAAATACTTTGTTTTAAAGTTGATGAACTTGACAGACAAAATATCACAAATTAACAAGGTTTCTTATTGGAAATTCAATTCTTTTCAAGTTTTATTCGAAACTTTTTTCAAAATTTCGCTAAGATCCCGAGTTATTTTCGCATTATCGATACAAGACATTTTTATATTGTTGCCAATATTTTAAGAGAGATATGGATATTTTCTCGTCATTTTAGTTCATGATAGATAAATAAAACCAAACCCTTTGTTTGCCCTTTGTTTCATTTTTATATTGCGATAAATATTTTTATTATTAAACCCAGTTTCAAGATTTGGTTCGTAGTTGCGTTATTTGAATTCTTATTCCAATAACCAGTTTTTACGCACATGAACAATATGATGTTACTAAAAACATGTTTTAATGTTAATTAAACAAATATTTGTTGGAATTTTTCCACTTAAATGTGTTTCAAACATTGGAAAAACCTGATTTGAAATCAAGATAATCAAGGTGATGTAATACTCTCACCAATTCAACAAATGTTATCTGCAACAAAGAAATAAAAAACTTTCAAATATTCTCCAAAAAATTATTAATACCTTCGTAAATATTCCCGATTTCGTTTCGCAAACATCCCGCGATTTTTCGCTTCCTTTTACCAATTTCCTCCGTGCATTATAAATGATTTCCAGATCGATCTGCATGCAGACGCAGCTCAATTTCAGCACCTTGGGAGAATCTTTATGCCCCCAGGGTTTTCCGATATAGAATAATTAATGAACACAATTCTTCGCGATTCTCCAATTCCTCATTCATTATAGACATATGTCCACTGCTCTGCTATTCATCCTATATCTGAACGGAATAATAAAAGAATGGAGTAATAAAACCAGAAAAATAGGTGCAGGATACAACGGAATGCAATCTATAAACATCAGCGAATGTGTATTTGCAGACGACATCGGAGTAATTGCAAACAGTGAAGAGACATTACAACACAATGTAGAAAGCAGTTGAAGAAAATGGGATGAAAATAAGTGTAAAGAGCCACGCGCAATGTAGGGTTCCGTATGTTGCCATTCTTACCCTTATGCGCGCACAAGTAGGAGTACATTTTGATATTTACTAGCGAATAATTAGGGAATTACAGTCTTTATATCAATATTTAATATTTCACAAATAGGGATCCCTTAATCGAAATATTGAAAATCATATATCGCGACAAAAGTTACTAAAAGTCTCAAATGTCTAAAAAAAACCATAACCAATATTTTACAGATATAAAATCCGCTGACATTGATGTCGAGTTTGACTTTCAACATAACAAAATAATACAGGGTTTTTCTAAAAGAATACGTATATTCTTGGCATGCATATATTTATTAAACTTTAAGACTACGAATATGAAACTTTACACACATATTTACGAACCTCTCAAGTTTATGAATAGGATGGTTGCGACAGTTACTACGTGGTAAATCATACTTACATTGAATTGAAAACGTCACTATGTTTTTACCACACTTAGACTATGTAAAAATGTTATACAACTTGTTATTCACAGTAATATAAATTTCTACACATACCACGACTTAAGTTTCGACGTTTGACAGTCATTTTTACTTGAAAATGACCGTCAAACGTCGAAACTTAAGTCGTGGTATGTGTAGAAATTTATATTACTGTGAATAACAAGTTGTATAACATTTTTACATAGTCTAAGTGTGGTAAAAACATAGTGAATTTTTCAATTTAAAGTAAGTTTAGGTTACAGATGTTCAATATTTCCACCATCAGCGACACGAATATCACACCGATACTCAAATTCCATTCCTCCACTCGGGCAAGTACGTCCTTCGTCACTGATGTTAGGGCAGTACGAGTCCGGTTCTTCACCTCTTCCAGGTTCTGTGCGAGTTGTGGTACATAAACGCTGCTTTAACGAAACCCCATAGGAAGAAGTCACAGGTTGTCAAATCCGATGACCGTGGAGCCCAGCTGAGACATGCTAAGTCGTCAGCTCCTTGACGACCAATCCAACGGTTAGTTAGAGTTTCATTCAGATATTCACGCACTTGGCAACTCCGGTGAAAGGGTGCCCAGTCTTGTTGAAAAATGAAGTTGCCAGCCTCGGAAATAACGAGTTTTGTAACATGCTCACTGTTAACCGTGTTTCCATCAAAGAAGAATGGCCCGTAAACAGATGATCGGGATATCGCACAAAACACATTGAATTTGGGCGAATCTCATACATGTTCAATGAATGCATGTTGGTTATGTGGGCCCCAAATTCAAACATTGTGTTTGTTTACCTGACCACTAACATGAAAAGTCGCTTCATTACTGACACGATGCGTTTTGCCAATGTGTTATTAGTGTCAATAGAATCATGAATCTCGTTTTCAAAATTGCTGTTGATATAAACTAGACTATGTATTCGTTTCTCCAATAGCCGAGCCAAGGCGCAGCGATCGGCAGTTTGGACAAAATAATACACTTACTCTATCAAAAAAAAGCTTAATATTTCACAAACGAATACCTTAATCGAAATATTGTTTATAATATTTTTGAAAGACCTATCCGA
This sequence comes from Phosphuga atrata, assembly GCA_944588485.1. Taxonomy (NCBI): domain Eukaryota; kingdom Metazoa; phylum Arthropoda; class Insecta; order Coleoptera; family Silphidae; genus Phosphuga; species Phosphuga atrata. Next base: position 49,911,574 of record OX155902.1, read on the forward strand.
CACCCCACACCATGGGTTAGACGATAGGGAAAAAAACGTCCCCACTTTACGTGTTGAGGAGGTACCCTAAAATATACCAAGATTTTACCACTTTGTCGGCGTGACTAATCTGTATATCCATGCCAAATTACGGCTTTATATTTCTAATAATCTCTGAGTTAAACTACGAACGTACGGACCGATATATCGAAACTATAAGGGCTGATAACAATCCTTGTTGATAACAACGGAACCCTAAAAAGACTAAAACTCCAATGGTTATCTCCAACATCAACGTAAACAAGTCAACATTAAATTAAAAGGAAAAATGATAGAACAAGTAGATAACATCAAATACTTTGAATTTTAGGAATAACAAATAACGAAGTAGCAAGCTATGAAACAGAGATTATTCTACGTAATGGCTACGCTAGATATCCGCAATGTTTTCAACTCAGCACCGTGGAAGGAATCATCCTGGCGCTCATAGACATGGGAGAATCAATGTACGTCCGCCGAATATCTCTCGGAACATGCAAATGGAATGGACCATGGTCGAACTCTCGTTCCAATATAGGACAATGTGGCCAGAACCGTTGATTTAACCCCGGTTGGATTAGGTTACCCGCCGCGAAGTGGGCAGATAAACCCAGACAACATACGCGTGGAAGCGCGAACTCTCGATCCAATATAGGACAATGTGGCAAGGACCGTTGATTTAACCCCGGTTAGATTAGGTTGCCCGCCGTAAAGCGGGCAGATAAATGAAGACAACACACGCGCAGCGGCGCGAATTCTCGATCCAATATAGGACAATGTGGCAAGGACCGTTGGTTTAATCCCGGTTAGATTAGGTTGCCCGCCGCGAAGAATGATAGAACAAGTAGATAGATAACATCAATTACTTTGAATTTGAGGAATAGCAATTAACCAAGTGGGAATCTATGAAACAGAAATTATTCTACGTAATGGCTACGCTAGATATCCGCAATGCTTTCAACTCAGCACCGTATAAGGAATCATCCTGGCACTCATAGACATGGGAGCATCAATGTACGTCCGCCGAATAATATCAAACTATCTCTCGTAACATGCTAATGGAATGGACCATGGGCGAACTCTCAATCCAATATAGGACAATGTGGCATGGACCGTTGCTGTAACCTCGGTTAGATTAGGTTGCCCGCCGCAAAGGGGGCAGATAAATCAAGACAACATACGCACGGCAGCGCGAATTCTAAATGCGAATTCCAATATAGGACAATGTGGCAAGGACCGTTAGTTTAACTCCGGTTAGATTAGGTTGCCCGCCGCGAAGCGGGCAGATAAGTCAAGACAACATACGCTTGGCAGCGCGAACTCTCGATCCAATATAGGACAATGTGGCAAGGACCGTTGGTTTAACCCCGGTTAGATTAGGTTGCCCGCCGTGAAGCGGGCAGATAAATCAAGACAACATACGCGCGGCGGCGCGAATTCTCGATCCAATATAGGACAATGTGGCAAGGACCGTTGGTTTAACCCCGGTTAAATTAGGTTGCCGGACGCAAAGGGGGCAGATAAACCAAGACAACATACGCGCGACAGCGCGAACTCTCGATCCAATATAGGACAATGTGGCAAGGACCGTTGGTTTAATCCCTGTTTGATTAGGTTGCCCGCCGCGAAGAATGATAGAACAAGCAGATAGATAACATCAATTACTTTGAATTTTAGGAATAGCAATTAACCAAGTGGGAATCTATTAAACAGAAATTATTCTACGTAATGGCTACGCTAGATATGCGCAATGCTTTCAACTCAGCACCGTGGAAGGAATCATCCTGGCGCTCATAGACATGGGAGAATCAATGTACGTCCACCGAATAATATCAAACTATCTCTCGGAACATGCTAATGTAATGGACCATGGGCGAACTCTCAATCCAATATAGGACAATGTGGCATGGACCGTTGCTGTAACCTCGGTTAGATTAGGTTGCCCGCCACAAAGGGGGCAGATAAATCAAGACAACATACGCGCGGTAGCGCGAACTCTCGATCGAATATAGGACAATGTGGCAAGGACCGTTAGTTTAACCCCGGTTAGATTAGGTTGCCCGCCGCGAAGCGGGCAGATAAATCAAGACAACATACGCGCGGCAGCGCAAATTCTCGATCCAATATAGGACAATGTGGTAAGGACCGTTGGATACACCCCGGTTACATTAGGTTGCCCGCCACAAAGGGGGCAGATAAATCAAGACAACATACGCGCGGTAGCGCGAACTCTCGATCGAATATAGGACAATGTGGCAAGGACCGTTAGTTTAACCCCGGTTAGATTAGGTTGCCCGCCGCGAAGCGGGCAGATAAATCAAGACAACATACGCGCGTCAGCGCAAATTCTCGATCCAATATAGGACAATGTGGTAAGGCCTGTTGGATACACCCCGGTTACATTAGGTTGCCTGCGGCGAAGGGGGCAGATAAACGAAGACAACATACGCGCTGCAGCGTGAACTCTCGTTCCAATATAGGACGTGGCAAGGACCGTTGATTCAATCAAAAATAATAAACGTGGCAACGTCGAGTTAGTTGCGTTCGCAACTACTATCTGTCATCTTGAAAATGTCAACAATTATTTTCAACAAAAACACGAATATTTATTGAACCAACGTAGACATCTTAGAAGCTTAATTTTTGCTTTCGGATCTTTCAAAACAATCTCGTATTATTTACCTAGTCCTGCGGAAAGACCAAATTTTGTGTTAATTGCGTTGAAAGTCGTTGAAATTTTCTGAGAAAGTCAAAATGTTATTTTGACATATCGACCGAGGGACCGGTATAAGAAGTCACCCCTAAACCAAGTACCAACGGCATCCCTGGATGGCGGATGAGCGGGTATAGGGCTGGGACACTCTGTTGTCCAGGGAGTGAGAAATCCCCCCCGAAGGCGGAAGAATTCAATAGAATCAACGGCATCAGGATGAAAAAGGCAAGGGGAAACCACTCCACTAACCCCTTGATATACGAATAAAATGCGCGTTGACGTATCCATACACATGTGATCGTATCACATATACATGACGTCTTAGAGACGTCATTGTGTGTCAAGGGGTTAACGGCCTCACGGTATCCCACGACAAAATGTCTGGAAAAGATGAAAAGAAATATGAATTCTTTAAAGTAAATAATAAATTATCCGGAGATAAAATAGTCACCAACTAAGATCTCCGGGGAGGACAGTGTCCGAAGAATGCACTGAAGAAGGGGAAAAAAGAAGAAAATGAGAAAGGTAAATTGAGAATAGGAACTTGGAATGTCAAAAGTCTACTAAAAGAGGAAAAGCTCGAAAATCGACGACTTTGGCTTGGGCATGTGTTGAGAGGGAGTTATTTTTTTTTAGAGAAGTAATCGAGAGATCTCTGGAGGGTGTAGGGAATTGAGGTATAATAAGAAAATGGTTGACGGTCTAAAAGATGGGAAAGGATACATGGACATGAAGAGAAAGGCTATGAATAGAGTTAAGTGGAGGAGGCAGAATAGAACCTGCACATAGCAGAACACACATGATGATGTTCTAGCGTGACCGCTAGTTCTTGCCTATCGCTGTTGATGAGGACTATCTCATCTGCAAATCGCAGGTGGTTCTTAAAGATGCCGTGGATGTTTATACCCTTATTTTCCCAGTTTTCCCAGATACATTCATGAAGTCGATTTCTTGCTTTTGGCCGCATTTTGACACATCCCGACGGGTATGGCGGCGATTTCTTCCCGAATTCGATCCTTGGGTTCTTGCAAGGTGTGAGGCCTTCGTTTAAAAATATTTTCCTTCAGGTAGCCTCCATGGGCGTAGCTTGAATAATTACTTACTGTTTAATCGCTTTTTTATTTAAGGTTCAATACCAATCCTCGTATAATGAATTTGTCCAAAATCTAGATTATCAAAATCGTTTCATCTCTGTCTCAGTTTGTAAGTAGGGTTGCTGGACTTACCACCAGTTCTGGCAACCTGAAAGGTGGCGCAGAACGTTTTCACACGCCAGACTCTCTCAACTGGTCTGGTAGACTGATTGCTGGTTGAACTGGCTGTGCTCGTCTGGTTGACTGGGTCCACTGGCTGGACCGGTTTCACTTCGCTGACTGGGTCCACTGGTTGGACTGGTGTGAATGAGTCCACTGGCTGGACTGACTTCGATGACTGACAATCAGTACACTTGCTGGACTGAACTGGATTCGTTGTGGCTGACTGTTGAACTGAACTGGAGTCGACTTGCTGCCTGGTTGCGCGTGACTGCCCTGTTTATTTGGGGGTCCAGGTATTTATATTATGTTCATATTTTTCTACATTCGGCTATTTGTTGTTTTGGTGATTACCGATTTTTTGGAAAAACATCTTGTCGTAATTTCCCCGGGTATTACACCATTGACCCTAAATTTTTGGAAATTCGTCCGAAAATATTTGTGTAATCACCGTAATGCCCTCGTAAAACTAAAAATACAAATATTTCTTTATCTGCTCGAGGATTACATTACCGACCCTAATAAAATATTTTCGGAAATTGTCCGAAAATATTTGGGTAATTATTGTAATGTCCTCGTAAACTAAGAAATAACAATGGAACGGCTCGTTGCCGCTACACATATATTATACATCACATAGTCATATATACTCACATAGTCATATATTATGTATTATACACGGCGCGAAATGCCCACATTTAAAAAAGAAAAGAAATAAATGAAAAAGTTGAAGTAAATGTGCAGAAGTTGGCGAAAACTGCCCTCAGTCGATGACCACAGGCAAATCAGCAGATTTACTTGCAAAACCAGAAGTAGTTAAGCTTGAGGCTACAGAGTCTGTTAGTAGTAAAAAAACCGGAGCAAATTGGGTACCTTGCAAGCCGGACCATCACAGCCCCATATAAATTTTCCAAAAACAAAAATTGGTAACGACTTAAGATATTTTGTATCTAAATATTATCAACAATACAGCTGGTTGGAGTGTAACACTGAAGAAGATAAGGTCTACTGTTTTGTATGCAGGCACGTATTACAAAAGGAATTCGTGATCAAAACGTAAAATTTGTAGAAAATGGTTACAACAATTGTAAAAAACTTGGCGATGGGTTAAAAAAGCACGCAGAGTCTTCGCTTCATCTTGAAAGTGCACAAAATTATGTATCCTACAATCAATCTCTACACACTGGAGATGTGCATCAACAAGTTTTAAAGCAACAGGAGCAAAATTTTATACAAATAAATAAATAAATAGAGAATACTTTTACTTACTTACTTTACTTACTAATACTTTACTTTTAATATTGAAAGTAATTGATACAATATAGATCCTTGTCCGTCAAGGTTTACCTTTAAAAGGACATATAGATCACACATCATCTAAAAATGGACGTAATTTTTTGGAAATAGTTCAACTTTTCTCGAAATATGACAAAAACTATTACGCACACTATGAAAAACATTTTAATTATTGCAGTACAGATATGCAGAACTAAATTGTTGAAATAATGGCATGCTTAGCAAAATTGTCAAAGAAGTGAAAGCAGGTGGTTTTTTCCCCCAGTGTCGACGAAGCAAGGTGCTTTAAAGAAGAACAGTTGTCAATAATCATTTGATTCGTAAACCAATTAACAGTGAAAGAAAGATTTATCGATTTCATCGAAGTACAAGAATTGGCAACGCTCATTTTGTAAACATTGAACAAAAACAAACTTTGCAATGTTCCAATTCTTACGCAATCTTATGATAATACTAATACAGATTTATTTAGCTTTAGACTTTCAATTTTACTGTGGAGTTAAGACGCCACGTGGTAAAAAAGAGAGCGATTGAACTGCATTATTATTTATTCAAGGCGTCATTTATGATCTCTCATTAAATGACTGATTGGTTCAGCTGGACGTCTGCCCCCCCCCTTGACAAAATCCCTAGCTTCGCCCTGGTAGCCCCAAACGAGAGCTGCTCGGGAGAAGCTCCTTGCCTGCTGCGTGGACTCGTCGCCTCATGCCAGATTAAATTCGGTGGATGGGGCGGGGGCTGGATGAGGTGAGCGAGACCAGTTCAGGTGACCTGTTTCTTGGAATGTGCGTACCCATCTCGCGATTAAATTACGCTGAGGGACGGTATCACGACGTGTAAGATTGAAGTGCAGCCTTGAACGGCAATTTTCAAAAAACGTGCGGACGACGAAGCGCCTATTTTGTCCGCACCAAACCAAGTGAACGATTGAGTACGGCACGATCCTCCCGACACAATGAGAGCCCTCCCTGGTTCCTATCTCCAACACTGGTTGTACCGGCCCGTCAAAACTGCACTATTTGCTTTGACGCACCCTATATATGTTCTTTTATAAGGTTTGAGTAGCGTGAGTCCATTCTGGCGTCGTCCATTGCTTGTATGATGGACCAGCTTCCATTATAATCGAATGCTTTCTTATCACATCTAGTCTTTTCTAATCACATATAGTCTTGTCTTATCGCATCTAAGAGGGTGGGGGTGCGATATAAAGGTCGTAGTACAAGTCATCACCGAAATCTACAATCGCATCTAGTCTTGTCTAATTCCATCTAGTCTTGTCTAATCCCATCTAGACTTATCTAATCATTAAAATTCTTAAAAAAATCTGTTAAAGACTGATCAAAGTCAACCCTACATGCTAGCTAATATATTCGGGAGGGCCCCGGAATATCTTCTGTTACTCGTTGACACACGTTGCTCAAGATGCGTTGTGTGAGCCGTTCGCATCTTTTTCGCAGTTTTTTAAATTGAATTTCATCTTACCTTGAGTTTTTGGATTTTTTATTTTTCATTATCATTCTTGTTTAGTCTTGAGTTTGTTGATTATTCTTTCGAGTCTGATTTTAATTTAGGTTGTGTCTATTTTTGTGGATGTAGACTATTGATTTTTGTATGCGTAGTTTTGTGTATACGTACATCTGAATTTGTTTGTTAAGCGTAAACTAGTAAAGTTACTAAATACCCAGTGAACAACATTCAGCGGACATAATTAGTTTCAAGGCTCAGCGGTACACATGTAGCATAAACATAATTATAATTAAATTAATGTTTTTATCTTGATGTATCACCGAAATAATACAACAATGTAGAGTTTAATTGAAATTGTAATTTACTACACCAATGTATATATAGAAATGCAAAGTAATTAGAATGTTAGTGATTGTTTGGTTTGGGAAACCGCAATGTTTCTGTGTAATTTATTAGTATTTGGGTCGGTTTTGATGTTGATTGAAGGTTTGGATTTCATGCCGAGGTCGAAAGAAGTAAGCGGATTTGCGCTTTTGGATGTTGTTGCAAGACAATTTTTTTTAGCAAACGGCTACCATAAGCAATTTTGTTGGTATTTGTCCGGGACAGGAGAAGGTCGTTAAAGGGTATTACAGAAATTTCAAGACTTATCGCGATGTCAAAGGGCTGAGGGCCGACTACGAGATGGTTTTCAAGGAGAACTTTCCGCCAAATCTTTCGGTAACTAAAAAGGGAATATTAGAATTTGTTGAAACAAAATATTTGTTCATTTCATTGTAACCCGGCACCTCCACCATTTATTCAATTTCATTTTATTCATATATACCTATTGTTATTAATAGCTCATAACAACATTTAACTTTCCTTTTTAAATTTACACATACTTATCCGAAACTAATATATTTCATATTTAAATTTACATTAAAATACAAAAGAGGAAACAAAAATAATTGTTCATTTATCAATATGCTGAATAGAATAATTTTTACATTTCTATCTAACGGACGAAAGGAAATATCTATTTTTTTATCATCAGGTAACCAGAGACAAAACTAGGCAGACAAGAATAGACAAATAAGACTAGACAGACATTACTAAACAGGCAATTCTAGATAGACTAGCCAGAAAAGATTAGACAGACAATACTAGACAAACAAGACTAGACCGATTAGATAGACAAGACTTGGCAGAAAAGACTACACAGACAAGACTAGGCAGACAAGACTACACGGACAAGACTAAACAGACAAGACAAACAAGACTAGACAGACAAGACTACACATACAAGCCTAAGCCCAGACAGACAAGACTAGTCAAACAAGACTAGATAGATAAGAATAGAGAGACGAGACTAAACAGGCTAGACAAGGCTGGACAGATAAGACTAGACAGACAAGACTAGACATACAGATAAGACTAGACATACAGGACTAGACTAGAGAGACAAGACTCTTCTTTTTTGCTGGGCGTAGCTGAGAGCTGTGAGAGCAGACAAGTGGCTCTTAAGAACCCCGCAAATCATTCCGGAACCGCGTTAGGCACTTCAGAGTGATGGTTGTAAAGTTGCTAGGTGTTTTTGCTCGTTAGCTGGCGATTTCGCTTGGTTGCGCTGTCTGGTGTTTCTTTAGCTTTTCGTTATGCGGCCTACCGAGTCTATCTCTGCAACATATTCGCAATGGTTATCCCGAGCGGCTCGTAAAACGGACAAAACTAGATAGATTGGACCAAAAACGATTAGACAGACAAGACCAAACAGATAAGACTAGGCAGACAAGACTAGACAGACAAGATTAGACAGACAAGACTAGACAAACAAAACTAGACAGACAAGACTAGGCAGACAAGACTAGACAGACAAGACTAGACAGACAAGACTAGACAGACAAGACTAGACAGACAAGACTAGACCGACAAGACTAGACAGACATGACTAGACAGACAAGACTAGACAGATAAGGCTAGACAGACAAGACTAGACAGACAAGACTAGACAGACAAGACTAGACAGACAATACTAGACAAACAAGACTAGACAGACAAGACTAGACAGACAAGACTATACAGACAAGACTAGACAGAAAACACTAGACAGACAAGACTAGACAGACAAGACTAGACAGGCAAGATTAGACAGACAAGACTAGACAGACAAGACTAGACCGACAAGACTAGACAGACATGACTAGACAGACAAGACTAGACAGATAAGGCTAGACAGACAAGACTAGACAGACAAGACTAGACAGACAAGACTAGACAGACAATACTAGACAAACAAGACTAGACAGACAAGACTAGACAGACAAGACTAGACAGACAAGACTATACAGACAAGACTAGACAGAAAACACTAGACAGACAAGACTAGACAGACAAGACTAGACAGACAAGACTAAACAGATAAGACTAGACAGTCAAGACTAGACAGGCAAGACTACACAGATAAGACTAGACAGACAAGACTAGACAGACAAGATTAGACAGACAAGACTAGACAGACAAAACTAGACAGACAAGACTAGACAGACAAGACTAGACAAACCAGACTAGACAGACAGGACTAGACAGACAAGACTAGACAGACAAGACTAGACAGACAAGACTATACAGACAAGACTAGACAGAAAACACTAGACGGACAAGACTAGACAGACAAGACTAGACAGGCAAGATTAGACAGACAAGACTATACAGACAAGACTAGACAGAAAACACTAGACAGACAAGACTAGACAGAAAACACTAGACAGACAAGACTAGACAGACAAGACTAGACAGACAAGACTATACAGACAAGACTAGACAGAAAACACTAGACAGACAAGACTAGACAGACAAGACTAGACAGGCAAGATTAGACAGACAAGACTAGACAGACAAGACTATACAGAAAACACTAGACAGACAAGACTAGACAGACAAGACTATACAGACAAGACTAGACAGAAAACACTAGACAGACAAGACTAGACAGACAAGACTAGACAGGCAAGATTAGACAGACAAGACTAGACAGACAAGACTATACAGAAAACACTAGACAGACAAGACTAGACAGACAAGACTAGACAGACAAGACTAGACAGACAAGACTAGACAGACAAGACTAGACAGACAAGACTAGACAGACAAGACTAGACAGACAAGACTAGACAGACAAGACTAGACAGACAAGACTAGACAGACAAGACTAGACAGACAAGACTAGACAGACAAGACTAGACAGAAAACACTTGACAGACAAGACTAGACAGACAAGACTAGACCAACAAGACTAGACAGACAAGACTAGACAGAAAACACTAGACAGACAAGACTAGACAGACAAGACTAGACAGACAAGACTAGACAGACAAAACTAGACAGACAAGACTAGACAGACAAGACTAGACAGACAAGACTATACAGAAAACACTAGACAGACAAGACTAGACAGACAAGACTAGACAGACAAGACTAGACAGACAAGGCTAGACAGACAAGACTAGACAGACAAGACTAGACAGACAAGACTAGACAGACAAGACTATACAGAAAACACTAGACAGACAAGACTAGACAGACAAGACTAGACAGACAAGACTATACAGAAAACACTAGACAGACAAGACTAGACAGGCAAGACTAGACAGACAAGACTAGACAGGCAAGACTAGACAGACAAGACTAGACAGACAAGAATAGACAGACAAGACTAGACAGACAAGACTAGACAGACAAGACTATACAGACAAGACTAGACAGAAAACACTAGACAGACAAGACTACACAGACAAGACTAGACAGGCAAGATTAGACAGATAAGACTAGACAGACAAGACTATACAGAAAACACTAGACAGACAAGACTAGACAGACAAGACTAGACAGACAAGACTAGACAGAAAACACTTGACAGACAAGACTAGACAGACAAAACTAGACAGACAAGACTGGACAGACAAGACTAGACAAACCAGACTAGACAGACAGGACTAGACAGACAAGACTAGACAGACAAGACTAGACAGACAAGACTATACAGACAAGTCTAGACAGAAAACACTAGACAGACAAGACTAGACAGACAAGACTAGACAGGCAAGATTAGACAGACAAGACTAGACAGACAAGACTATACAGACAAGACTAGACAGAAAACACTAGACAGACAAGACTAGACAGAAAACACTAGACAGACAAGACTAGACAGACAAGACTAGACAGACAAGACTATACAGACAAGACTAGACAGAAAACACTAGACAGACAGGACTAGACAGACAAGACTAGACAGGCAAGATTAGACAGACAAGACTAGACAGACAAGACTATACAGAAAACACTAGACAGACAAGACTAGACAGACAAGACTAGACAGACAAGACTATACAGACAAGACTAGACAGACAAGACTAGACAGACAAGACTAGACAGGCAAGATTAGACAGACAAGACTAGACAGACAAGACTATACAGACAAGACTAGACAGACAAGACTAGTCAGACAAGGCTAGACAGACAAGACTAGACAGACAAGACTAGACAGACAAGACTAGACAGACAAGACTATACAGAAAACACTAGACAGACAAGACTAGACAGACAAGACTAGACAGGCAAGACTAGACAGACAAGGCTAGACAGACAAGACTAGACAGGCAAGACTAGACAGACAAGACTAGACAGGCAAGACTAGACAGACAAGGCTAGACAGACAAGACTAGACAGGCAAGACTAGACAGACAAGACTAGACAGACAAGAATAGACAGACAAGACTAGACAGACAAGACTAGACAGACAAGACTATACAGACAAGACTAGACAGAAAACACTAGACAGACAAGACTAGACAGGCAAGATTAGACAGACAAGACTAGACAGACAAGACTATACAGAAAACACTAGACAGACAAGAGTAGACAGACAAGACTAGACAGACAAGACTAGACAGAAAACACTTGACATACAAGACTAGACAGACAAGACTAGACAGACAAGACTAGACAGACAAGACTAGACCAACAAGACTAGACAGACAAGACTAGACAGAAAACACTAGACAGACAAGACTAGACAGACAAGACTAGACAGACAAGACTATACAGAAAACACTAGACAGACAAGACTAGACAGACAAGACTAGACAGAAAACACTTGACAGACAAGACTAGACAGACAAGACTAGACAGACAAGACTAGACAGACAAGACTAGACAGACAAGACTAGACAGACAAGACTAGACAGACAAGACTAGACAGACAAGACTAGACAGACAAGACTAGACAGACAAGACTAGACAGACAAGACTAGACAGACAAGACTAGACAGACAAGACTAGACAGACAAGACTAGACAGACAAGACTAGACAGACAAGACTAGACAGACAAAACTAGACAGACAAGACTATACAGAAAACACTAGACAGACAAGACTAGACAGACAAGACTAGACAGACAAGACTAGACAGACAAGACTAGACAGACAAGACTAGACAGACAAGGCTAGACAGACAAGACTAGACAGACAAGACTAGACAGACAAGATTAGACAGACAAGACTAGACAGACAAGACTATACAGAAAACACTAGACAGACAAGACTAGACAGACAAGACTAGACCGACAAGACTAGACAGACATGACTAGACAGACAAGACTAGACAGACGAGACTAGACAGACAAGACTAGACAGACAAGACTAGACAGACAATACTAGACAAACAAGACTAGACAGACAAGACTAGACAGACAAATCTAGACAGACAAGACTAGACAGACAAGACTAGACGGACAAGACAAGGCGGACAAGAGTAGACAGACAAGGCTAGACGGACACGACTGGACTCTCTAATTACATTATTTAGTCTCTTGGAGTAATATGTATTTTTTGATAGATTGATGTTAAAGTCACTACAATAAGAATAACAGTTTTTGTGTAATATTCTTCAGGTATTTCTTCTAATCTTGCTAGGCATGTTGTGTCACTAGAACTGATATCAATAGTTTTATATTAAATTTAGTTTTCATCCACGAGTAATTTAATTTCACGAACAAAAACCTTGTGATTACATATTTCAAAGTCCATGCTCAACGCAAATATTGTTACATAATTGTAACGTGAATGTGAAAAAAATGTTCAAAAATTCATTTAAGCGAAAACATTTTAATTTTTAATCATATCATGGCATCAAAGAAAACATTACCCGGCACCTGCACCATTTCACCTATACAACATTTTCACATTTCGTTTTTATCAAAGGAATAATTTAATTTCGCACACAAAAACTTTGCAATTACAAATTTTAGAGCCTTTGGTCGATACAAAAATGCACCAAAAAGGAATCGCCGGATACCTGTGTGCCCTTAGCCTCGATAAAAACCCGGCAATATTGTCGCATGTTTGCTTCCAACGGAGACAACGGCAACAGCTGGAATAGTTTCGTGAATTGCCTCGATCCCCCGCTCTCATGTCCCTTTCAAAAGGTAAAAACACACCGCAACAATCGTGCCGAACTAACTGCCAACCGTTTCAGGGCGTTTATGTGGGTCGCAATTGCACGTACGACATCAACACGTTTAATTTGTTCCCAGCGACCGGTTTCTACTGGAAGTTCCGCATCGAGGTTTTCAATTCGCGAAATAATGCGCTCTTGATGTGCTATATGGCGGAGGGTGAAGTTGTCAGCAAGCATTAAATGGAAGTTTACGGTTCCTTGGATTCATATTATGTCGATTTGAATAATGTTTCAGTTTTGGCGTGGTTATAAATTGTTTGTATTGATTCTGCACTTATTTAGGCCATTTTATTTTTACATATCGATCGCGGGCCCAGGCAAAACTTCTTGCTCCGGCTCGTGTTACCCATTTCTTTCCAACCATGAAACAATCCCATTTCGTTATCAATTTTTATTTAAAATACTATAAAATAAATTTATATACATTAAAGAAATAATACAGTTTATGTCATTTTTACAACAAATATTGTTTGCTCGCAACATTGCAAGACTTTTACAAGGCTAGACAGATGGTTTTTTTTATCTCATCTAATTTACGTTAGCTAATGAATCTGGGGTCCCGGGTTCAATCCAAGAGCGATGTCGACCGAATTTGTTCTAATAAAAACTAATGTGACATAGACAATGAAAAGGGAGAAAGCAATATTCGTGAACTTAGCATAAGCAATGATAAAGGGCAGTAAAATACTTGTAGCATATGAACCATATGACCTGGTACCATATGAATGATGAGAGGCAGTAATGGTGCTATTTTGCATAAAAAATCTTCATTGGTATTTTGGTAATTTGAGAAAATCCACTAAAAAAAATGAGAAAATAAAAACAATTATTTTGAATAATACGAATAATTAGTTCTGTCAACTTTGACTGCAAATATTTCTTAAACTTGGTAAAATTTCGCAAAAAGTTTCAAATAAATCTTGTAGAATGAGAAATTTTGCACAAATAATCTTGACAGGAAGTTTCTGTAAAATTGGAATTGTTCTACCAAAAAATGAAAAAAACAATGTCATGTTTTTTTTTTATAAACAAAAATAGTCAGTGGGGAATGTGTCAAACTTTGACTGCAAATATTTCTTAAACTTGCTAAAATTTCGCAAAAAGTTGTCAATCAAAATTGTAGAATGTTAAATTTTGCACAAATGATCCTCACAGAATTTTTTTGTAAAACTTGACTTAATTTACCAAAAAATGAAAAAAAAAAACAAAGTTTTATTTATTCTTTTTATTTACATTACTCACCTCATATAATATTTGAATAAATAATGGGTTTGGGTATATTATACCCAAACCCATTATTTAATGTAATTGCGTAAATTAATTCCAGACGTTGTTTGTTCCCTGATCCACAGCATAATTCGCCTAATTAAACCTCTAAACGGCGGTTGTCCTTTTAAATATTACCAACTGGAAACTATCTGCATGAAATGAAAACGCGTAAACCCGAAACTATCCACATTGAGTAAAGCGTTATTAAACAAATTGTAACACAAGCTGAGTACAATGCAATACATTACAATACAATAGATTACAATACAAAACATTACAATAAAATACAATACAATACAATTAGCACCTATAGCGAATTCAGAAATTTGTACCTACGCACAGTGGTTTGAAATCCCAAAAAGCTGGCCAGAATATGAAGAACCGTTCGAATACCGTAATGTTGGGTCCCCTTACGTTTTTGAGGCCGCTGATCACGAAAATGAATTCAAAATTTCGAAATTCAAAATGGCGGATAATTTTTCTAAAAAAGTATTCAATTTTGTTGAAAGTCGAGATTTAGCGGCTGTAAAAGTCAAATTTAATTTTTAGTTTTTGATGTCGAAACTTTGTCGATACTCAGGATTTAGGGGTTTTTAAGGTCACCGATCACGAAACTAAAGTTGAAATTCTGAATGACAGTCGCTGACCACGAATTAAAAGTCAAATTTGGAAGGAAGAGGATTTATTAAAAACGTATTAATTGGTACTGACTTCTGGTCGTTTTGCCTTCAACTATGAGTGATAATGCTTCGTTGCCTGACAACACATCTTCTGAAACGCGTTCCATAGATTTCCGGTACTTTGTTGCTTTCGTTGGACTGCATCTCTAATTACATTTGAAGCATGTACATTTCCAGAAGCCTGGAGAACCATTTACGTAGCGTAGGACAATTCGTGGACGATATGTTCTTTTCGAATCTTTTCTGTCCTTCTCCGTTTTGATCGATCACTCAAATCGTCCCAGCTTGTTGAAGGACGCTCCATTGTCGTTTCCGTGGAAGGATGCACCATTGTGTCTTCCGTGTGAGTCTTCCAACCTTCATTTTCAATTGTGAAAGACATAGGAACGTTGAGCAAAAAAAGTTTTGAAAAATTTATTTCGTGCCTACTCGCTTGTTGCCACCTCTTTTTGAATTGCGATATCAATCTACCCATGGCATCTTTCAAACTTTCAGGTAAAATTTATGGTTGCTTGAATTTTTTTGACACTTCCAATGAACAATGTCAGTGATCACGTCGATTTTCTGTTTCAATACCGATTTCACAAATATGATAATTTTCTCCCTTGTGAAAGAAATTTCTTTGGTATTATCCACAGATTCTGTAGAAAATGGAAGAATAATATTAATAGGAGACCATTATTTAATAATATTAATAAAAGACCATTAATATGGATACCACGGCCAATTTCGTATAAACAATATTTCATAGGCAAAAATTTCGAAAAATTGCAGAAAGTACACACATCCTCGCATAAAAATTATAACCGAAACCGAATGCGCAGCCACGAGTAGTTAATTTTTTGATTTGTTTTGAATAAATGTCTGAGCAACAATTTAAATTCAGTTTCAGTTGAATTCATCAAGAAAAATACCACTATTTCCATTAATTATTTACTATTTCATATATTGTTAATAATAATTTCGAGAAACACATTCAAATTGTACTTACTATCTGGAGGATAGAAATTCGTTAAGTTTTCCCGATTCTACAGCCGTTTTAAACTAAAACTCCGTGTTACTTACGACGAGCAACGAGCAAACAATGCGGCAGGCCAGACGCGTGGCGGGTTCACGATCATAATACATACTAGAATGCCGCTAATGGTCATAATACATACTAGGTGTAGCACTGAAACTATTCCAACAATTAAAAGTGCCTAGAAAAAATATATTTGTTTCCACTTTTGGCCAGTTTTTGGGATTTCCGACCAGTGTGCTACGTTTGTATAATATGACACTCGCCCAAAAAGATTATGTGGATTAGACTGGCTAGACAAGTCTAGCAGATTTAGATAGACAAGATACAAATTAGATTAGACAGGCAGACAACATTAGAGACACAGACAGGCAAAAATAGACGGACAAAATCAGACAACAGGGTGGCAGCCCTTTGTCAGAAGGGTTAGTGAAAACCGTCCTAGTTTTTACCTATCTTGAGTTGGCAGGACCAACGTAAAAAAAAATCCGCGACAGCACATAATCTACTTTTTATCCGCAAACGATTGTAAAAAAAATTCCTGCGCTTTCCATTTCCCGGAAAAATGGGGTCCCGCTAACTTACCGGAAAGTTAGCGGAACCCACCCTAAAATAATTATTTTGAGGAAATAAATGCACTGGAATTATCCGCTTTTTATCCGCAAACCAATGCTACGAGAAAACAAATTCCATTTTTCATTTCCCGGGAAAATTCGGGAATTTTTTTTCCCGGGAAATGGGAAGAGCGAGATTTTTTTTTACAACCGTTTGCGGAAATTATGTGTCGTCGCGGAATTTTTTTTTCCTCGTTGGTCCTGCCAACTTAACAGAGATCTGATTTCACGCTGTCATAACTTTGGAACGGCTAACGACAGAGATTTCTAGTCTTCACCAATCGATTCAGCGTCCCAAAATTAGTAGGAAAACGTATATAATATTCCCTAAGAGGCTTTCAGTTAGGAAATACCATCGACACAGATACAAAATAGATACAAATTAGATTAGACAGGCAGACAACATTAGAGACACAGACAGGCAAAAATAGACGGACAAAATCAGACAACAGGGGGGCAGCCCACCCTGAAGGGTTAGTGAAAACCGTCCTAGTTTTTACCTCTCTTGAGTTGGCAGGAGCAACGTAAAAAAAAATCCGCGACAGCACATAATAATCCGCTTTTTATCCGCAAACGATTGTAAAAAAAATATCCTGCGCTTTCCATTTCACGGAAAAATTGGGTCTCGCTAACTTAACGAAAAGTTAGCGGAACCCACCCTAAAATAATTATTTTGAGGAAATAAATGCACTGGAATTATCCGCTTTTTATCCGCAAACCAATGCCACGAGAAAACAAATTACATTTTTCCTTTCCCGGGAAAATTCGGGAATTTTTTTTCCCGGGAAATGGGAAGAGCGAGATTTTTTTTTTACAACCATTTGCGGAAATTATGTGTCGTCGCGGAATTTTTTTTCCTCGTTGGTCCTGCCAACTTAACAGAGATCTGATTTCACGCTGTCATAACTTTGGAACGGCTAACGACAGAGATTTCTAGTCTTCGCCAATCGATTCAGCGTCCCAAAATTAGTAGGAAAACGTATATAATATTCCCTAAGAGGCTTTCAGTTAGGAAATACCATCGACACGGGGAGTTTAGACCGCGGAAGCGACGGAATGTGAGAAAATCGATTATGTGAAAATCATTATTTTTTGAGTCACAGCAAAATTTAAAAACGTTTCTGAATGCATTTTTGCTGATAATTACAGATATGCAAATTATATTTCGTTACCTCTCTCTGTTCATAATCGCCTGCAAGAATTGAAGATTTTTTTAAGAAATTTCGGCGCTCCAGTAGAGATCTCGGAAAGTCGTGAATTTACCGCGAACAATCTTAGCGTATTAATACGAAAATGACATTCTGAAAACGATGCCGCAATCCGAGATATCTACTAAGCAAATCGAGAATCGGATAAATTTCAGTTTGAAATTTCTCGACGAATTATTAATTTTCTGGACAATTTACAACAACAAAACCTTTTTATCATGGAAGGCCACTTTAAATTTCGGGTATAATACAGAGGCCGCATAAAATTATGAAAATTCTTGAGCGTGTGGGGTTTCAAAGCTAAAAAAAAGGCCAGCACTTTATTAACATTTTGTTAGAAAAAAATAGATACAGAACTTTATTCTATTTTATATATTATTTTTTATTATTATATTATTTTTTTTTATTTTATTATTATTCCGGAACTTTTATCTTGTTTTGTTTTTCTTTTTTTTTCTTGCTCATATACATTTCAAATATAAAGTATGGCAGGATCCAATAAACTCTTGTGTAATACTTGTCATGGTAAAATAAACAAATCAGCTTTCAAGGTTTGCTGTCTCAGCTGTAAGAAAACGAATCATATAACATGCGTCAACCTAACCGAGGTTGAAGCCAGATTGATGCAGAAGACAAGAAATCGTGGTGCTGCAATGGGTGCAGTGGTGCTAATCCTAACTTACAGGATGCTGGCGGCTTCTCCAAACCTCGCACTAGCATCTCATTTAATGCGGAGGACATCGACTTTAAACAAGTAATTCATGATCTAAAGTCAGACATGAGTGACGTGAAGACCTTCATGGAATTCATTAATGAAAAATTCGAAGAGGAGAGGAGAAAGAATGTCGTCCTCACCGAAATGCTCCAAGAAACTAAGGAGCATCAAAATTGCATGCAAAAGGAGATTGACAATCTCAAATCGGTATTAATGGAAATTGAGGTTAACAAGCGGAAGAGAAACTTAATTATTAGTGGTGTCCCTATTGATATTCAGAATAAGGATGATAGTGTCAACTTAATAATGAATATCAGCAAATGTATTCATGCTAACATAAACTCCCAGGATATTGCAGACATTAGAAGACTGAATTCCAAAAAAGGACATTTAGCCTTAGTGAGCTTCAAAGAAGTTGCTCCTAGGAATGAAATCCTTAAAAAAAAGAAATCCTTTGGAAAGTTAACATTAACACAATGTGGCATTCCTGGTGCTGACAACAACATTTATATAAATGAAGACTTGCCACGTGAGACCCAGGATCTATTCAGGAAGGCCAGAGCCCTAAGGGACAATTATAAATTCATTTGGCATCGGGATGGGGGTATATATGTTCGCAAAGACGAGTCTACAGACCCTATCAGAATAAGAAGCGAGAATGATCTGGATAACCTATCCTATTATTAGGTTCGTGATCTCTTTGTTATATTGTTGTAGTGTATTAATATTGTTAAAGTGAAAAGAACTAAAAATTTCAAACTAATTAATGTTGTACATTTGAACATACGCTCACTCTGTGCGAATTTAAGCAACTTTAAATGCCTAATTAACAGCGAGAGATACGAAATAATATGTCTTACAGAAACCTGGTTATCTCATAGAATACCTGACGATGTGCTGCAATTCGATGGATATAACTTATTTAGGCATGACAGACAGGATGGCAGACGAGGTGGTGGAGTTGCAATTCTTGTAGCTATTACTCTGGGTGCGTGTAATATTGTTAAGAAAGGTGGAGAATGTTGTGAATCTTTATGGATAAGGGTTGGAAAGGGTAATAGTTCACTTATTGTGGGAGCTGTATACAGACCACCTGGTGGTAGAATTACGGACTCCATTAATGAACTTGAATATTTACTAATAGGGTTGAAGATGCAAAATGACAACATCTTGTGTATGGGAGATTTTAATATTGACATTTCACGGCTCACAAATAATAAGGTAATGAAGTTCAATAACATGATTGATGCATGTGGTTTTCACCAAATAATCAGTGATCCGACGAGAATTAGTCACACAAGCTCGTCCCTAATTGACTTTATTTTGGTTAATGATCACAATATTGTGAAAAGTGGCTACGTAAGAGACGTAAATATGTCGGATCACTGCTTGGTAGGTTGTAAGCTGATGTATAGTGATACTATCCTGGCGAAAACAACATATATGAGGCGTATACTCAGCAAAATTAACATGAATCAATTTAAAATGGACTTGTCAGCTTTAAGACTAGATGATATCTATATAGTACCGGATATAAACGCTAAAATAAAAATCTTTACTGAAAGAATAATATTTCTGTTTGATCACCATGCACCTATTAAACAATTAATAATCAATAAGCCAAAAAAACCTTGGGTTACACCAAATTTAAAAAAGATTTATAAGATGAAGAATGACGCACATTCTAAATATAATAAGACTGGGTGTATTTCTGTGAGAAAATGTTTCAAGGATTTGCAAAAACTTGCAAGAATTACCACGCGACAAGAAAAAAGAGCGTATTTGGAAAGTATCACAACTTTAGGTGATGAAAAGATTATTTGGCAAGGTTTAAAAAACATGAACCTGCCCAAAAATTAAACCAGGCCTGCCAGAATCACTGGGTAGTGTCAATGATCTAAACAACTATTTTGTAGGGTCTGCTAACCAACTCGCTCAAGAAGTTGATGAAAATACTCTTCTAAGTTATCAATATTCTTTCATAAGGGAAATCTCAGATTTATTGAACCTAAAGCCGGTAACTGAAACTGATATTCACAAAATAATTCTCAATATAAAATCTAGTGCTATGGGCTCTGATGGAATAAATATCAACATGATAAAAATGTGCTTGCCTCAGATACTTCCAATTATTACTCATATAGTTAACAGTTGCTTACTAGACAGCGTATTTCCGGATGCATGGATACACGCATATGTCCACCCAATTGCCAAAAACGCATGCCCTAACTTAATTACTGATCTAAGTCCCATTTCTATTTTGCCAACCATTTCCAAAATCCTTGAAAAAGTGGTGGACCTGCAAGTTAGGAAGTTTCTTGAAGTAAATAAAATCTTTCCGGCGACTCAATCCGCTTTTAGAAAAGGTCATAGCTCCACTACAGTACTAATGGACGTAGTTGATGAAATAGCAAGGGCGCTTGATAGCCACAATGTAGCTGTACTAGTACTATTGGACTTCAGCAAAGCCTTTGATACGGTCAATCATCGTATGCTTCTTAGTATTTTGCACTATATAGGAATGTCCAAAAACACTATAAAGTTTTTTGCTAGTTTCTTGTGGGGCAGAAGTCAAAGGGTTACTTTACAAAATGATATCTCGGAAAGTATAGTTGTAAATGGTGGTGTGCCACAGGGTTCTGTGTTGGGACCATTACTGTTTACTCTATACATTCTCCGCTGGACATTCCCTCACGATCAACCCGAGCAAGACTAAAATCATGGTACTTGCCTCAAAAAGGAAACAAGTGGTTATTTCAGGCGCTGATCATAACAAATGAAGCAAAAAATCTCGGACTATTAATTGATGACAGATTAAAATTTTCATCACATGTATCAACACTTTTAAAACGTGTTTATTTAAAATTGAAAGTGTTGCATTCTTGTAGGCGTGTCTTATCTTTAAACTTAAAAAGGAAACTAGTGATTGCCTATGTTTTGTCAATGCTTAGTTATCCTGAATCGGTGTATACTAGTTTCATTAATAATGCAGACCGCGCCAGAATACAACGAGCACAAAATAGGTGTATCAGATTTGTACATGGCCTAAGACCTAGCCAAAAAATATCCACGGAAATTCGATGCAAATGGATTACTATGGAAAAACTTCGGAAGTTTCATCTTACATGTCTTTTTAAAAAAATCCTATACTGCAAATTACCCAGGTATCTGTACAACAGAATAACCTTCAGAACGGACGTTCATACAATTAATATGCGTAATAAGGGCTTGCTGACTCCACCTATACACCATACCTCAAAGTTTAAATCTTCGTACACTTACCAAATAACGTCCATCATTAACAATCTACCAATGGAGTTAAGACTAGCGAGCGTTGAACGGTATAAAAATTATTTTAAAAGGCAAAGAGTACAGGGTCCAAAATAGAGTGAGCACTTAGAAAAATGAACGTGAATATTCGTGTACTTATTTTTCCTATGTTAGTCGATGTAAGGTTTACCTTAAGATTACTAAAAGGGCTTATGGAAGATTGAGAAAATTCTAGTTAATTTCTTGAATAAGTCCTTTTGTTCTCCATTCAGTTACATTTTTGAACATATGTATTTAATGTGTCATATTTTTAATTTGCAATTAAACAGATTGTATATTTTTTTGTATGGAGGACAATAAATGATTTAATAATAATAATAACTAACAGAAAGACTACGATCACTTTTACAACTGAATAGTCTGCAAGTACGAACCTCTGTCCTCGTTTATTTTAATGCTATGCTGTTGTGTATCAGGGGCTGCAATCCATCAAAGAATTTGGGCACAATCTGGGAACAATGTCTCGGAGAGATGATTAACGGAGTGTCTACGAATAGATGAAAAATTCGAAAATGGTACGACCATGACGGGACCATTTTTTAATTTTTCATTACTTTCGTAGACACTCTGTAGCGGCAAAATACGAAAGTCTTTCATGAAATGCGGCCTCTGGTACACCTTCCGACCACTAAAACCCACTGACAAAAATCACTGCTCGTTCCTCTTTGGTACAAAATTCTAATGGAGCGGCCACGATCTATGTGCTATAAAAGGAAGACAAATTGAGAAATTGGGATCAAAATAAACGAGGTCAGGCGTCAGTATGAACAATGTAAGAGTTATGCCAAACATTGCAAATAACTTTTGACTCACCCTCGTAATTTAATGGGATTTTTGAGTTGGTTTTTTATTGGAAAGAAATTGAATATTAGGTTCCAACTTTGTAACTCGTAACTTCAATTGGTCTTCTAAATGCGCATCAGTTATCTGGGTCCTTAATTCGTTCTTAATTTGTGTTAAATATGAAAAGTTGATTCACAGCAGTATGTAGTTCCAAAGCAAGAAAGCAATCGACGAGCATGTTGACGTAACTTTGGATATTCAACTGAATTTTTCCATATTTCCACTACGTCTTTTTTGTAATCAAAAAGATTTTTTATAATAGTATCTTCACATAACTCAAACAATTCCATTTGTAGTTCACTAGGTGCCTTCGAAATGTCAACTAAATGTGGTTCGTACGCTAATTTCATTGTAATAGTATGTTTTTCAAAATCAGAAAACCTTTCAGTATATTCTTCAATTAATAAGTCCAAAACAGTTATGTAATCTTGGAATGTTTCACATACATATTCTTGTTCATTTATCATTTTAGCTAACTGTGGGAAATGTTCTTCAGAAATTTGTGATTGAGAGAAGAGAACGCCTGGATTTTTTGCCACATATCATATATATGTTTTGTTCTGCCTTGCAAAGAAATATTTTAATCATTTTGTTTTATCATGATATCACACAAAAATGCAGCATTTCTACAATATTCGTCATCCAACAATTCGCATTGCTGTTGTTGTACCTCATAAAACCTCAAAATGTCTTTTCGCAAACCTAAAACTTTGGCTAAAACTTGTCCTCTTGATAGCCAGCGTACTTTTGAATGCTATGGCAAATCTACACTATATGTTTCATCATCAGACATAAGCATATTTCGAAATTGACGATGTCGAGTCGCATTTGTACGTATAAAGTTAACAATTTTAATAACTTTATCCATAGTATTGCTTAAAGTAGCGCATTTAGCACAAAGATTTTGTTGGTGCAATATGCAGTGAAATGAAAATAAATTTTCTAATTTTGAATTGTCTTTTTTCAGCAATGAAACAAAGCCTTCTCGTGATCCTTTCATGGAAGGTGCACTATCAGTGCACACACTCACTAAATTATCCATATTTAGTCCTGCTTCTTGGCATTTTTCTTTAAAACTGTTGTAGATATCTGCTCCACGAGTTCTTCCGGTAAGAGTACCCAATGCCAGTAGTTCCTCGAAACAAGTAAAATCTTCAGTGACAGCACGAATGAAAAACAAAACCTGAGCTGAGTCCGTTGCATCAGTAGATTCATCTAATGCTAGCGAAAAATATATATATCTTCATTTTGTATAATTGAGTGAAGCTGTTCTGTTATATTTTGCGCTAACTCGTGCTGTCTATCAGTTATGCTCCTTCTGGAAAGGGGTAATTGTTTGTATTTCTCAACTTTCTCTGGATCTAAACATCCTACTGCTTCAACAATGCAATCCTTTATCATTTCCACATCACTAAATGGTTTTCCCCGTTTTCCAAGAATATATGCTATTTTATAGGTAACATCAGTTGCAGTAGTACTTTGCTTAATAAAATTACTGAAAGCTTGTTTTTGATGCTGTTTTTCTTTTTTTAGCTTATGAAGAGCAGCTTTTCGCGCTTCTCCTTCTAGTTTAGCATATTTATAGTCTTTGTGAGAAACATAATGCTGGTTTGCATTGTATTTTTTTTATGTGGTTATTGTAGAATTGCATATCAAACAAACCATTTTATCTTTCACAGAAATGAGGAAATATTGTAGCTCCCAATCTTCGTTAAAAGTTCTGTTTTCTTCATTCAATTTTCTCTTTTTTGACATAATGGGTAAAACACAAATTAACAAATAACTAATAACTAACTAAGATTAAACGATTTTGATAAAAATAAAACACACTAACACTAACAGACGCCACTAACAACAAACAAAAAATGTAAATTTTGCATCCGGCACGATAGGTCAGTCGAAACAACAACCAATTGTTTTAAATAAGTATTAATATTGAAATATAAATCACAACGCAGCACCTAGAAAGGAGGGAAATTTGCTGCACGTTCATTGGCCCGTTCTATCAGATCACGTGATTTAATTTCCCCCCAAGTTTTTAGTTCGTCTTGTCGTGTAGTTTCTGTGTGCCGAAAATGATTTCGCTGCTTTTTACCGTTCTCGAGAAAATCGAAAAAAAACCGAAAAAGCACATATTTTTCGAACAAAATGATGGAATTTTTTTGCTGAATAATTTTTTTGAAAATTTTTTCCTGATTTTTTTTTGTGCTGAAAACTGTTTTCTAGTTTATTTCGCTGTAAAGTTACAAATAAACAAGTTTTATATATTTTTTCGCTGTACACCATCTTGCATTTCCGACTGATTTGACGCTGTCATAACTTTTGAACGGCTCACCGCAGAGACTTCTAGTCTTCACTAATCGATTTAGCGTCCCAAAATTAGTTCAAGAACGTATATAATATTCCCTAGGAAGCTTCCAGTTAGGAAATACCAAGGATAGCGAACCTATGGACATATCATCAGACACTGACCCACACAGGATTTTTAAGTGACCCAGGCATTGATTTTAGAACTTTTATTATTTTCTTGTTAAAGTTTCTCAACTACAAAGGTGTGAATATTAAATATATCAAAAATAAAATTTCTTTTCCAATTATTGTATTTTAACCCTTTTAATGCCGGAGGCCGATATATCGGCCCTCGCTGCACTGGTGAAAAGTGCCTGAGCCGATATAACGGCGCTGGAACTTATACGATATTTTAACGTTTGACTATTCGCCTTGCGAAAGATCTCTATATCAAAATAAATTTATAATACGTTATAAATAGTCTTATTTAATTACGAGAGAATTAAAATAATTTTTCGGTTTAACTTTCTCTTATATTCTATGCCAGTGATGTTCAGACTGCTTATTTATACGCGGTAGCGATACGGTAGAAATTCAAGACGGGCGGCCGTCTACAAAAAGATGACTTTTCCTTTTAAAAGATGACTTTTATGTGCAATTACGTTTCGAAACAGAGAACTCAGTTTTTCTTTTTTTGTTTGATCACTTAAACCTTTGTTAATTTTTGTAATTTTCAATGAATATAGAAAAAATTGCGTAACTGTTTTATTCTCTATTTTATCCTCAATACACTGCTTTTTGAATTATGTAAATATTGCTTTTTGTTTGATATATATCAGCCAATTTCCAAATCCTAGAAAAATCGTAAAATTAGGCCGGTTATCTTCACATAAGCACCTCTTTTTCGTCCGGCACTAAAAGGGTTATATATGTTTATTTACTCGCACACCAAAATGAACACATTAATAAGCAAATTATTGTATGTGAAGGATGCCATTATTATAATTGTGTATAAAAACGATTTGGAAATTGTGCGTAAAAGTTCAATCTAAATCAAATGGAGTTTCATTATTAAACGATTTCTGTTTGTTATATGACAACAACTCGCGTCACTAAACAAAAAACATAGACGTAGTGAAAATAAATTTTCTGACGTATAGGTATTAAAGTTGAATTATTTATTTATTTATTTTTTAATCAAGCAGTCTCGGCCCTTCAGTCTGGATTTGTCTTCCGCGTGATTTTGCGACTCTAGTAAGCTAATATAAGCGGCCTCACTTGCATTTTTTCCCGCCACTGATTTTAGCCATAGCATGCTGCGTGGTTCTTAAGCGGTTTCACGGTTATAGCGGTTACCGCTCGCGGGAAAAAAATGTAGTGCGGCCTCGGCCTAACATAACTTATCTACCCACAATCTAATCTGTCACAATTAAATAATCTAACCACAATTAAATCTATGTTTACCTAGATTACATTGACAACGAAACAAATGGTGTTCCTGTCACTGTGCATTTTAACTAGTTTTACATTTCTTTTTTTTTGGCAATTTTTGCCACGGATGCGCTGAACGTTCTAAGAATCATTGGTTTCTTCAATATCTTAAGCAAAATATTCCACATCCTCTAATTGGATCTCATTGTATAATACATCAACAATTTTAATGGACTTATTCGTTGGTCTAATACATTTTTTTACTTCTACCTTTATTTATTGCTTTCCACTTCAGAAGTTGTAAAACAAGAAGGAAACTTGCATTTTGTAAAAGCCTTTAAAAGTCAGAACAAAAAAAGTAGTCTTTGACCTCCCTCCTCTTCTCCTCCTCTTTTCAGTGATGCCACTGGCCTGGTGACCCACGAGTTAGTACGAAAAATTTAATGAACAAAATTTTGACCTACTACTCGAAAAGGTTCGCCATCCCTGGTCTAGACCGCGGAAACGACGAAATGCGAGAAAATCGATTTTGTCAAAATCGTTATTTTTTTAGTTACAGCAAAATTTAAAACAAGCATTTTTGCTGATGATTACAGATATGCAAATTATATTTCGCTACCTCTCTCTGTTCATTATCGCCTGCAAGAATTAAAGATTTTTTTAAGAAATTTCGGCGCTCCAGTAGAGATCTCGGGAAGTCGTCAATCTCCCGCGGACAATCTTAGCGTATTAATAGGTAAATAACCTTCTGAAAACGATGCCGCAATCCGTTTTTTATTATCAGAAACCGTTTCCGAGACATCTACTTAGCAAATCGAGAATCGGATAAATTTCAGTTTGAATTTTCTAGACGAATTATTGAATCTTTCCGGACAATTTGCACATGGACTTGTTCGTTTTGTCGTGTAGTTTCTGTGTGCCCAAAATGATTTCGCTGCTTTTTACTTTTTTCGAAAAAAAACGAAAAAGCACATATTTTCGAACGAAATGATGGAAATTTTTCATTGAAAATTTTTTTGGAATTTTTTTTCTTGATTTTT
The DNA here is from genome assembly GCA_944588485.1 of Phosphuga atrata. Taxonomy (NCBI): domain Eukaryota; kingdom Metazoa; phylum Arthropoda; class Insecta; order Coleoptera; family Silphidae; genus Phosphuga; species Phosphuga atrata. The sequence continues at coordinate 49,939,257 of OX155902.1, forward strand.
TTTTTTTGGTTTCCCGAAGGAAATCGAAGTGCTGAAAACAGTTTTCCAGTTTATTTCGCTGTAAAGTTACAAATAAACAAGTTTTATATATTTTTTCTGACCTCTGTTAAGTTGGCAGGTCCAACGAGGAAAAGAATTCCGCGACAGCACATAATAATCTGCTTTTTACCCGCAAACTATGCTAAAAAAAATCCTGCTATTCCTATTTCCCGGAAAAAAAAAATCACGAATTTTATCGGGAAATGAAAAGTGCGGAATTTTTTTTTTCGTGGCATTGGCTTGCGGATAAAAATCTGATAATTTCGGTGCATTTATTTCCACAAAGTAATTATTTTTAGGGTGGATCCCGCTAACTTTCTGTTAAGTTAGCGGGACCCCTTATTCCCGGGAAATGGGAAGTGCGGGAATTTCTTTTTTACAACCGTTTGCGGATAAAAAGCGGATTATTTTGTGCAGTCGCGGATTTTTTTTTCCTCGTTGGTCCTGCCAACTTAACAGACGTCTAGTTGTTGCCTCCCCGACCAGGCATCGAACCCGGGTCTCCCGCATTGCCAGGCGTGTATGTTGTCAACTACAGGGAGGACGCACGAGGAGGATGCACAGATAGGATCAGATACATAACTCTAGACAGCCTAGATGGACAAGACTAGATGAACAGGAACAGGACATACATATAACATAATAACATTTTTTTGAATGGTTTTGTCTGTCTAGTCTTGTCTGTCTAGTCTTGTCTGTCTAGTCTTGTCTGTCTAGTCTTGTCTGTCTAGTCTTGTCTGTCTAGTCTTGTCTGTCTAGTCTTGTCTGTCTAGTCTTGTCTGTCTAGTCTTGTCTGTCTAGTCTTGTCTGTCTAGTCTTGTCTGTCTAGTCTTGTCTGTCTAGTCTTGTCTGTCTAGTCTTGTCTGTCTAGTCTTGTCTGTCTAGTCTTGTCTGTCTAGTCTTGTCTGTCTAGTCTTGTCTGTCTAGTCTTGTCTGTCTAGTCTTGTCTGTCTAGTCTTGTCTGTCTAGTCTTGTCTGTCTAGTCTTGTCTGTCTAGTCTTGTCTGTCTAGTCTTGTCTGTCTAGTCTTGTCTGTCTAGTCTTGTCTGTCTAGTCTTGTCTGTCTAGTCTTGTCTGTCTAGTCTTGTCTGTCTAGTCTTGTCTGTCTAGTCTTGTCTGTCTAGTCTTGTCTGTCTAGTCTTGTCTGTCTAGTCTTGTCTGTCTAGTCTTGTCTGTCTAGTCTTGTCTGTCTAGTCTTGTCTGTCTAGTCTTGTCTGTCTAGTCTTGTCTGTCTAGTCTTGTCTGTCTAGTCTTGTCTGTCTAGTCTTGTCTGTCTAGTCTTGTCTGTCTAGTCTTGTCTGTCTAGTCTTGTCTGTCTAGTCTTGTCTGTCTAGTCTTGTCTGTCTAGTCTTGTCTGTCTAGTCTTGTCTGTCTAGTCTTGTCTGTCTAGTCTTGTCTGTCTAGTCTTGTCTGTCTAGTCTTGTCTGTCTAGTCTTGTCTGTCTAGTCTTGTCTGTCTAGTCTTGTCTGTCTAGTCTTGTCTGTCTAGTCTTGTCTGTCTAGTCTTGTCTGTCTAGTCTTGTCTGTCTAGTCTTGTCTGTCTAGTCTTGTCTGTCTAGTCTTGTCTGTCTAGTCTTGTCTGTCTAGTCTTGTCTGTCTAGTCTTGTCTGTCTAGTCTTGTCTGTCTAGTCTTGTCTGTCTAGTCTTGTCTGTCTAGTCTTGTCTGTCTAGTCTTGTCTGTCTAGTCTTGTCTGTCTAGTCTTGTCTGTCTAGTCTTGTCTGTCTAGTCTTGTCTGTCTAGTCTTGTCTGTCTAGTCTTGTCTGTCTAGTCTTGTCTGTCTAGTCTTGTCTGTCTAGTCTTGTCTGTCTAGTCTTGTCTGTCTAGTCTTGTCTGTCTAGTCTTGTCTGTCTAGTCTTGTCTGTCTAGTCTTGTCTGTCTAGTCTTGTCTGTCTAGTCTTGTCTGTCTAGTCTTGTCTGTCTAGTCTTGTCTGTCTAGTCTTGTCTGTCTAGTCTTGTCTGTCTAGTCTTGTCTGTCTAGTCTTGTCTGTCTAGTCTTGTCTGTCTAGTCTTGTCTGTCTAGTCTTGTCTGTCTAGTCTTGTCTGTCTAGTCTTGTCTGTCTAGTCTTGTCTGTCTAGTCTTGTCTGTCTAGTCTTGTCTGTCTAGTCTTGTCTGTCTAGTCTTGTCTGTCTAGTCTTGTCTGTCTAGTCTTGTCTGTCTAGTCTTGTCTGTCTAGTCTTGTCTGTCTAGTCTTGTCTGTCTAGTCTTGTCTGTCTAGTCTTGTCTGTCTAGTCTTGTCTGTCTAGTCTTGTCTGTCTAGTCTTGTCTGTCTAGTCTTGTCTGTCTAGTCTTGTCTGTCTAGTCTTGTCTGTCTAGTCTTGTCTGTCTAGTCTTGTCTGTCTAGTCTTGTCTGTCTAGTCTTGTCTGTCTAGTCTTGTCTGTCTAGTCTTGTCTGTCTAGTCTTGTCTGTCTAGTCTTGTCTGTCTAGTCTTGTCTGTCTAGTCTTGTCTGTCTAGTCTTGTCTGTCTAGTCTTGTCTGTCTAGTCTTGTCTGTCTAGTCTTGTCTGTCTAGTCTTGTCTGTCTAGTCTTGTCTGTCTAGTCTTGTCTGTCTAGTCTTGTCTGTCTAGTCTTGTCTGTCTAGTCTTGTCTGTCTAGTCTTGTCTGTCTAGTCTTGTCTGTCTAGTCTTGTCTGTCTAGTCTTGTCTGTCTAGTCTTGTCTGTCTAGTCTTGTCTGTCTAGTCTTGTCTGTCTAGTCTTGTCTGTCTAGTCTTGTCTGTCTAGTCTTGTCTGTCTAGTCTTGTCTGTCTAGTCTTGTCTGTCTAGTCTTGTCTGTCTAGTCTTGTCTGTCTAGTCTTGTCTGTCTAGTCTTGTCTGTCTAGTCTTGTCTGTCTAGTCTTGTCTGTCTAGTCTTGTCTGTCTAGTCTTGTCTGTCTAGTCTTGTCTGTCTAGTCTTGTCTGTCTAGTCTTGTCTGTCTAGTCTTGTCTGTCTAGTCTTGTCTGTCTAGTCTTGTCTGTCTAGTCTTGTCTGTCTAGTCTTGTCTGTCTAGTCTTGTCTGTCTAGTCTTGTCTGTCTAGTCTTGTCTGTCTAGTCTTGTCTGTCTAGTCTCGTCTGTCTAGTCTTGTCTGTCTAGTCTTGTCTGTCTAGTCTTGTCTGTCTAGTCTTGTCTGTCTAGTCTTGTCTGTCTAGTCTTGTCTGTCTAGTCTTGTCTGTCTTGTCTTGTCTGTCTAGTCTTGTCTGTCTAGTCTTGTCTGTCTAGTCTTGTCTGTCTAGTCTTGTGTGTCTAGTCTTGTCTGTCTAGTCTTGTCTGTCTAGTCTCGTCTGTCTAGTCTTGTCTGTCTAGTCTTGTCTGTCTAGTCTTGTCTGTCTAGTCTTGTCTGTCTAGTCTTGTCTGTCTAGTCTTGTCTGTCTAGTCTTGTCTGTCTAGTATTGTCTGTATAGTCAAAATCAAATCAAATATTTATTGAATCTTTTGATGTACAGGTACATATAAGACGAGAATATTACATAACTGAAACTTATTCTTAAATCATACTAATTCTAATAAACAAAAGCATAATTTTCAATATTTTCATGTAACTAAAAATTTTAAACCAAATCAAAATGTAATAAACAACAATAACAACCAGGAATTGGCCAAGCTAAAATTAATTTAAATTTAGAGCTATTAAAAACATTTAACCCTCCAGGAAATCTTCTATTGAATAAAAACAGCTCTTTAAGAGAAAGTCTTTTACTTTTTTTCTAAAAGAATTATAATTTCTTTCTTCTTTTATTTCTGACGGTAACTTGTTGAAAATTTTAATTCCTAAGCGCATGGGAGCTCCACTGGACAAGGTGAGGTTGTTCCTTATCTTCCTTAAATTAGAGGCATTTCTTGTATTTAGTTTGCGAATATCTTTATTTTTAGGCAATAACTGTTTGTTTTTGTGTATGTAACATGCTACTTCCCACATATATAAGCACGGCACTGTTAAAACTTTTAACTTTATGAATTCCGGTTTACATGAACTGTAATTCTTAACTCCCGAAAGAGTCCGAATAATTCTATTCTGGGCAATAAACACTCTTTTCACGTGTGGTGACGATCCCCAAAGTATTATCCCATACGCTAGAATCGCTTGGATTTCAGCGTGCTATACATTTAGTAACACGTCTTTAACTATTAATTCTTTCACGCGTCTTAGTAGATATACTTTTCCATTAATTTTTCTAACGATCTCGTCAGTCATAATTTTCCAATTAAGATGCTCTTCTAGGTGTACACCAAGGAACTTTAGATTATCGGTTCTTTCAATTCTGTTGTTGTTCATTGATATATCTACATCATCATTGTGTCTGCTTCTGTGGGTACGGAAACTAATGTATTTAGTTTTGATTGGATTCAAAAGTAGGTTGTTTGCAGCAAACCATTGCTGAAACTTTTGTAGTATACCTTGGGCAGCAATCTCAGATTCCAGTAAAGTAGATCCAGAGACAATGATACTAGTATCGTCCGCGTACAGAGTACACTAATCGGCACCAATGTAGTCTATCAAGTCCGTTGTGTAGATTGAGAACAATATTGGGGCTAGGATGGTTTCTTGTGGCAACCCTACAAAAGTAGTTATGGTTTCGGAGGTAGAATTTCTTATCTTAACATATTGTGAACGGTTCGAAAGGTATGATTGGAACCATCGTCCTGTTTTGCCACGAATCCCATATATTTCCAGTTTTTCGATCATCTTATTGTGATCTACACAGTCAAATGCTTTAGATAAATCACATAAAATGCCCACCGGGCATTTTCCCTTATCTAATTCATTTATTACTTTGGTTTAGACTTGCTCCATTGCAGAAATTGTTGATCTGGATTTGCAAAAGCCATGCTACTGGCTGGGTATAATTTTATACTTTGTTATAAATGACATCAATCTTTTTATCATGCAGTACTCGGTGATTTTAGCTATAACTGATATCATAGCTATTGGCCTATAATTGTCCATGGCCGATTTATCTCCCCTTTTGAAGACTTGTATTATCATAGACGTTTTTAAAATCTTTGAAAAAATTTCATTTTTAAAAGAAGTATTTACAAGATTTTTTTATCGGGACGATAAGTTCAGTGTAGAATTCTTTAATTAAATTGCATGGCAAGTCATCCGGCCCCGCACTTGCTTTATTTTTTAACGTATTAATAATGTCCCTAATTTCGAAATATGACATTTCTTCGAGAAACATACTGTTAGTCTTGTCTGTCTAGTCTTGTCTGTCTAGTCTTGTCTGTCTAGTCTTGTCTGTCTAGTCTTGTCTGTCTAGTCTTGTCTGTCTAGTCTTGTCTGTCTAGTTTTGTCTGTCTAGTCTTGTCTGTCTAGTCTTGTCTGTCTAGTCTTGTCTGTCTAGTCTTGTCTGTCTAGTCTTGTCTGTCTAGTCTTGTCTGTCTAGTCTTGTCTGTCTAGTCTTGTCTGTCTAGTCTTGTCTGTCTAGTCTTGTCTGTCTAGTCTTGTCTGTCTAGTCTTGTCTGTCTAGTCTTGTCTGTCTAGTCTTGTCTGTCTAGTCTTGTCTGTCTAGTCTTGTCTGTCTAGTCTTGTCTGTCTAGTCTTGTCTGTCTAGTCTTGTCTGTCTAGTCTTGTCTGTCTAGTCTTGTCTGTCTAGTCTAGTCTTGTCTGTCTAGTCTTGTCTGTCTAGTCTTGTCTGTCTAGTCTTGTCTGTCTAGTCTTGTCTGTCTAGTCTTGTCTGTCTAGTCTTGTCTGTCTAGTCTTGTCTGTCTAGTCTTGTCTGTCTAGTCTTGTCTGTCTAGTCTTGTCTGTCTAGTCTTGTCTGCCTAGTCTTGTCTGTCTAGTATTGTCTGTATAGTCAAAATCAAATCAAATATTTATTGAATCTTTTGATGTACAGGTACATATAAGACGAGAATATTACATAACTAAAACTTATTCTTAAATCATACTAAATCTAATAAACAAAAGCATAATTTTCAATATTTTCATGTAACTAAAAATTTTAAACCAAATCAAAATGTAATAAACAACAATAACAACCAGGAATTGGCCAAGCTAAAATTAATTTAAATTTAGAGCTATTAAAAACATTTAACCCTCCAGGAAATCTTCTATTGAATAAAAACAGCTCTTTAAGAGAAAGTCTTTTACTTTTTTTCTAAAAGAATTATAATTTCTTTCTTCTTTTATTTCTGACGGTAACTTGTTGAAAATTTTAATTCCTAAGCGCATGGGAGCTCCACTGGACAAGGTGAGGTTATTCCTTATCTTCCTTAAATTAGAGGCATTTCTTGTATTTAGTTTGCGAATATCTTCATTTTTAGGCAATAACTGTTTGTTTTTGTGTATGTAACATGCTACTTCCCACATATATAAGCACGGCACTGTTAAAACTTTTAACTTTATGAATTACGGTTTACATGAACTGTAATTCTTAACTCCCGAAAGAGTCCGAATAATTCTATTCTGGGCAATAAACACTCTTTTCACGTGTGTTGACGATCCCCAAAGTATTATCCCATACGCTAGAATCGCTTGGATTTCAGCGTGGTATACATTTAGTAACACGTCTTTAACTATTAATTCTTTCACGCGTCTTAGTAGATGATTTTTCTAACGATCTCGTCAGTCATAATTTTCCAAATAAAATGCTCTTCTAGGTATACACCAAGGAACTTTAGATTATCGGTTCTTTCAATTCTGTTGTTGTTGATATATCTACATCATCATTGTGTCTGCTTCTGTGGGTACGGAAACTAATGTATTTAGTTTTGAGTGGATTCAAAAGTAGGTTGTTTGCAGCAAACCATTGCTGCAACTTTTGTAGTATACCTTGGGCAGCAATCTCAGATTCGAGTAAAATAGATCCAGAGACAATGACACTAGTATCGTCCGCGTACAGAGTACAATAATCGGCACCAATGTAGTCTATCAAGTCCGCTGTGTAGATTGAGAACAATATTGGGACTAGGATGGTTCCTTGTGGCAACCCTACAAAAGTAGATATGGTTTCGGAGGTAGAATTTCTTATCTTAACATATTGTGATCGGTTCGATAGGTATGATTGGAACCATCGTCCTGTTTTGCCACGAATCCCATATATTTCCAGTTTTTCGATCATCTTATTGTGATCTACACAGTCAAATGCTTTAGATAAATCACATAAAATGCCCACCGGGCATTTTCCCTTATCTAATTCATTTATTACTTTGGTGTAGACTTGCTCTATTGCAGAAATTGTTGATCTGGATTTGCAAAAGCCATGCTGCTGGCTGGGTATAATTTTATACTTTGTTATAAATGACATCAATCTTTTTATCATGCAGTACTCGGTGATTTTTGCTATAACTGATATCATAGCTATTGGCCTATAATTGTCCATGGCCGATTTATCTCCCCTTTTGAAGACTTGTAGTATCATAGACGTTTTTAAAATCTTTGGAAAAATTTCATTTTTAAAAGAAGTATTTACAAGATTTTTTATCGGGACGATAAGTTCAGTGTAGAATTCTTTTATTAAATTGCATGGCAAGTCATCCGGCCCCGCACTTGCTTTATTTTTTAACGTATTAATAATGTCCCTAATTTCGAAATATGACATTTCTTCGAGAAACATACTATTAGTCTTGTCTGTCTAGTCTTGTCTGTCTAGTCTTGTCTGTCTAGTCTTGTCTGTCTAGTCTTGTCTGTCTAGTCTTGTCTGTCTAGTCTTGTCTGTCTAGTCTTGTCTGTCTAGTCTTGTCTGTCTAGTCTTGTCTGTCTAGTCTTGTCTGTCTAGTCTTGTCTGTCTAGTCTTGTCTGTCTAGTCTTGTCTGTCTAGTCTTGTCTGTCTAGTCTTGTCTGTCTAGTCTTGTCTGTCTAGTCTTGTCTGTCTTGTCTTGTCTGTCTAGTCTTGTCTGTCTAGTCTTGTCTGTCTAGTCTTGTCTGTCTAGTCTTGTCTGTCTAGTCTTGTCTGTCTAGTCTTGTCTGTCTAGTCTTTTCTGTCTAGTCTTGTCTGTCTAGTCTTGTCTGTCTAGTCTTGTCTGTCTAGTCTTGTCTGTCTAGTCTTGTCTGTCTAGTCTTGTCTGTCTAGTCTTGTCTGTCTAGTCTTGTCTGTCTAGTCTTGTCTGTCTAGTCTTGTCTGTCTAGTTTTGTCTGTCTAGTCTTGGCTGTCTAGTCTTGTCTGTCTAGTCTTGTCTGTCTAGTTTTGTCTGCCTAGTCTTGTCTGTCTAGTCTAGTCTATCTAGTCTTGTCTTGCCTAGTTTTGTCTAGTCTTGTCTAGTCTTGCCAAGTCTTGTCTATCCAGGTCTATTCTTGTCTAGTCTTGTCTAGTATTGTCTAATTTTGCCTAGTCTTGTCTTGTCTAGTATTGTCTGTCTAGTCTAGTCTTGCTTGTCTAAGCTTCAGGACCTAGCGGGATATAAGCTAAAGCAATTACGATGCTGCAAACAGTTGCGCAGACTTCTTGATAGACGTCTTCAACGCCACACTAAGAAAAGGATAACTTACCTGAAATATACGAGATATCAAGGCAAGTACTGGTGAGAAAAGGAGACAAACCTTTATAGGACCCATCATCGTATAGGCCAATTTGCCTGCTATATGTAACGGGGAAGTTCCCAGAACAACTGATAGAAGAGAGGATTAAACAGGAGCTTAGGAAGGGTATGGATCTATCCAGGAAACAATTCGGCTTCAGGGAGGGAATTGAGGTGGTCCTAAAGGTGGCAAAAGTGGCTGCAGAAGGATAGCGGAGAAAATGAAGAATTTGCGCACTCATAACGTTAGACGCTAGAAACGCCTTCAACCCCGCTGCTTGGACAAATTTTGTTGTAGAGTCAATAGCAAGACACTTCCCTCCATATCTTCTGAAGCTCGTAAGCCGCTACCTCTGCAACAGAAAAAATATTATAGAGACAGAAGTAGATAGACAAATCTACAGTAGTGTTCCACAAGGCTCAGTAATGGGACAAAGTTTCTTGAATATCCTGTATGATGGAATTCTTAGACTGAAGCTGCCTCTGCAACCAAGAAAATATTCTAGTGGCAGAGGGTGAGGCAGTGGTAGCCCAGTAGTCAAGGTGTCAGACTTCGGATTCGCAAGTCGGGACATGGTAAAAATAAGCTACCGTTATCCTGTAGATGGCTCTGGCAAAGTCATCACAGTAAAAATCTGCCTCGAAACCTCCCCGACTAGTGCCTCGCCAATCACGTTATAAACTGTAAGGGCACAGGCGTAGGGTTGTGTCTAACATCAAGACACCAAGCACAAGTGTAGGCTGTGGGAGGAGGTCCAGGTCCTACTAGGACTGTAACACCATTAAGAAGAAGAAGAAGAGGGTGAAATCGTAGAAAGACAAATCTACAGTGTGGTTCCACAAGGCTCAGTAATGGGACCAAGCTGCTGGAACATCCTGTATGATGGAATCCTTAAACTGAAGTTACCATAGGAAGTGGAATCTCTCGGTTTCGCCGACGAATATCGTCACTGGATGAACAGAAAACTATGTAATTAAAATAACAAACACAGCCATAGCACTAATACACAACTAGATAATGCAAAAATAGCTAAAGCTCACTCCAGAAAAAAACAATAGCGGTTTTATTAACAGCAAGAATGAATGTAGGAAGAAGGAAAAACCGCCTTTCAATGCGGGAAACGGGGGTTCGAATCCTGGTCGGAGTGGATAAAGTGGATGGAGCGGTTTTCACTAACCGACCGGGCTGCCCACACTGAATGAATGCAAAATTTGCGACACCGGGGTTGCGCGTACTTAAAACCAAAGTGGAATAGGGGGTTTAGTGTGAGCTTCCTCCCAAACCACTTAGTCTTGCCTGTCTAGTCTTGTCTTTCTAGTTTTGCCTGTTTAGGCTTGTCTTTCTAGTCTTATCTATCTACCCGGGTTCGAATCCAGGTCGGGGAGACAACAACTAGGGCGGTTTTCATTAACCGTGACCGTACGGGCTGCCCACCTTGAATGAATGCATAATATGCGATACCTTGGCGGCGTATACTAAAAGCCAAGGTGGACTAGGGGGATTAGTGGGAGCCTTATCTGTCTAGTATTGCCTATGTAGTCTTGTCGGTCTAGTCTTGTCCGTCTAGTATTGTCTGTCTAGTCTTGTCTGTCTAGTCTTGTCTGTCTAGTCTTGTCTGTCTAGTCTCGTCTGTCTAGTCTTGTCTGTCTAGTGTTGTCTGTCTAGTCTTGTCTGTCTAGTCTTATCTGCCTAGTCTTGTCTGCCTAGTCTTGTCTGTTTAGTCTCTTTTGTTTGGTATTGTCTTTCTAGTCTTGTCTGTCTAGTCTTGTCTGCCTAGTCTTGTCTCTCTAGTCTTATCTGCTGTCCTCCGCGGTGGTGTAGTTGAGAACATACCCACCTTTCCATGCAGAAGACCCGGGTTCGAATCCTGGTCGGGAAAACGACAACTAGGGCGGTTTTCACTTACCGTCCGGGCTGTCCAACCTGAATGAATGCAAAACATGCGATACCGGGGTGGTACATACTAAAAGCCAAGGTGGAGTAGGTTGTTTAGTGAGAGCTTCCCCCAAACCACTTTAGTCTTGTCTGCCTAGTCTTGTCTGTATATTCTTGTCTATCTAGTCTTGTCTGTCTAGTCTTGCCTGTCTAGTCTGTCTAGTGTTGTCTGTCTAGTCTTTTCTGTCCTGTCTTGTTTGTCTAGTCTTGTCTGTCTAGTCCAGTCTGCCTAGTCTACTATGTTTAAACTCGTCTCGTCTGTCCAGCCTTCTGTGTCTAATCTTGTAATTTACATAATCTGTAATAAAATGTTTTTTAAAATTGAAATGGGAATTTTTCATTCGTATCTCTTTCATTTAATTAAATTTCAAATTGCCCCGGAAGCATTTGTACATAATCGATACGTAAAAAAATGGAGCAAATTACATTGAAAAAACCGTGTAAATTCAAATATAATACCTGTAATCGGAAGATCGGGAATATTTTTTTAAACCAAAAAAAGGGGCATTAACTCGATGCCCATTAAAATTAATGACCTGGTTTGGAAAATCGGAAGCCCCGAATAGTTTTGGTTTCATTGTTCAGAAATCAACGGCTTTGACGGTTTGGTTTTAAAGATGTTGAAGGAAATTTGTCTGTTGGTTTCTTGTATGTTGCTTGCATGTAAAACCTTTGATTTGCCAACGATGAAAAGAGGAAAAGTAAGTATGGCAGGAACTAATTTGAATTTGTAATGAATGTAAAAACAATTAAGTTTGTGATTGCGGTAATTTGTTCAAATTTCGGGTTAATGAAAGTTGTTTTTTTTTATTAGAGTGTCGGAAGCTTGACTAAGTTTCAGGGCGTTTGTCCGGGGAAGGAAAAGATTGTGAAAGCGTTGTACAAGGACGTGAAACTTTCCAACTTGAACTCGATAATCACGATGGATTACAATGTGGAAGTCAAGGAACAGTTTCCTAGTGAACTGACGGTAACTCTCATATTTACGATATCATTCAAGATTGTTAATAAAGTTCGGCAATATTCATACAATTCGACGATTCGAGTGGATCTTAAAACTAAGAACGATCAGTCAATTTATAACAATTCTGCAAGGTTTCGTATTACCCACATTTTTTTAAATGAATTTACTGCTTCAAGTTTCTTTACATGAATGTACAGTTTAACAAAAGAATTCTTACGAATAACACTGGAAGCTAGGGACTTGAAACATATTTTACAAGTTTCGCAGTCTTGCAAGCCCCATTTTATTATGAAACACATGTTTTTGCCGTTAAGATAACAACGCAAATTGCAGAATTAATACTAATCTTGTTCGTCCTCACGAGACTTGCAATGAAAAGTTTTTCAAGTCGCTTGTAACTCAATTTAGTAACTCAATATCGGTAATACACTTAATTCGAGTTTTCCTTCGTACAATAATGAAGCGATTCTCGCTTATATTTTCCTGTTAGAGACGTGAAACCGATGGGAAAACCCGCGGGAAATGCTCACACGAGAAGTTTCACAAATTCCAACTTCACAAATTCCAACTAGAAATTCGTTCGCTTTCCCGTGAAATCGTGAACTTTATTTTCAATTATAGCTTCAGACATCTTAAGCCAAGGGTTAAAAGTCTTACAAGGAAAAAATGTACAGACAACACTAGACAGACAAGACTAGGCATACAAGACTAGACATACAGGATTAGACAGACCAGACTAGACAGAAAAGACTAGGCAGACAAGACTAGACAGACAAGACTAGAGATACAAGACTAGACAGACAAGACAGACAAGATAGACAAGACAGACAAGACAGACAAGACAGACAAGACAGACAAGACAGACAAGACAGACAAGACAGACAAGACAGACAAGACAGACAAGACAGACAAGACAGACAAGACAGACAAGACAGACAAGACAGACAAGACAGACAAGGCAGACAAGACAGACAAGACAGACAAGACAGACAAGGCAGACATGACAGACAAGTCCGACAAGGCAGACAAGACAGACAAGACAGACAAGACAGACAAGACAGACAAGACAGACAAGGCAGACAAGGCAGACAAGACCGACAAGGCCGACAAGACAGACAAGAAAGACAAGACAGACAAGGCAAACAAGACAGACAAGACAGACAGGAGAGACAAGACAGACAAGAGAGACAAGAGAGACAAGACAGACAGGACAGACAAGGGACACAAGGGAGACAAGACAGACAAGGCAGGCAAGACAGACAAGGCAGGCAAGACATACTAGACAGATACATCAAAAAGTTCGGGCACTTTTTGAAGTATAACATGTAGGAAATTGACACATGCGCACAAAATATTTTCAACTATGGACAGGTCTATTGTTACAATCTGGAAATGTTTTACAATTTTCTTGATGCATTTTTGGAACACATTGCGAACTTTATTAACGAGAGTATTACAAATACGTTACCTATTCCTGTTGTTTTCATGTCGCGCGTAAGAGCACGTGGGAAATTCAGAAATGCAGCTCGCAGGAATCGCCCGACAGTTGCTCTACGGTCAACACATTTCGTACGAGACAATACTGTCGGCTGTTCGCCAAATCCTACGAAAACAATCCGTACAGTTCGTTTTTAAATTGCACTACGCCGCCGTTGGTATGTCCTTTCCAAAAGGTACAACAGTTCCTAATTATTCCTCTGTATAGACCAGGGGTGGACAAAATTTCGATCATATTCACCCTGTTTTTAATTTTATTGGCGTCGGTATACCAAATTCGTATACGTTGAGTGATCATAAGAAATGTAGTTAAAATGAGTTTAAATTAAAAATAAACATAGATAAGAAAGCATCTGAGATGTGTACATATCATACATGCGGGCGACAGTTACGCGGTCGACCAGTCAGCCGCGGCCGATGGTTTGTCCACTCCTGGTATATACCGACTAGTTATTGTCTTTTAACCAACAATAATTCGTTTACTTAATACTAACTGGCTTTGCTAGGTATTAATTTTATGAAAGCTTTAATTAATTAATATATTCCCGTCTTTTTCCGTATTTTCTGCATATGTGAACCAATTATGTTTTTAGTCTTGTTACTAACATTTTTAATACTGCTTGAATTTGTCTTTCTCATTATACACCAACATATTATTAGCACATGTCGTTTCTACTCATCATTAATGTCTTAATGTCTTAGACAAGACTTGACAGACTAGACTAGACAGACAAGACTAGACAGACAAGACTAGACAGATACGACTAGACAGACAAGACTAGACAGACATGACTAGACAGACAAGACTAGACAGACAAGACTAGACAGACAAGTCTAGACAGACAAGACTAGACAGACAAGACTAGACAGACAAGACTAGACAGACAAGACTAGACAGACAAGACTAGACAGACAAGACTAGACAGACAAGACTAGACAGACAAGACTAGACAGACAAGACTAGACAGACAAGACTAGACAGACAAGACTAGACAGACAAGACTAGACAGACAAGACTAGACAGACAAGACTAGACAGACAAGACTAGACAGACAAGACTAGACAGACAAGACTAGACAGACAAGACTAGACAGACAAGACTAGACAGACGAGACTAGACAGACAAGACTAGACAGACAAGACTAGACAGACAAGACTAGACAGACAAGACTAGACAGACAAGACTAGACAGACAAGACTAGACAGACAAGACTAGACAGAAAAGACTAGACAGACAAGACTAGACAGACAAGACTTGACAGACAAGACTAGACAGACAAGACTAGACAGACAAGACTAGACAGACAAGACTTGACAGACAAGACTAGACAGACAAGACTAGACAGACAAGGCTAGACAGACAAGACTAGACAGACAAGACTAGACAGACAAGACTAGACAGACAAGACTAGACAGACAAGACTAGACGGACAAGACTAGACAGACAAGACTAGACAGAAAAGACTAGACAGACAAGACTTGACAGACAAGACTAGACAGACAAGACTAGACAGACAAGACTAGACAGACAAGACTAGACAGACAAGACTAGACAGACAAGACTTGACAGACAAGACTAGACAGACAAGACTAGACAGACAAGACTAGACAGACAAGACTAGACAGACAAGACTAGACAGACAAGACTGGACAGAAAAGACTAGACAGACAAGACTAGACAGACAAGACTAGACAGACAAGACTAGACAGACAAGACTAGACAGACAAGACTAGACAGACAAGACTAGACAGACAAGACTAGACAGACAAGACTAGACAGACAAGACTAGACAGACAAGACTAGACAGACAAGACTAGACAGACAAGACTAGACAGACAAGACTAGACAGACAAGACTAGACAGACAAGACTTGACAGACAAGACTAGACAGACAAGACTAGACAGACAAGACTAGACAGACAAGACTAGACAAACAAGACTAGACAGACAAGACTAGACAGACAAGACTAGACAGACAAGACTAGACAGACAAGACTAGACAGACAAGACTAGACAGACAAAACTAGACAGACAAGACTAGACAGACAAAACTAGACAGACAAGACTAGACAGACAAGACTGGACAGACAAGACTAGACAGACAAGACTAGACAGACAAGACTAGACAGACAAGACTAGACAGACAAGACTAGACAGACAAGACTAGACAGACAAGACTAGACAGACAAGACTAGACAGACAAGACTAGACAGACAAGACTAGACAGACAAGACTAGACAGACAAGACTTGACAGACAAGACTAGACAGACAAGACTAGACAGACAAGACTAGACAGACAAGACTAGACAAGACTAGACAAGACTAGACAAGACTAGACAAGACTAGACAAGACTAGACAAGACTAGACAAGACTAGACAAGACTAGACAGACAAGACTAGACAGACAAGACTAGACAGACAAGACTAGACAGACAAGACTAGACAGCCAAGACTAGACAGACAAGGCTAGACAGACAAGACTAGACAGACAAGACTAGACAGACAAGACTAGACAGACAAGACTAGACAGACAAGACTAGACAGACAAGACTAGACAGACAAGACTAGACAGACAAGACTAGACAGACAAGACTAGACAGACAAGACTAGACAGACAAGACTAGACAGACAAGACTAGACAGACAAGACTAGACAGACAAGACTAGACAGACAAGACTAGACAGACAAGACTAGACAGACAAGACTAGACAGACAAGACTAGACAGACAAGACTAGACAGACAAGACTAGACAGACAAGACTAGACAGACAAGACTAGACAGACAAGACTAGACAGACAAGACTAGACAGACAAGACTAGACAGACAAGACTAGACAGACAAGACTAGACAGACAAGACTAGGCAGACTAGACTAGACAGACAAGACTTACTTGACTTACGATTTCCAGGACCTGGAGGAATATACCCGGAATTTGTACGATTTGGTCATGAAAAACTGAAGGTTATGTTGAAGAATTTATTTGAGCGGTGTCTAAATGGTGCAGATATTCCAAAAGCCTGACGAACGTCAGAATCATCGGACTCATTACCAATTTCTGATTCAGAGTCATACTCGTTTTCCTCTACGAATTCGTTAGTATAGGGTATTTCTTCTTCCGAATCGGAGTCGCAGATCACTTGTGGCAACTTCTCGGGTTCAACGAGTCGTCACCTAAACAATATTGCGTAAGCATTTAGTACACGCCTTGGGCGTAGGTTACTTCAAGCGGCCTAGAAAAGCTTGATTTGACAACATTTCTTGAGATATTGTACTTTTTATACAAGCAAACAATCATAAAACGTGACATCATTCGCATCGAAGCTGTTCATTACATTTCTTTTTTCACGTTTAAATCTAACTATAAGTAAGTACTAAATAATAAGGTATGTAACCATTACGAATTTATTTCATTTAAATTCTATCAAGTTAAATAATTTTCATTGCCACTGTCACTGGACAGTGGCAATGAAAATGGCCCGAAATTGCTGAAAAGCGAAACAACAAAGTTGCCCATATATTGTAATTTGAGTTTTGGCGGTTAATAATTATTATTACATATGCATGTTGTAATTCCAAGAGGGCAATGCTTTGTCAATTTTGTTAATATGGTTGCCATGGGTTTCATGCATGTTTATTTTAATTGTTTTTGTAATCTGTGTAAATTATTGTGAAAATTTAGAGTTCAAATGAGTTATTAATAAAAATATTCGATTATCATAAGTTATGTAAGGAGCGCGTGCAAATCACTAGGTTAATTATTTGAATTATTTTTTCTTATTTTGGTCTTGATTTATCTGATCTAATATCACCCAATCTAACCTTTAACCTAACCTAGGTTAAAAACGGTAAAATATTGTCTTTTTACGTTAGTTCTAATTTCTGCCATGGCTTACAAGCGCGGATCTCCGGTTTAGCCATAACTTTTATGCAATACCGTAATTTGCTACCGATTACAAATGCCGATAGACAAATTATTACCGATACACACATTGGTGCGATCGTAGATAAAGTATAGTACGTGGCTCGAGTTGTAAAGCAATTACGTAATATGCTTCTTACAACTCTGGTTACGTAATATACTATTGTGCGATTTTCGTGTGAATATATTGTACAAGAGCTCTTGGAAAATTGAAAATGTAGCTCGATGGAATCGCAAGAGAGCAGTGTTTCGTTCGCTACGTTTCGCACGGGGAAATATTGCCAATTTGTCGCCAAACGTAAAGCCAGCCGGTCGTTCAGTTCGCTCATGAATTGTATCTCGCACTACTACTTTGAATGCCCCTTACAAAAGGTAAACATTTACTGAATAAATTATTGTTATATATATATATATATATATATATATATATATATATATATATATATTTATTTATTAAAAATTTCGAAAATGGAAATTTTGTTTTGACTTTGAACTTTAATGCATATCTGTTAATGTGCATATGCATGAATGCATAATTTTGCGTATGCATATTCAAAAGCCTATTTAACATTCTCATTTTGTAACAACGAGAGAATTGTTGCAATGATAACAGAAATGAAGTAATAATTCAAATTTAAACAGCGAGAGAATCGTTTGCTCCACAGGAATTCCAGGAAAGCGAATAAACTTGAAATACATGAATATTACAATTTTAATATACCGTCCCGAATATACGCAATGAAACTGCATATTTTATTTCCATTGTTTTCTTTCACGCTTCAGAATTGTTTTATTAAATGTTGTACCTAATAAAGGGACAAGACTAGACAGACAAGACTAGACAAACAAGACTAGACAGACTAGACAGACAAGACTAGACAGACAAGACTAGACAGACAAGACTAGACAGACAAGACTAGACAGACAAGACTAGACAGACAAGACTAGACAGACAAGACTAGCCAGACAAGACTAGACAGACTAGACAGACAAGACTAGACAGACAAGACTAGACAGACAAGACTAGACAGACAAGACTAGACAGACAAGACTAGACAGACAAGACTAGACAGACAAGACTAGACAGACAAGACTAGACAGACAAGACTAGACAGACAAGACTAGACAGACAAGACTAGACCGACAAGACTAGACAGACAAGACTAGACAGACAAGACTAGACAGACAAGACTAGACAGACAAGACTAGACAGACAAGACTAGACAGACAAGACTAGACAGACAAGACTAGACAGACAAGACTAGACAGACAAGACTAGACAGACAAGACTAGACAGACTAGACAGACAAGACTAGACAGACAAGACTAGACAGACAAGACTAGACAGACAAGACTAGACAGAGAAGACTAGACAGACAAGACTAGACAGACAAGACTAGACAGACAAGACTAGACAGACAAGACTAGACAGACAAGACTAGACAGACAAGACTAGACAGACAAGACTAGACAGACAAGACTAGACAGACAAGACTAGACAGACAAGACTAGACAGACAAGACTAGACAGACAAGACTAGACAGACAAGACTAGACAGACAAGACTAGACAGACAAGACTAGACAGACAAGACTAGACAGACAAGACTAGACAGACAAGACTAGACAGACAAGACTAGACAGACAAGACTAGACAGACAAGACTAGACAGACAAGACTAGACAGACAAGACTAGACAGACAAGACTAGACAGACAAGACTAGACAGACAAGACTAGACAGACAAGACTAGACAGACAAGACTAGACAGACAAGACTAGACAGACAAGACTAGACAGACAAGACTAGACAGACAAGACTAGACAGACAAGACTAGACAGACAAGACTAGACAGACAAGACTAGACAGACAAGACTAGACAGACAAGACTAGACAGACAAGACAAGACAGACAAGACTAGACAGACAAGACTAGACAGACAACACTAGACAGACAAGACTAGACAGACAAGACTAGACAGACAAGACTAGACAGACAAGACTAGACAGACAAGACTAGACAGACAAGACTAGACAGACAAGACTAGACAGACAAGACTAGACAGACAAGACTAGACAGACAAGACGAGACAGACAAGACCAGACAATCAAGACGAGACAGACAAGACTAGACAGACTATACAGACAAGACTAGACAGACAAGACTAGACAGACAAGACTAGACAGACAAGACTAGACAGACAAGACTAGACTGACAAGACTAGACAGACAAGACTAGACAGACAAGACTAGATAGACAAGACTAGACAGACAAGACTAGACAGACAAGACTAGACAGACAAGACTAGACAGACAAGACTAGACAGACAAGACTAGACAGACTAGACAGACTAGACTAGACAGACAAGACTAGACAGACAAGACTAGACAGACAAGACTAGACAGACCAGACTAGACAGACAAGACTAGACAGACAAGACTAGACAGACAAGACTAGACAGACCAGACTAGACAGACAAGGCTAGATAGACAAGACTAGACAGACAAGACTAGACAGACTATACAGACAAGACTAGACAGACAAGACTAGACAGACAAGACTAGACAGACAAGACTAGACAGACAAGACTAGACAGACAAGACTAGACAGACAAGACTAGACAGACAAGACTAGACAGACAAGACTAGACAGACAAGACTAGACAGACAAGACTAGACAGACAAGACTAGACAGACAAGACTAGACAGACAAGACTAGACAGACAAGACTAGACAGACAAGACTAGACAGACAAGACTAGACAGACAAGACTAGACAGACAAGACTAGACAGACAAGACTAGACAGACAAGACTAGACAGACAAGACTAGACAGACAAGACTAGACAGACAAGACTAGACAGACAAGACTAGACAGACAAGACTAGACAGACAAGACTAGACAGACAAGACTAGACAGACAAGACTAGACAGACAAGACTAGACAGACAAGACTAGACAGACAAGACTAGACAGACAAGACTAGACAGACAAGACTAGACAGACAAGACTAGACAGACAAGACTAGACAGACAAGACTAGACAGACAAGACTAGACAGACAAGACTAGACAGACAAGACTAGACAGACAAGACTAGACAGACAAGACTAGACAGACAAGACTAGACAGACAAGACTAGACAGACAAGACTAGACAGACAAGACTAGACAGACAAGACTAGACAGACAAGACTAGACAGACAAGACTAGACAGACTAGATAGACAAGACTAGACAGACAAGACTAGACAGACAAGACTAGACAGACAAGACTAGACAGACAAGACTAGACAGACAGGACTAGACAGACAAGACTAGACAGACAAGACTAGACAGACAAGACTAGACAGACAAGACTAGACAGACAAGACGAGACAGACAAGACCAGACAATCAAGACGAGACAGACAAGACTAGACAGACTATACAGACAAGACTAGACAGACAAGACTAGACAGACAAGACTAGACAGACAAGACTAGACAGACAAGACTAGACAGACAAGACTAGACAGACAAGACTAGACAGACAAGACTAGACAGACAAGACTAGACTGACAAGACTAGACAGACAAGACTAGACAGACAAGACTAGATAGACAAGACTAGACAGACAAGACTAGACAGACAAGACTAGACAGACAAGACTAGACAGACAAGACTAGACAGACAAGACTAGACAGACAAGACTTGACAGACAAGACTAGACAGACAAGACTAGACAGACAAGACTAGACAGACAAGACTAGACAGACAAGACTAGACAGACAAGACTAGACAGACAAGACTAGACACATAAGACTAGACAGATAAGACTAGACAGACAAGACTAGACAGACAAGACTAGACAGACAAGACTAGACAGACAAGACTAGACAGACAAGACTAGACAGACAAGACTAGACAGACAAGACTAGACAGACAAGACTAGACAGACAAGACAAGACAGACAAGACTAGACAGACAAGTCTAGACAGACAAGACTAGACAGACAAGACTAGACAGACAAGACTAGACAGACAAGACTAGACAGACAAGACTAGACAGACAAGACTAGACAGACAAGACTAGACAGACAAGACTAGACAGACAAGACTAGACAGACAAGTCTAGACAGACAAGACTAGACAGACAAGACCAGACAGACAAGACCAGACAGACAAGACCAGACAGGCAAGACAAGACAGACAAGACTAGACAGACAAGACTAGACAGACAAGACTAGACAGACAAGACTAGACAGACAAGACTAGACAGACTGGACAGACAAGACTAGACAGACAAGACTAGACAGACAAGGCTAGACAGACAAGACTAGACAGACAAGACTAGACAGACAAGACTAGACAGACAAGACTAGACAGACAAGACTAGACAGACAAGACTAGACAGACAAGACTAGACAGACAAGACTAGACAGACAAGACTAGACAGACAAGACTAGACAGACAAGACTAGACAGACAAGACTAGACAGACAAGACTAGACAGACAAGACTAGACAGACAAGACTAGACAGACAAGACTAGACAGACAAGACTAGACAGACAAGACTAGACAGACAAGACTAGACAGACAAGACTAGACAGACAAAACTAGACAGACAAGACTAGACAGACAAGACTAGACAGACAAGACTAGACAGACAAGACTAGACAGACAAGACTAGACAGACAAGACTAGACAGACAAGACTAGACAGACAAGACTAGACAGACAAGACTAGACAGACAAGACTAGACAGACAAGACTAAACGGACAAGACTAGACGGCCAAAACAAGACAGGCAAGATTAGATAAACAAGACTAAACAAAGAAGACTAGACATACATGACTAGCATTATCATTGTCTAATCCCCGAATCTTAGGCAATATGTTTATAATATATAAACAATAAACGCCGAAAGTAGGCTAGGCATACAATGCTAAGCAGACAAAGCTAAGCCGACAAGACTAAGCAAACTATTCTAAGTGTACAAGACTAAGCAAACAAGACTAAATATACAAGACTAGACAGATATTCTTAGCTGTGATCAGTCCCGCATTGTATTTCACGTTTGTTCCCAAGAGGTAATATTACTAAAACAATAAATCATTCCAACAATTTCATTAAGTGCAAAACATCACGATTAATTATTTTTAATGTGTTTGTATTGTTTGTTTAATTCGTTTAATTATCGCAATTATGTTTACTCGCAACGTTTTCTTATACGCTCGTGATCATTTTATCATTACCTGCATTTTATAATAATTATGACCTGTTATTTATCTTTTACTTCGCGTTTGCATTAATCAAGTTTCTACGTTCTATAATATTTATTTTGTGTTGAACTGTTCTTTCATCTTGACATTAATTATCATTCTACTTGCTGAATTATTTGTTTTAATTTGTTATTTCACTTTTATTTATCTTGCAATTTCTCTTGATATTTTATGGTTATCTTGTCTTTTATTTTATGAATTTGCCACGATGTAATAATATCACCAAACAAGTCACGAGAATTATAACAAAACTCTACAGAAAAAAAAATGTGCGAGCATGCACCAAAATGATGAGAAAATATCAATATTAAAGTTCACTTTTGTAGTGTTGGTAGTGAAGCTATCGCGATATAGAAAACTAGCGAATAGCCGTATAGAAAACTAGCGTATAGTCTTGATAAGTTTTTAAATCTCGACTTTAAATCGCTTATTAAAGCTACGTACGCACGGTATAGGAAACTATCGTATATTAGTTGGACTACAGCTGTGTGACCACTTCGTATAGTTTAACTATACGAATAGTTTTAGACTATACGAAGCGCTAGTTTTCTATACCGTGTGACGGTAGTTTTATAATATACATTTAGTTTTATTTTTTTCTAGTTTCAAAAATGCGACAATAACTCGGAAACTAAGCGAAATTTGGAAAAATGTTTCAAATGAAACTTGAAGAGAATTAAATTTTCTATAAGAAACCTTGTTATTTTGAAAATTTTTATCTGACTAGTTGGTGATAATCAGCATTGAAACAAGGTAAAACTTGTTTTTGTTTCATATATTTCTTGTCTCAAAGATTCGAAAATAACTCGAAAACTAAACGAAATTTTGGAAAATGTTTCAAATAAAACGTGTAGAGCATTAAATTTCATATGAGAAACCCTATCATTTAAGGAGTTTTTAGTTGTATTTGTAGTTTTTGTGTATTTTGGTAATAATTAATCTTGGACAAACTCGAACCTTTGTTTTCGTTTTACATTTTCTTGTCCAAAAAAGTCGCATTTAACTTGGAAACTATGCGATATTTTGAAAAATGTTCCGAATAAAACCTGAAGAGAATTAAATTCCTTTAAGAAAACTTGTTATATAGTCATTTTTAGTCTGTTCATTTTTTCTATATATTAGTGTTCCTCAACTAATATAAACAATAAAATATTGCCTTCTATTACCAACTAGACAAATGGGTAATTTGTGTTGCCAATCGATGGCATTCTTCTTTTCAAAATTTACTTAACATATAGTTAAAATGAATAATATTTAATGTCCAGCCTTGTTCAGTCTTGTGGATGTCTTGTTTTGCCTTGTTCAGTCTTGTCCTGCCTTGTTCAGTCTTCTCTAATCTTATGTGGACTTATTTAGCCTAGTCTAGTTCTATCTAGCCTCTGCCTATGTTGTATTTGCTTTACATATTGTTAAAACGAATAAAATTGTAGGAGTTACCAAATGGTAACTTATTTACTTTTTCGAGTCCGAAATCATTCCATTCAAAGTTTTTCTGCCCAGTACCGGGCTACGTCTATGGTATTTTTACATTTGCACTCCTCAACTCATCGATGGAGCACGTTGCAGGGCATAATGTGCATCCCAGCAGGTGGCCCATGTTTTGTATCTCCCCACATTCACAGAGGCATTGTTGCTCTCAATTTTCCTTTAATTTTCCATTTTAATTTGTTTGTTGTTACGGGTGACACGCTGGTTATCCAATCAAAATTTGATCCTGCACAGGGTCTTTCGTTGATAGGGAAGTTGCCGAGCGGTTCCACGGTGGGAAATTGAAGAAAATTTTTCCTTGATTTGAGCCTTTTCCGTTGCTGTTCTTGGCCATTAAGGACATAGTGATCGTCGAAAGTTTGCTCAAATTTTTCTACGTGCTATATATACCCATTCTTCTTTCACTTGGTTCTGCGAAGCCCGCTGCTTTGTACAATTGGTTGATTGGTGTTGGTTTCATGCAGCTAGTAATAATCCTGCAAGTTTGGTTTAAGACGATGTCGACCTGTTATGCATCGCTTAATCTGCACCATACTGGGCAGGCATATACTGCAGTTCAAAAACAGAGGGCGGATGCACCCCATTTGCTTCCGGCTAGTTTTTGTACAAGGCTATTTCTAGCAACTACTTTTTGTCCGGTTTTGTGACAGTGCTGTTTGTAAGTTAGTGTTCTATCCAAGATTAAACCCAGAAACTTTGGTGTTTCGGCGTATTCTAGTTCTTTGCCCTCCCAGGACACGTTTAGTTTGTTGAGAGTCTTCTGGGTATTTAAATGGAAAGCTCTTACTTGGGTTTTTGATGGGTTCGGTTTTAGGGAGTTCTTTCGATAGTATTTGGACATAGTGCCAATTGCGTCCTCCAGCCTTACCTCTATCTCCCTAAATGTTTTACCTTGAACTGTGACAGCTAGGTCGTCAGCGTACACGTAGTGTTTGGCGTTTTCTGTTATACACTGGTCATTAGTGTATATATTGAATAGATTGGGGGCCAGAACAATTCCTTGTGGGAGACCATTTCTTTGGATTCTTTAGCAGCCTTTTTATTTTGAAGTTCCACATCAAACATTCTGTTTTGGAGTATTGATTGAACTGCTTTCGTTAGTTTGTAGTCTTTTATGGTTTTGTCGACTTTGATAAGCAGGATTTTATTGTTTATTTAGATGAACACAGCTTCTGTTATTTTGGATTTGTTACCAAATGGCAACAGATGACTCTCTTGTTGAATAAATGGGCAAAAACGCTCTTGTGCACTGTTATTTTTCTTAACTGGCTTTATCTTTATTCTAATAAACAGTTATATATATTTATTACGTCTTTACTTTTCTTTCATCACTTGTCCTGTCTTATCCCGTCTTGCCTAGACTGATTTAATTTTGTCCAGTCTAGATTTATTTAATCTTGTCTAGTCTTGACTTATTTAATCTTGTCCAGTCTAATCCTATCGAGCCTCCGACAGTGTTGTATTTTCTTTGCATATCTTTAAGATGAATAAACTTACTGGTGTTACCAAATGACAACAAATCCACTCTTGTCCTGTCTTTTCCAATCTTATCCTGTCTTGTTCAGTCTTATTGTTGCAGTATTTTGTAATAGCTTATATTTTGGGTCATTTCACACTTTGCAAGCGATCAATTTATTGTGTTTTCTCTAGTAGCATCGGACCTCGAAAAGGCCAAAGTCACTACTAAGAGTACAAGTTTGTTGCAGCCCTAAGTCTTATTCCGTCTTGTCCAGTCTTCTGTAGTCTT
The DNA here is from genome assembly GCA_944588485.1 of Phosphuga atrata. NCBI lineage: Eukaryota > Metazoa > Arthropoda > Insecta > Coleoptera > Silphidae > Phosphuga > Phosphuga atrata. The sequence goes on from OX155902.1 coordinate 49,964,535, forward strand.
GTCTGGACTTATTCAGTGTTGTTTAGTCTAGACTTATTTAGTCTTGTCCAGTGTAGACTTACTTAGTATTGTCTAGTCAAATCCTATCTAGCCTCTGTCTATATTGTATTTTCTTTATCTTGTCCCGGAGGCTAGACCAGTTCTAGCCTCCGCCCGTGATGTATTTTCTTTGATCTTGTCTGGTCTAGACTTATTTAATCTTGTCTAGTCTAGACTTATTTAGTCTTGTCTAATCTAGACTTACTTCGTATTGTCTAGACAAATCCTATCTAGCCTCTGCCTATATTGTATTTTCTTTACACATCATTAAAATAAATTAAATTGCTGATGTTACCAAATGGCAACAAATGTCCAGTCTTGTCCTATCTTGTCGAATCTTGACCAGTCTTATCGTGTCTTGTCCTGTCTTGTCTAGACTTATTTGGTTTTGTCTATTCTAGACTTATTTAGTCTTGTCTAGTTTTGTTTTTCTTGTGTAATCTAGTCGTATCCAGCTAGTATTTGCTAAACAGATCAATAAAATAAATAAAATTCCTGAAGTTACCAAATGGCAACAAATGTCCAGTCTTGTCCTGTCTTGTCCAGTCTTGTCGTGTCTTTTCCAGGCTTGTCTAGACTTATTTAGTCTTGTAAAGTCTAGACATATTAAGTCTTGTCTAATCTAGACTTACTTCGTATTGTCTAGTCTAGTCCTATCTAACCTCTGCCTATGTTGTATTTGCTATACATACCATTAAAATAAATAAAATTCCTGATGTTACCAAATGGCAACAAATGTCCAGTCTTGTCCTATCTTGTCGAATCCTGACCAGTCTTATCGTGTCTTGTCCTGTCTTGTCTAGACTTATTTGGTTTTGTCTATTCTAGACTTATTTAGTCTTGTCTAGTTTTGTTTTTCTTGTGTAATCTAGTCGTATCCAGCCTCTGTCTATGTTGTATGTGCTAAACAGATCAATAAAATAAATAAAATTCCTGAAGTTACCAAATGGCAACAAATGTCCAGTCTTGTCCTATCTTGTCCAGTCTTGTCGTGTCTTTTCCAGGCTTGTCTAGACTTATTTAGTCTTGTAAAGTCTAGACATATTAAGTCTTGTCTAATCTAGACTTACTTCGTATTGTCTAGTCTAGTCCTATCTAACCTCTGTCTATGTTGTATTTGCTATACATACCATTAAAATAAATAAAATTCCTGATGTTACCAAATGGCAACAAATGTCCAGTCTTGTCCTGTCTTATCGAGTTTTGTCCAGTCTTATCGTGTCTTGTCCAGTCTTGTCTAGACTTATTTAGTTTTGCCTAGTCTAGACTAGACTTTGGTCTTGTGTAGTGGAGTCCTATCAAACCTCTGCCTATGTTGTATTTGCTTTTCACATCATTGAAATAAATAAAATTCCTTATGTTGCCAAATGACAAAAAAATGTCCACTTTCGTCGTATCTTGTTGATTCTTATCCAGTCTTATCGTGTCTTGTCCAGTCTTGTCGAGAATTATTTTTTCGTGTCTAGTCTAAACTTATTTAGTTTTATCTAGACTAGACTTACTTATTATTGTATAGTCTAGGCCTATATAGCCTCTGCCTATGTTGTATTTGCACATAATTAAAATAAATAAAATTCCAAATGGTGTTACCAAATGGCAACAAATGTCAAATCTTTTCCTGCCTTGTCAAGTTTTGTACAGTCTTATCCTGTCTTGTTCAGTCTCGTCTAGACTTATTTAATCTTGTCTAGTTCAGTTCTATCTAGCCTCTACCTGTGTTGTATTTTCTTTGGTCTAGTCTGGTCTAGATTTATTTGATCTTGGCTAGTCTAGATTTATTTAGTCTTGTCTAGTCTAAACTTATTCATTCTCGTCTAATCTAGACTTACTTAGTATTGTCTAGTCAAATCCTATCTAGCCTCTGCCTACGTTGCATTTTCTTTACACATCATTAAAATAAATAAAATTCCAGATGTTACCAAATGGCAACAAATATCCAGTCTTATCCTGTCTTGTCGAGTCTTATTCATTCTTATCGTGTCTTGTCCAGTCTTGTCTAGACTTATTTGGTTTTGTCTAGTCTAGACTTATTTAGTCTTCTCTAGTCTAGACTTATTTAGTCTTGTCTAGTCTAGTCCCATCCAGCCTCTGTCTATGTTCTATTTGCTATACAGATCATTAAAATAAATAAAATTGCTGATTTTACCAAATGGCAACAAATGTACAGTCTTGTCGAGTCTTGCCGTGTGTTCTCCAGTCTTGTCTAGACTTATTTAGTCTTGTCTAGTCTAGATATATTTAGCCTTGTCTAAACTAGACTTACTTCGTATTGTCTAGCTAAGTCCTATCTAACCTCTTCCTATGTTGTATTTGATATATAGGTCATTAAAATAAAGAAAATTCCTGATGTTACCAAATGTCCAGTCTTGTCCTGTCTTATCGAGTTTTGTCCAGTCTTATCGTGTCTTGTCCAGTCTTGCTCAGACTTAGTTAGATTTGTCTAGTCTAGACTTATTTAGTTTTGTGTAGTCGGGTCCTATCAAACCTCTGCCTATCTGGTATTTGTTTTGTACATCATTAAAATATATAAAATTTCTGATGTTACCAAATGGTAACAAATGTTTTGTTCTGTCTTATCGAGTTTTGTCCAGTCTTATCGTGTCTTGTCCAGTCTTGTCCAAACTTATTTTGTCTTGTCTAGTCTAAACTTATTTAGTCTTATCTAGACTAGACTTACTTAGTATTGCCTAGTCTAGGCCTATATAGCCTCTGCCTATGTTGTATTTGCTTTACAAATAATTTAAATAAATAAAAATGTTGGTGTTACCAAATGGCAACAAATGTCCAATCTTGTCCTGTCTTGTCGAGTTTTGTCCAGTCTTATCCTGTTTCGTTCAGTCTCGTCTAGACTTATTAAGTCTCGTTTACTCTAGACTTATTTAGTCTTGTCCATTCTAGACTTATTTAATCTTCTGTACCCTAGACTTGTTGAATCTTCTGTAGTGTAGACTTATTTAGTGTTGTCTAGTCTAGTCCAATGTAACATCTGGCTGTGTTGTATAGCATGTGTAGTAGGGCGGAGCGAAATATTTTTTTTGGGCTGTGAGTGATCTAATAGTGCAAAATCGGTGCCTTTTAGACTCAAATTAATTCATGCAAAATATTATTTGATTTGATTTGTAGTAATAGCCTTTGCAACGTCATTGAATTTAAAAAAAAAGGTTTTTAGACTAATTGAAATTTTAATAAACAGTACGTCTGTTGTTTTATTCCCAGAAATTATAACAACTACAGTTTATTTTCGATACAAAACAAAAAAAGTACATGATCTTAAGTTTATAATATAAAATAAGGGGAGCACTTATTAGAACTTATTAGAACACTTGACGCGTCGTCAGTGGACTATTGGCTTTGGTTCGAATTAGAATTGAGCTAGTTATTTAACAAGTAACCTAACCTCAATTTTGTTTCGCAAGAAACATGCAAAGAACACGAAGTGTCTTTAATTGTCATATTTTTGGTGATATTTGTGAGATTAAAGACAATATTCTACCTACTTACAAAGATGTAATAAAATACTATGAATGGACAAGACATCAACTAAAGTTGCAATTGGAAACTGCAAAAGAGCCGACATTTTCAGAAATAGCAGATAAGTGACATCCAGAATTGAGAATATATGGCAAACTGCACCTATTCCGATAGTAACACGAACAAAGGTCGTACAGATGTTAAAAGCATACCATTTAAAATGCAAAACCTACTCAAGTCAAAAGGCTCTCTCCGGAAAAGTTAGAAAGTTTTCGACAAAGTGATATTGCAGCATGCAAGTCTATTTACATGGGGTACGTAATACTTAACGTTGGTTCAGCTAAAGGAAAAGAAACTGCGATGACAAGGGTTCCATCATATGAAGGAATTCCCCATCATAATCTTATGGCAATCGGTTGTGATGGTACCAATGCAAATACTGGCAGGTATGGGGGTGTTATAAGACTGCTCGAAAAAAAGCTACAAAAGTGGGAAAAGTGGATAATTTGTTTTTTCCATATGACCGAACTTCCTTTGAGACACTTGTTTTTTCATCTCGACGAGGGACATCAGGGGTGACTTGTGAACAATTGCCTATTAAAAAATGTCAGCACATTGAAAGAGAATTGCTTCCAGAAATGGCTCAATATCAACAAAGTACAGATCAACAGTACTTGCACAAAATTGTCTCAGCTGTACTTTCAGTTGATTTCCCAGAAGATTTGGCAAACAATTCTCCAAGTAAAATATCAAATGGCCGTTGGCTCACACGTGCCAACCGAATACTACGTTTTTATGTAACAACAGAGACACCACCAGAAAACTTGACAACTTTGGCTACATTTGTTGTAAAAGTTTACACCATCTTGGTTCTACATTAAAAATAAACCATCATGCAAGGATGGCACACGACACCTTTTTAACATAATTAAGGCCTCCAGGTACCTGTCAGAGGATTAAAAAAAAAAGGTTATTGATCCTGTAATTCAACGCAATGGCTATTTTGCACAACCCGAGAGCATACTCCTTGCAATGATAACTGATGATAGGAAGCACATTCCAGAACTGGCGCTCGGCGCATATTAAAGGCACCTAGAACGTTTGAAGTGCCGCCTATAAATTTCAATGCTTCAAAATATATTGATATAATAAATTGGCAACAAATATTAAGTGAACCACCAATGATAAAAAACTTGCTTGCCAAATTCGAATCACGAAACGTAATGCCTAAATTTGAGACAAAAATAGATTTTCGAGCAAATTAATTGTGAATATATTTCTAAATAATGTATCTTCAGATCTTATCCTTTTTTATTATATTTTAGTTAATTCTTGAGCAAAGGAATTTAATTTAATAAAACAACTGATATTTTGCCAACGTTTCTGTCTTTTTGATACAGACCTTCTTCAGGGCTACAAGATAAAAATTACTATCTTGGTAATTTTTAAAGAAAATTTATCTTGTAATAACAAATTTTTTTATCTTGTAGCCCCGAAGAAGGTCTAAATTAAAAAGACCGAAACGTTGGCAAAATATCGGTTGTTTTATTAAATTAAATTCCTTTGCCCAAGAATTAACTAAAAAATATCTGAATAATATATTGCGTTTCATCATTTATCACCCATTTATCATTAAATCAAGCTTAATATTTGGCCATAACTGTACTAGACTTTTATCATTAAATTTTAATTTTTGAGGTCAGTTGCGGAGGCAGAAGATGTTTATCAAATTAATTCAAAAATTATATTTATTTTAACTTTATTATAATGCACCAATCCCCCCCTATTACAAATTTATATCTCGAAAAAAATATGTTTGCATACATCCGTGCTCCACCCTAATGTGTAGTCTTGTCTAGTCTGGTCAAGTTAAATTGATAATCAATGTTTCATTGCATCTTCTTCATCTGAGTCTTCGCCAGTTATTACATCTCTTGATGATTCTCAATTTAATCAGACGCATTTTGTATCTTCATATGATTATTCATTCATCATTTAGTTATAAAAATACATGTGAGATATTTAAACCACAAATTTTCAATTCAATAACTGGAGCAACTTGTGCGTTTCATTCTTTCTTCCAACTGCTGTATCCTTTCCACTTATCCTCTTAAGCCTATAATATTTCATCCTTTTGACATCTTTACGCCCGTTTCATTCCTGTGTATTTGCTATATATTCTTATATGATTATCCATGCATTATTTAGTTATAAAAATAAAACTGAGATATTAAAACCACAAACTTTCAATTCCATATAACTGGAGCAACTTGTGCATTCATTCCATGTTTGTTCTTCTTTCTTCCAACTGCTGGAACCTTTCCACTTGTCCGCTTAAGCCTATAATATTTCATCCTTTTGACATCTTTACGCCCATTTTATTTCTGTGTGTTTGCTATATTTTCTGGCTAGGATGGTCCACAGTTCTACCCTGAAGTAATTCATCTTGCTTTTCTTTTTTGTGTTCTAATTCATCCGTATTTTATGTCACAAAGCACTGGGAAAATGGAGTTGCAGCACGGTTTTGGTGGAAGATTAATTTGAAATTGTTTTTAATTTCTGCTTAATTTTTAGAGGACCTACGTTGCTAAAAATTGCACGTACGACGTATCGAATTTCGGCTTCTTTCCCTTAGGTGGATATTTCTGGAAGTTCCGGATTGAAGTTCTCAATACGAGAACTAATGCTTTGTTGATGTGTTTCATCATTGAAGGAACAGCTGTGAACAAACATTGAATGTCATTATGGACCAAACTAAACTCTTTGTTTCTTCATTTGATGAATACAGTATAATCTCGATAATCCTACACATGTGGGACCAGACAAGAAACCGTCGGATTATAAAAAGGAGCGGTGGAAGGGAAGAGCGCGAGCGGTCTCCAGACCGATGGATTACTGGACGTGTCGTCCGATTAACCAACGACCGAATTACCGAGATTATACTGTACATATATTTGGAAAACGAAACGACTTTGCGTTTGAAATGTTCTTTTTGTGTGTTCTTTTGTGTGAATAAAACTCTAATAACTTGTTTCTTTCACGTCTCTTCCCTTTTATTTATCTCAAAGGAATGTTTTTATTAAACATTTCGTTTAATCATGCGGATAATTTGTTGTTTCTTCTTTAAGATACATCGTTCAATTTTCAGGGATATTCGTTATTAAACGTAAAATAAATATATAAAATGGTGGTTTGAATTTTCATCTGCTATTGAAAACCGATGTTCTTGAAAACCCTAGTTGAACATCCATGTCTACATATGTTGTATTTAATTTACGTATCGTTAATAGTATATTACGTAACGAGAGGTGTAAGAAGCATATCACGTACAAGCGGAAACATTACGCAGGACCCGGGGAGCGCGTAATTCCGCGAGTACGTAACTGCCTTACAACTCGAGTTATGTACTAGACTTTATCTACGTGCACAGTAATCTGTTTCTGTTGATTAAGAAAAATATGTTTGATTCTACAAATTTATTTCTTATTAAGTTAGGTTACAGTATTTAACATTATAATAAACAAACAGTTGTATTTTCATATATAACTGTTCCTCAACATTATGTAACTTGATAGAAATGAAAAGTAATACATTCTTAATGGTTACATACCTTATTATTTAGTACTCATTTGGGTTAAACTGGAATAAGAGTGCTCATAGATATAGGCAACCCAATGTACGCAATGTCAATTTCCGTTAGTTTGAATTGTGGCACGGGGGGCGCTGAACGTATGAGCACGTAGTACCAGCTCTCAACCAATCAACGGATTGTAAACCAAACGCACGTGTGTGTTATCAATCATAACTTATCATTAATCGCGGACTGTTACATACGTGTGTGTTATGATGTATTTACATAGTCCACGAACTGTACAGTAATAGGCATTTAAAATAGTGGGCGTAGATAAACTGATTTATATTACTAATTCGAAATATCCTAGTCTAATATTGTCTCTGCCTATGTTGTCTAGGCCTGTCTTGTCTTGTCCAGTCTTGCCCAATCTTAGATTGATAGTAAATATATTCTTTAATAACAAAATGTAATACAATCTTGCAGATACCTTCTAATTGGTTTTCCTTTTAAATAAGTTATTCTACCCTGGGGATTAGATCGTTATTTTCGACGCGTTTGCATCCTCTGATGAAACCTGAAATCCTCTGGCTTCCTCCACCTTCCAACTAATTTACTGCGGCGAGATAGTATTAAACCATGAAGTCTAGACAAGGGTACACATACGGCCAACTTAGCTGCCTCGTATTTATTTAACAACTCACAGGACCTTCAATATTGCCTTTAAATCTTCATGTTGCCTTTCACCAATTGCCCTCGAACTTTATTACTCGTTTTATTGTCATCTAGCACTACAGCGACGAGTCTACCAAAACTAAAAATACAAAAGTAATCGAAATGATAAAATTAATGTTTGCCCAGACTAAATTGCTTGCTCTAGAAACAAAATACGTGAGAAATTTGCTTTTACGCAATCGGTAAGCTTAAGTAAATCTCAAGGAGACTAAATTTATCGAGCAATTGTTTATTTTGTCACGTTCACGCTTTGTTCTTCTGACACGAGACTACAAGACTAGACAGACAAGACTAGACATATAAGACTAGACAGACAAGACTAGGCAGACAAGACTAGACAGAAAAGACTAGACAGACAAGACTAGAAAGACAAGACTAGACAAACAAGACCAGACAGACAAAACTAGACAGACAAGACTAGACAGACAAGACTAGACAGACAAGACTAGACAGACAAGACTAAACAGACAAGACTAGACAGACAAGACTAGACAGACAAGACTAGACAGACAAGACTAGACAGACAAGACTAGACAGACAAGACTAGACAGACGAGACTAGACAGACAAGACTAGACAGACAAGACTAGACAGACTAGACAGACAAGACTAGACAGACAAGACTAGACAGACAAGACTAGACAGACTAGACAGACAAGACTAGACAGACAAGACTAGACAGACAAGACTAGACAGACAAGACTAGACAGACAAGACTAGACAGACAAGACTAGACAGACAAGACTAGACAGACAAGACTAGACCGACAAGACTAGACAGACAAGACTAGCCAGACAAGACTAGACAGACAAGACTAGACAGACAAGACTAGACAGACAAGACTAGACAGACAAGACTAGACAGACAAGACTAGACAGACAAGACTAGACAGACAAGACTAGACAGACAAGACTAGACAGACAAGACTAGACAGACAAGACTAGACAGACAAGACTAGACAGACAAGACTAGACAGACAAGACTAGACAGACAAGACTAGACAGACAAGACTAGACAGACAAGACTAGACAGACAAGACTAGACAGACAAGACTAGACAGACAAGACTAGACAGACAAGACTAGACAGACAAGACTAGACAGACAAGACTAGACAGACAAGACTAGACAGACAAGACTAGACAGACAAGACTAGACAGACAAGACTAGACAGACAAGACTAGACAGACAAGACTAGACAGACAAGACTAGACAGACAAGACTAGACAGACAAGACTAGACAGACAAGACTAGACAGACAAGACTAGACAGACAAGACTAGACAGACAAGACTAGACAGACAAGACTAGACAGACAAGACTAGACAGACAAGACTAGACAGACAAGACTAGACAGACAAGACTAGACAGACAAGACTAGACAGACAAGACTAGACAGACAAGACTAGACAGACAAGACTAGACAGACAAGACTAGACAGACAAGACTAGACAGACAAGACTAGACAGACAAGACTAGACAGACAAGACTAGACAGACAAGACTAGACAGACAAGACTAGACAGACAAGACTAGACAGACAAGACTAGACAGACAAGACTAGACAGACAAGACTAGACAGACAAGACTAGACAAACAAGACTAGACAGACAAGACTAGACAGACAAGACTAGACAGACAAGACTAGACAGACAAGACTAGACAGACAAAACTAGACAGACAAGACTAGACAGACAAGACTAGACAGACAAGACTAGACAGACAAGACTAGACAGACAAGACTAGACAGTCAAGACTAGACAGACAAGACTAGACAGACAAGACTAGACAGACAAGACTAGACAGACAAGACTAGACAGACAAGACTAGACAGACAAGACTAGACAGACAAGACTAGACAGACAAGACTAGACAGACAAGACTAGACAGACAAGACTAGACAGACAAGACTAGACAGACAAGACTAGACAGACAAGACTAGACAGACAAGACTAGACAGACAAGACTAGACAGACAAGACTAGACAGACAAGACTAGACAGACAAGACTAGACAGACAAGACTAGACAGACAAGACTAGACAGACAAGACTAGACAGACAAGACTAGACAGACAAGACTAGACAGACAAGACTAGACAGACAAGACTAGACAGACAAGACTAGACAGACAAGACTAGACAGACAAGACTAGACAGACAAGACTAGACAGACAAAGACTAGACAGACAAGACTAGACAGACAAGACTAGACAGACAAGACTAGACAGACAAGACTAGACAGACAAGACTAGACAGACAAGACTAGACAGACAAGACTAGACAGACAAGACTAGACAGACAAGACTAGACAGACAAGACTAGACAGACAAGACTAGACAGACAAGACTAGACAGACAAGACTAGACAGACAAGACTAGACAGACAAGACTAGACAGACAAGACTAGACAGACAAGACTAGACAGACAAGACTAGACAGACAAGACTAGACAGACAAGACTAGACAGACAAGACTAGACAGACAAGACTAGACAGACAAGACTAGACAGACAAGACTAGACAGACAAGACTAGACAGACAAGACTAGACAGACAAGACTAGACAGACAAGACTAGACAGACAAGACTAGACAGACAAGACTAGACAGACAAGACTAGACAGACAAGACTAGACAGACAAGACTAGACAGACAAGACTAGACAGACAAGACTAGACAGACAAGACTAGACAGACAAGACTAGACAGACAAGACTAGACAGACAAGACTAGACAGACAAGACTAGACAGACAAGACTAGACAGACAAGACTAAGACAGACTAGACAGACAAGACTAGACAGACAAGACTAGACAGACAAGACTAGACAGACAAGACTAGACAGACAAGACTAGACAGACAAGACTAGACAGACAAGACTAGACAGACAAGACTAGACAGACAAGACTAGACAGACAAGACTAGACAGACAAGACTAGACAGACAAGACTAGACAGACAAGACTAGACAGACAAGACTAGACAGACAAGACTAGACAGACAAGACTAGACAGACAAGACTAGACAGACAAGACTAGACAGACAAGACTAGACAGACAAGACTAGACAGACAAGACTAGACAGACAAGACTAGACAGACAAGACTAGACAGACAAGACTAGACAGACAAGACTAGACAGACAAGACTAGACAGACAAGACTAGACAGACAAGACTAGACAGACAAGACTAGACAGACACGACTAGACAGACAAGACTAGACAGACAAGACTAGACAGACAAGACTAGACAGACAAGACTAGACAGACAAGACTAGACAGACAGACTAGACAGACAAGACTAGACAGACAAGACTAGACAGACAAGACTAGACAGACAAGACTAGACAGACAAGACTAGACAGACAAGACTAGACAGACAAGACTAGACAGACAAGACTAGACAGACAAGACTAGACAGACAAGACTAGACAGACAAGACTAGACAGACAAGACTAGACAGACAAGACTAGACAGACAAGACTAGACAGACAAGACTAGACAGACAAGACTAGACAGACAAGACTAGACAGACAAGACTAGACAGACAAGACTAGACAGACAAGACTAGACAGACAAGACTAGACAGACAAGACTAGACAGACAAGACTAGACAGACAAGACTAGACAGACAAGACTAGACAGACAAGACTAGACAGACAAGACTAGACAGACAAGACTAGACAGACAAGACTAGACAGACTAGACAGACAAGACTAGACAGACAAGACTAGACAGACAAGACTAGACAGACAAGACTAGACAGACAGGACTAGACAGACAAGAATAGGCAGACAAGACTAGATAGACAAGACTAGACAGACAAGACTAGACAGACAAGACTAGAGAGACAATACTAGATAGACAGGACTAGACAGACAAGACTACACAGACAAAACTCGACAGACAAGGCTAGACATAGTCTCGAATGTCTATCTCCACAATCTTTCGGTTTTTTTGTGTAATCCGTTCACAAGATTTGTTTGCCGTTGCAATTGAAATTGTAAGGAATTCTATAAATAAATTTGACCCTTACACCGAAAGTGAATTAGAAAGAGAGAGGGTGCTGTTGAATAGAATAACGTGGGCCGCCACACCCTCTAGGACGGGGCTAATGGCCTTGACGTCAAAGCCTCGCCGATTTGCGACGAGCGTCGCCGACCCGCCATGCATTATGCAGGAGTTCCGAGATTAACGAGGGGGCAAAAATGTTGCGGAAACTCCCCGTTCGACGGCCCGGCGCAGTTTCATTTCCGAGGGATGGTGATTAAATAATTAGTTAATTAGTGCGCGGTAATGTTTTCCTTCCCAGTGGGGCGTAACTTACTTCCTAATATTTATGAATTTCTGAAATAGCAAGGAATTTTTATAAATAATTTAATGAAAATGCAAAAATATTTGCAAATTTGTCTGTTTTTGTAGAAATATAAAAAAACTAAATACTTGACTCAAATACACGTCAATACTAGACAAACACGAGTATAGACTTTCAAATATATGTACAATTGAATAGAGAAGGTTTAAAGGCCGGTCCAAACGTTACGTTTTGCACAACCTTTTGTTTGCGCAGTCTTAGAACGGAATGAAAACGTTTCAATTTTTAGAGCCTCTACACGGTGCAGATATATCTGTATATTTCGTACAGTTTTTGTGAAATCGTCATAGAGGAGGTCATACTAGTCTGGTCATTTTTGTACAAAATGAATCGAAAACGCAGCTACCATCTACATGCGCCGACTTGTCTGCACAGTTCATGGATATCTATGCTCTCTAGCTCAGTTATCGCTGCAACTGTACCGTCTTCGCGCCGTTTTCAAAACTGTGCACTTTTCCTATCTACACACAACGTTTTATCTGCAACGTGTTGAACTGTGCAGATAAAAGGTTGTGCAAAACGTAGCGTCTGGACCGGCCTTAACTAACAAGAACATATTGATATTGATGTTAGGTATTTATTTTACTTACTGTCTATGCAGGGTACAATAGATTTATAAAGCTCACAGTACAACAAGTTGTCACCCAATCTACAGACTAGGCAGATCAAGCCAACAATTTCCTCATATATTTCTGAGTTTGCATAAAACTGTAATTATAAAATTATCCGTTGGAACTATGTTTAGCCCGGCGACTCCACCACATTATTTGCGCGTGATCCCCTTTCTGCATTGGCCAGATTGTTTGTTTCAAGTTTCAGGCGTTATAATTAAAACTTCTTGTTTGTTTCCAGATCCGCGTACGACACCGTCACAAAGGCCAAAGTTGCGATCAAAAAAATTTCACCCTTTGAACACCAGACTTATTGCCAGAGGACGCTGCGTGAAATTAAAATTTTAACCAGATTTAAACATGAAAATGTAAGTAATTCATACTTTATAACTAATTTATTTTAAATATAGCATTGATACTAACCTATAATGAATAGTCTTATTTGTCTAGTCTAGTCTTGTCTTCACTGTCTAGTCTGTATATTTTTCGCTGTTGGTTGTTTGATGCTGGTGTAGAACCTTTGCAAAGTCTTAACCCCTAAAACCGTAGAGAGGGCGTCCCTGTCTCTTGAGAGCTTAAACGACGTCCATGGTTGTAATAGTCTTGCGTTTGGCGTGTTCGGTGTAAGTGACGGTATCTCTGATTACGTTTTCGAGGAAAACTTTGAGTACACAGTGGGTGTCTTCGTATATCAAATCCGAGATACGTTTCCCGCCACCTTTGCAGGCCAAACGTCTGCTGACAGGCTTCGCAATACCGTGGATGTTACCGTCCCGCAAAACTTGACAATAACTTTTCCTCCTTTACTGCGTTCTGTCATCTTAATTCACTTCGAAACTACCGCAGTCTGTCTGGTCTGTTTGCTCTGTCTGTTCTGCCTGATCTGTCTAATCTGTCTGGTCTGTCTGCTCTGACTGGTCTGTTTAGTCTGTCTGGTCTATCTGGTCTGACTGGTCTGACTGATCAGTCTGGTTGGTCTGATCTGCCTGGTCTGACTGGTTTGTCTCCTCTGACTGGTCTGTCTGCTCTTTTTGGTCTGCCTGGTCTGTCTGGTCTGACTGGTCTGACTGATTTGTCTGGTTTGTCTGATCTGTCTGATCTGACCAGTCTGATTGATTTGTCTGGTTTGTCTGATCTGTCTGGTCTGACTGATCTGACTGATTTGTCTGGTTTGTCTGATCTGTCTGGTCTGACTGGCTTGACTGATTTGTCTGGTCTGTCTGGTTTGTCTGATCTGTCTGGTCTGACTAATTTGTCTGGTTTGTCTGATCTGTCTGGTCTGACTGGTCTGTGTGGTATGTCTGGTCTGTCTGGTCTATCTGGTCTGTCTGGTCTGTTTGGTCTGTCTGGTCTGTCTGCTCTGACTAGTCTCTCTGGTCTGTTTGGTCTATCTGGGCTGTCTGATCTGACTGGTCTGACTGGTCTGACTGATTTGTCTGGTCTGTCTGGTTTGTCTGATCTGTCTGGTCTGTGTGGTATGTCTGGTCTATCTGGTATGTCTGGTCTGTTTGCTCTGTCTGGTCTGTCTGCTCTGACTAGTCTGTCTGGTCTGTCTGGTCTGTTTAGTCTATCTGGTCTGTCTTATCTGACTGGTCTGACTGATTTGTCTGGTCTGTCTGGTTTGTCTGATCTGTCTGGTCTATGTGGCATGTCTGGTCTGTCTGCTCTGACTGATCTGTCTGCTCTGACTGATCTGTCTGGTCTGTGTGGTCTGTCTGGACTGGTCTGACTGATTTGTCTGGTCTGTCTGGTTTGTCTGATCTGTCTGGTCTGACAAGTCTGTGTGGTATATCTGGTCTATCTGCTCTGACTGCTCTGACTGGTCTGTTTGCTCTGACTGATCTGCCTGGTCTGTCTGCTCTGACTGATCTGTTTGGTCTGCCTGGACTGTCTGGTCTGTCTGGTCTGTCTGGTCTGACAAGTCTGTGTGGTATATCTGGTCTGTCTGCTCTGACTGCTCTGACTGGTCTGTTTGCTCTGACTGATCTGTTTGGTCTCCCTGCTCTGACTGATCTGTTTGGTCTGCCTGGACTGTCTGGTCTGTCTGGTCTGTCTGGTCTGTCTGGTCTGTCTGGTCTGTCTGGTCTGTCTGGTCTGTCTGGTCTGTCTGATCTGTCTGGTCTGTGTGGTCTGTCTGGTCTGACAAGTCTGTGTGGTATATCTGGTCTGTCTGCTCTGACTGGTCTGTTTGCTCTGACTGATCTGTCTGGTCTGTCTTCTCTGACTGATCTGTTTGGTCTGCCTGGACTGTCTGGTCTGTCTGCTCTGACTGATTTGTTTGGTCTGCCTGGACTGTCTGGTCTGTCTGGTCTGTCTGGTCTGTGTGGTCTGTCTGGTCTGACAAGTCTGTGTGGTATATCTGGTCTGTCTGCTCTGACTGGTCTGTTTGCTCTGACTGATCTGTCTGGTCTGTCTGCTCTGACTGATCTGTTTGGTCTGCCTGGACTGTCTGGTCTGTCTGATCTGTCTGGTCTGACAAGTCTGTGTGGTATATCTGGTCTGTCAGCTCTGACTGGTCTGTTTGCACTGACTGATCTGTCTGGTCTCTCTGCTCTGACTGATCTGTTTGGTCTGCCTGGACTGTCTGGTCTGTCTGGTCTGTCTGGTCTGTCTGGTCTGTCTGGTCTGTCTGGTCTGTCTGGTCTGCTTGGTCTGTCTGGACTGTCTGGTCTGCCTGGTCTGTGTGGTCTGTCTGGTCTGGCTGGTATGTCTGGTCTGTCTGGTCTGTCTGGTCTGTCTGGTCTGTCTGGTCTGTCTAGTCTGTCTGATCTGTCTGGTCTGTCTGGACTGACTGGTCCGTCTGGTCTGTCTGGTCTGACTAGTCTGACTGATTTGTCTGGTCTGCCTGGTTTGTCTGATCTTTCTGGTCTGACTGGTCTGTGCGATATGTCTGGTCTGTCTGCTCTGACTGGTCTGTTTGGTCTGACTGATTTGTCTGGTTGTCTAGTTTGTCTGATCTGTCTGGTCTGACTGGTCTGTTTGGTATGTGTGGTCTGTGTGGTGTGAGCGGTATGTATGGTCTGTGTGGTCGTCTGTCTGCTCTGACTAGTCTGTCTGCTCTGCCTGGTGTGTCTGCTCTGTCTGGTCTCTCTGGTCTGACTGGTCTGCCCGGTCTGTCATCTCTGTCCTGTCTGTCCTGTTTCTCCGGTCTGTCTAGTCTGTCTGGTCTGTCTGCTCCCTCTGGTCTGCCTGGTCTCTCTGTGCTCTTTTGTGTGTATCTAGTCTGTTGAGTCTGTCTAGTCTTGTCTGTCTCTGTCTATCTGCCCTGTTGAAAATTAAATGTCGTATAAAGTGTTGTCGAAATGCAACGAAGTGTCCTCGAAATGCAGCGACATATTGTCGATGTGTAACCAACTGTTTAATTTCATCTACAAATCTTCAACCAAGTGTTTCTGTTACAATCGAAGTATTGGAGTGCAAAGAGTTGTTATCGAAGTGGAAGTGTCGACAAAGTGTCGAGCGACACAAATGTCAGCACTTAAATACTCAAATACCTCACAGAAAATCAGTTCGGCGAAATGTCAGTGTTCAAATTTCTGTGTTTCAAAAGACACTTCCCTGACACTTTGACAACACTTGGTTGACGCATTACCTACATTTCGTTCGGAAATTTCGATGACATTTCATTTCATTTTCAACAGGGTAGTTAGTTTAGTTATTATATATATATATATATATATATATATATATATATATATATATATATATATATATATATATATATATATATATATATATATATATATATATATTTGGTTATTATATTATTTGTTTATATTTTATTGTTGTTGTTTTTAATTTATTTCGAGTGTTGATGTTGTTGAGATAAATTATGTTCTAGATAATTGATATTCGAGACATCTTAAGGGCCGTGACGATCGAACAAATGAGAGACGTGTATATCGTTCAGTGCCTCATGGAAACCGATCTCTACAAATTACTTAAAACTCAGGTGAGTGTTCTTTTAACTTGGAGATTTTAAAACTCGGAAAACAAAGATTTATTTGAAATATTTATGTAACCACCCTTTGAAGCACTGAATTTAGTTTTTATTATTATTTACCTTTATTGGCATATTTACAACAATTATTATAACAATGCTACAAAACAAAAACAAAAAAATGAAAACACAATCAAAATACAATAAAAAAAAAGGAAAATAGAACAAAAAAACAGAACAGAATTAATATCCCGACCCAAAAATACCCCAAATACTCAATCTTAAAAACTACACTTTAAAGAAACAAAACAAAATTTAAAAAAATTCGCCAGCACTACTTTTCTCCCTCCCTAAACTCTTTCCACAAAAACTCCCTTCCGTTCTAAAATTTCCCCCATTATAGGCCTCCCGCTACCTGTCTCGTGCATGCACATTTCCCACTCTTTACCTTTATTTTCTTTACTACTTCCTATGTTAGCCCATTGCAATCTTCCAGTCAATGCGCCCACCTGTCAGTACCCTCTCCGCATATGGTCCACAAATTCTCCCTTTCCTTCAGCCAGTACCTTCTTCCCTTTTCTTCGTTGCCGCATCGAAACCTGGCTATCCTACATTGGCTACCGCTGGACTCTCTGCTTAGGTGCAAAGGGAGTCTGCCGTATACTTGTACTTTGTTGTACTCCCGATTATACCTGCTTTCGTCTATACGGCATTGTCTTATCTGCAGCTCTATCTCCCTACTCCTTTCACCCAACAATTTTTCACACCTTACGCCTTCTCCTCTCATCCGTTCTACCTCCTCTTTCGACCACCCTACTCGTTCATACATTTTTTTCCATTCATTTCCCCATTTTGTTAGTCTAATCCCTCCGACACCTTCCTTCCTTAAACTATTGAACACCTCTTTCACTATCCTTTCGTTCCCTAACCTATACACTTTCCTTTCGTATCTTGCCACTCTCACTGATGCTTTTATTATCATTGGCTTCTTGTAGCACCAGGTACCCTGGCGTACTCCTGTCTAGTTTCAACGCCCTTTTTATAAACTGAAGTTGTACCTTTTCTACTCTTTCTATCTCATTCATACCCCATATTTCCGCTCCATACAACAAAATACTCCGAACACACGCTTTCCACAATGTCATTTTTGCCACGAAACTCTCTTCAAATTTATCTTTCCCAGCTACTAAATTTAGTTAATTTTATATATCCCACCATGCTTATTTACGCAACAAAGGTGGGACACTTTCAATACCGCTGTGCCATCTTTTTCCCATACTTTTTCTAATACACAAGTCAAAAAGATTTCGTTGTTAATTCTTTCCAAAGACTGCACTCCCCCAAGAATCAAAGACTTCTTGGGGAAGACTTTTACTAATAAAAATGTCATTTTCAAGAAGTCTTTACTAAGAAATCCTGAACACTTCATTAACATTTAGACTTCAGATAGACTTTTATAGGTTTCGGAAATATGAGATCTTGAAAATGAAATCATTAAGAAGGCTTTTTGACTTTGCGAAAAAATCTTCACGAGGAAGTCACAACATTGACTTCAAGAACGCTTTCTAAACGTTATAATTAGCAAATTACTTCATTATTTATGTTCTTTTAAAAAGTTCTCAAGAGATGGCACATTCGATGTCTTGAGGACCTCCTAAAGACTACATTTTGGTACTAGCTCTGACCTGTGCAAAACTTAACCCTTAGTTGCCCAGTCCTGTCCAAAGCTGACTTGCTTTGAACTGTACTTTCCGTGAACTTAAAAGTACCGTCGGTCAACAAAGGGTTAAATAAGAATTTCCTGACGACGTCATGGCAAGCCAAGGTGTATGACGAATAAAAAAATCCCCAACTAAACCCAGATTTGTTTCGTATTGTGTTTTGTCTACACTCATCCCTCGATTTACACGGTAGATTCTTGGAAAAAAATTCACTTCTTATTAGACTTCATTTAGACCTTGTGGTTGCTTTTCTTGGTTACATTACAATGGAAACATAAAACATATAGCTTTGACATTTGTGAACTTTTAATCGAGCTTTAAAAGAAAACGTGTAAAAGCGAAACCATGTAAATTGAACACCGTGTAAATCTATTTTAATTATTTATTTATAATTTCTGGTAATAGATTTCTATAGGGGTGTGAGAACACCTGTAACATAGAACTAGTACAAAATATATAATTGAATTATACCTTTAGACTAGATTAAGATTAAATACAAATATAAATTACAAAATAATAGGGTATATTATAGTTGTATAGTATACAGGGTGGACCATTTAACATGATCAACCCAAATATCTCCTTTACCTTTAGAGTGACAAAAAAAGGGAATTTTATTGATTTCGAAAGGCTGACACGGTGGTTAAAAATTATTTTTTGTCAAGGTCACAATTTTTGCGTCCTCAAGGTCATCAATGGTTTTTCTAATGGGAACATGTTATTTTTGTATCAAGATATTGTAGCCACTATTCAGACAAATCCAATGACCCATGATATCATGACCTTGAAATGATTTGACAAGTGTATCCATTGAAAATTGAACTTTGAATAACCGTATCCAAAATGGAATTGCACACTCAAGCAGAGAAACTGGATATGATTCTGATTCATGGTGAGACCGGTAGGAACTCTGTGCGAGTGCAGGAACTTTATGCACAACGTTATCCTGACAGAAATCTGCTTTCCGTCGATGTTTCGATCGAATTATTCATTTATACCGTGAAAGGGGCAGTGTTAATCCATGCAAGAAGAACCGTCAAAGGTCATGATATTATAGATCGCTTGATTCGTATGTATAGTGGCTACAATTTCTTGATAAAAAATAACATGTTCCCATTTGAAAAACAATTGATGACATTCAGGACGCATAAACTATGACCTTGACAAAAAAGTATTTTTAAACACTTTGTCAGCTCTTCGAAATCAATAAAATTCCCTTTCGACATTTTTACCGTCACTCTAAAGGTAACGGAGATATTTTGGGTGGTCACGTTAAATGGCCCACTCTGTATATAGGGTATAATAGTATTGATATAAATTATTTGTTTTTGTTTGCAGAGGCTAAGTAACGACCACATATGCTACTTCCTCTATCAGATACTCAGAGGCCTTAAGTACATCCATTCAGCAAATGTACTTCATCGAGACCTGAAGCCCAGTAATCTTCTTTTAAACACAACATGTGACCTCAAGGTAAGTTTATGCATTCGGTTCGCCGCACGCTGAATACGCAAATTAGTCGTTTTTCCCTTCCTCGCCGTGTTTATTTAGGAGACGAACGCTTAAAATAATTAACGCCCCCGTGGCTTTAAAACGGCAGCGGTGTAGTTCAAATAATCCGTGTGGATTTTAAACGTGCTTTAAAGTTGCTGCGGATTATTGAAAATTTTGTTTAGGATTACATCCAACAACGTAAACTGTATTTAATTAGAATAGTTACATATATTACAAACAAATACTAGGTAGAAAGCTTTGTTTAATTAATTATTCGAACAATCCCTAATTCATTTCATGAAACTTTTTAGTGGTGGGAAATGTTTTTATTATTTTTTTTTTGCAATAAGGGGCCGTTCATAAATTACGTAAGGCATTTTTTAGGCTAATTTATCGCTAAGGCTAATTTGTACCTGTTTGTCTCCATTCTTCCCTGTTTTCAGCTTTTTTGCAATCGTGTACATTTGCGCCTATGGCTTTGGATATTTGATCCACATAGTGTATATCTCTCTCTATATCTTTCTTTGGATTATCAATTTCTCAAGTGAGACGTTCTTTCTTCGCATTATGTGACCGAAATATCTTAGGATGGACTTTTTGATAGTTTTGCTCAGTCGATCGACGATGTTAAGTTCTCGTAGAATTTTTCCATCCATGATATCCTGAGCATGCGTCTCCAGGTGTACATTTCAAACACATCAATTCTGTCAGCCATTTTTAATGTCCAGGATTCCGCAGCGTATGTGACTATAGGAAATATAAGTGCCTTTAAGACTACCATCTTGGTTTCTTAAGAAATGCTGTGATCCTTCCAAATACATGAAAGTTTGGCATTGGCGGTTTTACCCATAGCTATTCTTCTCCTTATTTCCTTTTCACAGCTGCCAGTTCTTGAAATTTGTACCCAAAATTGAGCCCAAATACACGAACTCCTTTACTACCTTATTACTACCACGAAAGTACTCCATATTTGTCCCAAAATATCAGCAATCATTTTGAAATTTTGAAGTTCCAGTTCAATGTCGATTGAACGTCGTTAATCATAGAGATGATTTCCAAAAGAATCATACAGCAAAGGAGCCTCAAAGGAGCCATTCAACGCTCCACAAGATTCAAACTTCGTCCCGGAGCGTTCGTGACAATAAATGTAAGTCGTGATCTTGCAAGTGGACTCTATACTCCATATGCATCAGAAAGGGTGCTTGTTTTTCTACAGCAGTTTGAACAATTAGTATACGTACTTTGTCGCCCTGCGACAAAAAGAAAACTTAAGCTGGGCCAAGTATCACCAGTGTTCATCATTCATGCTCTAACTAACTTGACCTGTATTGTAACTACGTGTTTATTCATTGACAAGGGGCCCTGTCAACTCGTCATCACCAATTTGGCCGAAATTTACAGTATATGTAGGGCTTGACTATAAATGAAAGTGACGCAAGCGGGAGGGCCAGATGGCCAAGCGTTAAAGAAATAACTAATATAAGCCCGCTATGTTAGCATAAATTTCAAGGGCCGGTCAGCGCAGCGGTAAGAGCTTGGGTTCATAGTACGAGCATTGCTGGTTCGATTCCCCATGGGGACGCTTTTTTTACAATTACTTATTAGCTTATTTTACATTGAATTGAAAAATTCACTATATTTTTACCACACTTAGACTATGTAAAAATGTTATACAACTTGTTATTCACAGTAATATAGATTTCTACACATACCACGACTTAAGTTTCGACGTTTGATGGTCATTTTCAAGTATTATTTTATATTATTTATATTTTCAAGCTTATTTTACTTTTATTTACAATTTTTAAAATGACTTTCTTTTATTATTATTATTATTTATTATTGTTTAACTTTTTAATTGCAATTATTAATTTGTCAATTTAATTATTTTATTAGTATTAATATTTATTATTAAATAAAAAGCGATCCTCGTACTATGAACCCGACCTCTTACTGCTGCACTGACTGGCCATTGAAATTTATGCTAACATATTTCTTATATTAGTTATTTTTTTAACGCTTGGTCATCTGGCCCTCCCGCTTGCGTCACCTTCATTTATAGTCAAGCCCTACATATACTGTTAATTTGGGCCAAATCGCTGATGACAAGTTGACAGGGCCCCCTTGTGAGTGGTAGATGAGCACCTAGGTAAAAGATAAAGATAGGTGGCACTCCTTGATACATTCAAACCTAATGTATGTAGTTCTTTAACTAAATCATCTAATGTTCTACAGCTTCTTATCACTTTAGTTCGTCGTTTTTCATCTGCGAAACCTCCGAAACTTGCAATATTAACTATAACTTTTAAATGTTTAGATTGAGCTTTTTTCAAATTTTTTCCAATTTTTCAATTAAAGAACTTATATAAGATCTGATTCTCGGGCCCCACTCCCCATAGTAAGAATTAATAATATTTGGTTTATACCCCCTCCCCCTGAAATGTCTTACGTAATCTATGAATGGCCCCTAAGTCCATTTATTTGAGTATTAAACTTAAATTATCATTGACACACAGCCCAAGTTTACCTAACCGATAGCAAAATCGAAAGTGGAAGTTTTAATTGAATTGACAGTAATTGTACCCTAGTTATTAACTGCAAAGCGTTCGGATTAACGAACAATGCTTCATTGGATTTTCCATTGAAACTTCTTCTAGTTTTAAATACTGTTTTAAAGACAAAGCTAGGGTGCAAAGCATAGGCGTAGCCAGGGGGGGGGGGGGGTGTTTGTTCAACTCGGTGCCTCACGATAGAAAAATCTGCACACAAGACTAGACAGGACTAGACAGACAAGACTAAACCGAGAAGACAAAACAGACAAGACTAGACAGACGAGACTAAACAGACAAGGCTAGACAGACAAGACTAGACAGACGAGACTAGACAGACGAGACTAGACAGACAAGAGTAGACAGACAAGACTAGACATACAGGACTAGACAGACGATGCTAGACAGAAAAGACTAGACCTACAAGACTAAACAGACAAGGCTGGACAGACAAGACTAGACAGACGAGACTAGACAGACAAGACTAGACACACAAGACTAGACAGACAAGAATAGACATACGAGACTAGACAGACAAAACTGGGCAGACAAGACTAAACAGACAAGACTACACA
This sequence comes from Phosphuga atrata, assembly GCA_944588485.1. Classification (NCBI taxonomy): domain Eukaryota; kingdom Metazoa; phylum Arthropoda; class Insecta; order Coleoptera; family Silphidae; genus Phosphuga; species Phosphuga atrata. The sequence goes on from OX155902.1 coordinate 49,987,602, forward strand.
GACAAGGCTAGACAGACAAGACTAGACAGACGAGACTGGACAGACGAGACTAGACATACAAGAGTAGACAGACAAGACTAGACAGACAGGACTAGACAGACAAGACTAGACAGATGAAACTAGACAGACGAGACTAGACAGGCGAGACTACACAGTCATGTCTAGACAGACAAGACTAGACAGACGAGACTAGACAGACAAGACTAGACAGACAAAACTAGAAAGACAAGACTAGACAGACGAGACTAGACAGACAAGACTTGACAGACAAAACTGGGCAGACAAGACTAGACAGACAAGGCTAGTCAGGCAATACTAGACAGAGGAGACTAGACAGACGAGACTAGACAGACGAGACTAGACAGACGAAACTAGACAGACAAGAGTAGACAGACAAGACTAGACAGACAGGACTTGACAGACGAAACTAGACAGACGAGACTAGACAGACGAGACTACACAGACAAGTCTAGACATACAAGACTAGACAGACAAGACTAGATAGACCACACTAGACAGACAAAACTAGACAGGCGAGACTAGACAGACGAGACTACACAGACTAGACTAGACCAGTGGTGCGCAAACCATGGGTCGCGACCCCCAGAGGGGTCGATAGAGAATCTTTTTGGGTCGTCGAATTCATAAAAAAAATTGAGTCAATTCGTGTTTAAGTATTGACTAGCAGTAAATATTGAAATGTCAATATAGGGAAATTTAAAAAACATTAATATTTTTAAACATAATTTTGTAAAAAATTAATTTGGGGATTTGTTTCAAATTTTGTCGAGATGTTGGTACAGCTGTTCCCGAATATTTAGCAAATTTTCGCAATATTTTAGTATTTACTTCAGCAAATATTGCAGTTTTTTGTAAATTCCACCTTGAAAATCATATTTGTAAACATTTAAATTTTCAAACTTAATTTTATCAAAAACTAATTCGGGGATTTGTTTCAAATTTTGTGGAGATGTTGGTAGAACTGTTACGGGCTACATAGCAAATTTTCCCAATATTTTAATGTTTATTTCGGAAAATATTGCAAAAACTGTTTGAGCATTACAATGTTCACGGAACTTCTATCTAGGGGTCGCGATAATATTTTACAGAAAATGTTGGGTCGCAAATGAAAATTGTTTGCGCACCACAGGGCTAGACAAACGAGTCTAAACAGACGAGACTAGACAGACAAGACAAGACAGACAAGACTAGACAGACAAGACTAGACATCTGACTAGACAGACAAGACTAGACAGACAAGACTAGACAGACAGGACTAGACAGACAAGACTAGACAGACAAGACTAGACAGACAAGACTAGACAGACAAGACTAGACAGACAAGACTAGACAGACAAGACTAGACAGACAAGACTAGACAGACAAGACTAGACAGACAAGACTAGACAGACAAGACTAGACAGACAAGACTAGACATCTGACTAGACAGACAAGACTAGACAGACAAGACTAGACAGACAAGACTAGACAGACAAGACTAGACAGACAAGACTAGACAGACAAGACTAGACAGACAAGACTAGACAGACAAGACTAGACAGACAAGACTAGACAGACAAGACTAGACAGACAAGACTAGACAGACAAGACTAGACAGACAAGACTAGACAGACAAGACTAGACAGACAAGACTAGACAGACAAGACTAGACATCTGACTAGACAGACAAGACTAGACAGACAAGACTAGACAGACAAGACTAGACAGACAAGACTAGACAGACAAGACTAGACAGACAAGACTAGACAGACAAGACTAGACAGACAAGACTAGACAGACACGACTAGACAGACAAGACTAGACAGACAAGACTAGACAGACAAGACTAGACAGACAAGACTAGACAGACAAGACTAGACAGACAAGACTAGACAGACAGGACTAGACAGACAAGACTAGACAGACAAGACTAGACAGACAAGACTAGACAGACAAGACTAGACCGACAAGACTAGACGGACAAGACTAGACAGACAAGACTAGACAGACAAGACTAGACAGACAAGAGTAGACAGACAAGACTAGACAGACAAGACTAGACAGACAAGACTAGACAGACAAGACTAGACAGACAAGACTAGACAGACAAGACTAGACAGACAAGACTAGACAGACAAGACTAGACAGACAAGACTAGACAGACAAGACTAGACAGACAAGACTAGACAGACAAGACTAGACAGACAAGACTAGACAGACAAGACTAGACAGACAAGACTAGACAGACAAGACTAGACAGACAAGACTAGACAGACAAGACTAGACAGACAAGACTAGACAGACAAGACTAGACAGACAAGACTAGACAGACAAGACTAGACAGACAAGACTAGACAGACAAGACTAGACAGACAAGACTAGACAGACAAGACTAGACAGACAAGACTAGACAGACAAGACTAGACAGACAAGACTAGACAGACAAGACTAGACAGACAAGACTAGACAGACAAGACTAGACAGACAAGACTAGACAGACAAGACTAGACAGACAAGACTAGACAGACAAGACTAGACAGACAAGACTAGACAGACAAGACTAGACAGACAAGACTAGACAGACAAGACTAGACAGACAAGACTAGACAGACAAGACTAGACAGACAAGACTAGACAGACAAGACTAGACAGACAAGACTAGACAGACAAGACTAGACAGACAAGACTAGACAGACAAGACTAGACAGACAAGACTAGACAGACAAGACTAGACAGACAAGACTAGACAGACAAGACTAGACAGACAAGACTAGACAGACAAGACTAGACAGACAAGACTAGACAGACAAGACTAGACAGACAAGACTAGACAGACAAGACTAGACAGACAAGACTAGACAGACAAGACTAGACAGACAAGACTAGACAGACAAGACTAGACAGACAAGACTAGACAGACAAGACTAGACAGACAAGACTAGACAGACAAGACTAGACAGACAAGACTAGACAGACAAGACTAGACAGACAAGACTAGACAGACAAGACTAGACAGACAAGACTAGACAGACAAGACTAGACAGACAAGACTAGACAGACAAGACTAGACAGACAAGACTAGACAGACAAGACTAGACAGACAAGACTAGACAGACAAGACTAGACAGACAAGACTAGACAGACAAGACTAGACAGACAAGACTAGACAGACAAGACTAGACAGACAAGACTAGACAGACAAGACTAGACAGACAAGACTAGACAGACAAGACTAGACAGACAAGACTAGACAGACAAGACTAGACAGACAAGACTAGACAGACAAGACTAGACAGACAAGACTAGACAGACAAGACTAGACAGACAAGACTAGACAGACAAGACTAGACAGACAAGACTAGACAGACAAGACTAGACAGACAAGACTAGACAGACAAGACTAGACAGACAAGACTAGACAGACAAGACTAGACAGACAAGACTAGACAGACAAGACTAGACAGACAAGACTAGACAGACAAGACTAGACAGACAAGACTAGACAGACAAGACTAGACAGACAAGACTAGACAGACAAGACTAGACAGACAAGACTAGACAGACAAGACTAGACAGACAAGACTAGACAGACAAGACTAGACAGACAAGACTAGACAGACAAGACTAGACAGACAAGACTAGACAGACAAGACTAGACAGACAAGACTAGACAGACAAGACTAGACAGACAAGACTAGACAGACAAGACTAGACAGACAAGACTAGACAGACAAGACTAGACAGACAAGACTAGACAGACAAGACTAGACAGACAAGACTAGACAGACAAGACTAGACAGACAAGACTAGACAGACAAGACTAGACAGACAAGACTAGACAGACAAGACTAGACAGACAAGACTAGACAGACAAGACTAGACAGACAAGACTAGACAGACAAGACTAGACAGACAAGACTAGACAGACAAGACTAGACAGACAAGACTAGACAGACAAGACTAGACAGACAAGACTAGACAGACAAGACTAGACAGACAAGACTAGACAGACAAGACTAGACAGACAAGACTAGACAGACAAGACTAGACAGACAAGACTAGACAGACAAGACTAGACAGACAAGACTAGACAGACAAGACTAGACAGACAAGACTAGACAGACAAGACTAGACAGACAAGACTAGACAGACAAGACTAGACAGACAAGACTAGACAGACAAGACTAGACAGACAAGACTAGACAGACAAGACTAGACAGACAAGACTAGACAGACAAGACTAGACAGACAAGACTAGACAGACAAGACTAGACAGACAAGACTAGACAGACAAGACTAGACAGACAAGACTAGACAGACAAGACTAGACAGACAAGACTAAACAGACAAGACTAGACAAGACTAGACAGACAAGACTAGACAGACAAGACTAGACAGACAAGACTAGACAGACAAGACTAGACAGACAAGACTAGACAGACAAGACTAGACAGACAAGACTAGACAGACAAGACTAGACAGACAAGACTAGACAGACAAGACTAGACAGACAAGACTAGACAGACAAGACTAGACAGACAAGACTAGACAGACAAGACTAGACAGACAAGACTAGACAGACAAGACTAGACAGACAAGACTAGACAGACAAGACTAGACAGACAAGACTAGACAGGCAAGACTAGACAGACAAGACTAGACAGACAAGACTAGACAGACAAGACTAGACAGACAAGACTAGACAGACAAGACTAGACAGACAAGACTAGACAGACAAGACTAGACAGACAAGACTAAACAGACAAGACTAGACAGACAAGACTAGACAGACAAGACTAGACAGACAAGACTAGACAGACAAGACTAGACAGACAAGACTAGACAGACAAGACTAGACAGACAAAACTAGACAGACAAGACTAGACAGACAAGACTAGACAGACAAGACTAGACAGACAAGACTAGACAGACAAGACTAGACAGACAAGACTAGACAGACAACTAGGACTAGATACACAAGACTAGACAGACAAGACTAGATAGACAAGACTAGACAGACAAGACTAGACAGACAAGACTAGACAGACAAGACTAGACAGACAAGACTAGACAGACAAGACAAGAAAATACAAGTAAGATTAATTAAGAAAATACAGTAACACATCTACCATGCTCTCTCGAAGAGAGTCGTCTCTACTCTTCTCTTTATTTCAATATATATATATATATATAACATTTATGTATATATTTTGGATAGGTTATATTTCGGGGAGGGTTTAAACCCCCAACCCTACCCCCCTGGCTACGCCCATGCAGCCCATATATACCAGCCCCATATAATAAGCCTACATCTTTCTCATAAACATGATTTTTAGCATTTTTGTCTCTGCTTGCTTTTCGGGCCTCCATCGTCTCTGAAGGACTGCGCCGCTCTTGTTGCTGCATTCGCTTTAACATCGCGGTTTTGCCGTAATTTTTGGCATACATTCCTCCGAATTTATAACTCCGACGCATGCATAACTCTCAGAATTAATGATTAACCTTCGTTAAATAAACCTGCCAAATAAGCTGCAATTCCAATGATTTTTAGGCCAAACTTTAGGTGCTTCGGTACGCCAAATGGTCGAATTGAAACTTTCGTGGCATATAGCGTGTGGCACCAATAATTTTTTTTTTTATAAATCGTTGAAAATATGTAGAATATGCGCTCCGACTCCTAGGGGTTAGACACAGCAGTTAAGGGCTGTAAACTTTTGAAGTTTCTGTTTTCTTCTTCTTTTCGTACAATTTTTTGATCGTAGAGATCAAAATCGTTGGATCATAAATTTGAATCAATTTGGATCGTTTTCATTTTTTGCTAGTCAAGCAACCTTTTCTAAAACCGTACTATCGGTCCGATAATTCTCCTTTTTTCATCAGTCTGCAATCTTTCCAATACTAAGTATTCGATATCCTTTCCAAAGATGTCCAATAGACACAGGAGTCTGTAGTAATTTAGACCCATTTTCTCTCTTCCAGATTTTGGAATAAGGACTAGTTTGACAGTTTTCCACGCATGTGGGAACTTTCCTCCTTGAAAAAGCGCTGTATACTTTTGGGAGCATCTCAGACATTTCGCGCTATTATTTTTACGCTATTATTTTTACTACCTCTGGTGGTTTTTGGTCTGGGACTGGTGCCCGCCCCATCTTTATCTTTAGTGCGCCCTTCCGCAGGTCTTCTGTGCTAAAAGATTGGACTCTTTCTAAAGCCGTACTGCTTTGCTTTGCCGATAATGGTCCAATAATTTTCCGTTTTTTTTTTTTTAGATCAGTCTGATATCTTTCCTATACTAGGTATTCGAAACACTTTTCAAGGATGTCTAATAGACGCAGGGGTCTGTAGTAATTTAGACCCATTTTCCCTCTTTCAGGTTTTGGGATAAAGACTAGCTTGGCAGTTTTCCCCGCACGTTGGAACTTTCCTCTTTGAAGAAGCGCTGTATACTTTTAGGAGCATCTCAGGCATTTCTTGAGCTATTATTTTTATAACCTCTGGTAGTTTTTAGTCTGGGACCGGTGCCCCGTCTTTATCTTTAATGCGCCCTTCCGCGGGCCTCCTGTGCTAAAAGGACTCTTCCAAAGCTGTATTATCGGTCCGATATTTTCCGTTTTTTCCACAGATCAGTCTGTAATCTTTCCAATACTTGGCATTCGAAGAGCTTTCCATGGGTCTTTAATAGACGCATGGGACGTTACTAATTTAGGTAAATTTTTCCTCTTCCAGGTTTTGGGAGAAGAACTAGCTTGGCAGTTTTCCACGTACGTGAGAAGTTTCCTCCTTGAAGAAGTGTAGTATACTTCTAGGAGCATCTCGGGAATTTTTTGATTATTTTATTATTTGCATTTTTTTTTTATTTTCAGATTTGCGATTTCGGTTTGGCGAGAGTTGCCGATCCGGAGCACGATCACACCGGATTTTTGACGGAATACGTCGCCACCAGGTGGTACAGAGCGCCCGAAATTATGCTAAATTCAAAGGTAATTCCATCAAAAACAAATAATTCTCCAATTTCTGTTGACCACAATTTTTGGCCCAGGGCTACACAAAATCCATCGACATTTGGTCGGTGGGCTGTATACTAGCGGAGATGCTCTCCAACAGACCGATATTCCCCGGCAAACACTATTTGGACCAACTGAACCACATCCTCGGAGTCCTCGGATCACCCTCACAAGAAGACCTTGATTGCATCATCAACGAAAAAGTAATAATAATTACATTACAATTCAAAACTTTCAAAAATTCATCTTCAAAACTTATTCATTTTACATTGAATTGAAAAATTCACTATGTTTTAACCACTCTTACGGAGCTAATACTAGCTAATAACGGAGCTAAAACAAGCTCCGTTGTTTACCTAACTTAACCTAACCCAACATAGTGAATTTTTCAATTCAATATAAGTATGAATTAGCACGTAGTAACAGTCGTAACCATCGTATTCATTATTCATTTTAGTTCTAATTATTCTTTTTATTATCATTGTTTTTGTGATTATAGGCGAGGAGCTATCTTCAGTCGTTGCCGTTCAAACCAAAGGTACCTTGGGTCAAACTCTTCCCTAACGCCGACGCCAAAGCGCTCGACTTGCTCGACAAGATGCTGACGTTTAATCCGCATCGGCGAATCGGCGTCGAGGAAGCCCTAGCGCATCCATACTTGGAACAATATTATGATCCAGCAGATGAGGTAAATGCAATTTGTAAAATCTCTTTGAAATTGCAACGAACGTGACCTGAACAGACAGATTAAACTATAAAATGTAAATTATATTTATTGGTAGAAAACCGGAAAGTGGACTAGACACACTAGACAGACTTTTTTTGCACGTGCTAGGAGATAAAAATGTGGAAACAGAGACCACCCGGCCCGTGCCGAGTGATAGTGTGGGGCTCCCCAGTAAGGGGCGACCCACTAAACCCCCCCTCCACCATTCATACCCCCCATCAAACAAAAACCAGAGTAAACGTAATGGAATCCAAAGTTGGCATAACTTCATCACGTACCTCCCCCTTTCATTTCTAAAACCATTCATCCCCATTCACTCGTTGTGCCGGGCGCGCTGTCATACGCCGTGCCCCCCCTCACATCAAGGTTTACAATAAATTTGTGCGCCCCCTTGGCACTAAAGGGGGACCGGCGTTGGCACGCATGGCTCGCGCGTCGCAACCCTTCGACCAGATAGACTAGACAGATTAGACAGACTAAGCATACTAGACTGACTAGACAGACTTTTGTTTTTAATGGAGACGTAGCAAGCACCTTTCGGTTAATTTGAAAGCCCGCACATCCCAGAACCGCTCCTCGCATTACCTCAGGATGGTGGCATCTCACATTCTATGGTTCGACTGGTTAGAACTATGAGTAGCCTTACATCCCCCATCCACGCAATGTGATTAGGGGTTCAGGTGTTCTGTATGTTCTATGTATCTCCCTTGGTTCTGTTTACTTGTTGTCTCATTCGTCCGTCTTTTTCCCTCTTGCTTATGATATTAATGATCACGGTTTCCGTTGCAAGCCGGTCTTCTTCGGACCTGAGCATCACGTCCGTCAGTGTAGTTGTTTAAAGTCTATCAATCGTCTTGGTTGTCCATACGTGTCTATCTGTTGTCCATCTCTCGAAAAGAAACACAGTGTGTAGAGCACTATCCGTAAGACCGCAGTAATCACAGCGATTGTCTGGGGCCCTGTCGATGTTATGCAAGTACTCCTTAAATCACCCATGCCCAGCTAGCGTCTGAGTGAGATGATAACCCACTGCTTCGTGCTTTCGTGTCACCCATGGTAACATATCTGGGATTAGCTCTCTGGTCCACTGGCCTTTGATAGAAGCACTCCAGTGTCTGCCACTTTTCGAACATCTGGCATTTTGCTTTCTTTTTCTGTTCCATCTTATTTCTCCCGTCCCCGTGTCTTTGTGCGTTATACAGGTAGGTCCTTTCCGCGATCATGAACTCTATGGGGGATAAGCCCACGATCACCACAACAGCGGTCCACGACACCGTCCTGTACGCACTGCACACCCCTAGAGCCATTTTTCTTTGCACCGTGGCAAGTTTCTGTCTTATGCTTGCCTTCTTCATCGCATTCTACCACACAGGAGCCCCATACAGCATTTCTGAGTGGACAAACGAGCATGTTGATTTCCTCTTACTGCTTCTTGGACCCCCAGCGTTTTGACATTAGTGCTGCTACCGTATTTAGCGCCTTAGCCACGACTAGTGTTACGTGTTTATTAAATGATAGTTTTTTCTCGATGGTAGCTCCTAGGTCGATAAGGAAGAAAAGTAAATGTCGGGTTCAATCATGGAGTGTGCCGCTCAGCTATGTCCGCCGATTCGTCGCCGGACACAATCCTGGATTACGGACGAGTGTTTGGACTTAGTGAATCAACGGAAACGAGTCAAGCACGTCGATTTTGAACAATACCGCCGATTGAATAAACAAGTACGACATCAGGTGAAGATGGAACGAGAGGCGTATTGGAACAACGTCGCGGCTGAAATGGAGGAAGCAGCATCGACACACGAATACCGAACTGTATATCAAACCATCAGAAAGTTGAACGGGAAGACAAAATCAACAAACGATGATACCAAGAAAGCGGATGGAACTTTCGTTAGTTCTCCAGCCGAACGTCTGCACCGGTGGAGGGAATTCTTTAATGAACTGTACAATCAAGTTACATCGATCAAGTTACCGCTGAGATGATCAAAGGCGGAGGCAACATTTTGTTACAACGGCTTTACGACCTTCTACTTCAAATTTGGAACAAATACCGTCAACGTGGAAGAAAGCGATCGTAGTCCCCATATAGAAGAAACGCGATATCCGGGAATGCAATAATTACCGTGGCATCAGCCTCCTATCAATTGTCGGGAAGGTATTTATGAAGATCATTCAATCACGACTACAGAAACATCGAGAGGAGCAAGCAGGATTTAGGCCAGATCGTGGCTGTATCAATAAAAAATTCGCACTTCGCCAGTTGATGGAAGAACGTATTCGGTGTGGAAAACGAACAATTATCGTCTTTATCGACTTTAAATCTACCTTCGACTGCATCCACTGGCCTTCTTTATGGTCAGTATTGGAAACAGAGCATGTACCTTTGAAAATTATACATCTTCTACGAGCGGCGTACGACGGTTCAACCAGCTGCGTACGGATCCGGAACGAATTATCGATTTTCTGATCCAAACGGGAGTTCGACAGGGCGACGTCGCTTCACCACTGCTTTTCAACGTGGTTATAGACGCCATTATGAGGAAAGCATTCGATGGTCGACGAGGCGTCCTATATGATGACACCAACTTCATTTCCGATCTGATGTTCACCGATGTTAGCGCTATTTTTGCCAATACAGATGCCGATGCAACAGATATATTCTATAACATTTACCGGATCGCCAAATCCTATGGACTGAAAATAAACGTATACAAGACGAAAGTCTTGACGACGGACGGATCGCAGGCCAATGTTCATCTTAATGGTACTCAAATCGAACACGTGAAAGAATTTAAATACTTGGGCTCACTTGTGCAAGAGAAGAAAGTGGCATCGGCCGCTGACATTCATAGCTGGTTTGGTCAGACATGAGCAGCGTTTGCGTCGCTCAAATGGTGCATATGGAACAAGACGAACATATCCACTAATACCAAAGTTCATCTATTCCGGACGCTCATCCTACCAATTCTTTTGTATGGAGCAGAAACTTGGACACTACTTCAATCGAACCTCAACAAACTCGAGGTGTTCCAAATGCGTTGCCTAAGACACATTAATGGTGTTTCAATTCGTGATCGCCTGCGGAATGAGGAAATTCGAGCTAGATGCGATCAGCAACCACCGATTGTGGAACAAATACAAACACGCCGTCTACGATGGTTCGGTCACATTTACAGAATGAATGAAACTATTCTGGCGGAAGCGATCAGCGCCGAAGAAGATATGGATAAAACATGTAGAAGGCGATCTCAAGAACCAATGACTGGACCTCGATGAGGCGAGGGATATTGCCATTTCATCGCAGGATATTGCCATCGTGAATGAAGCGAAAAATCCAGCGGCACCGACAGCAGCGTACTATGGAGATATGTGTCTTCCTCCGGTAAGCGGTACCTTTGGTAGTTTTTGTTGTAACCACGAGTCCATCAGTTCTATGGCTTTGATGGCTCTTAGCATTATTCCTCGTTCGTTTTTACATGTTACAACAAGTGCCTCAGGAAATTCCAGTCTGTGAACCCCGTTGTATAGGCTATTCCACAGGATAGGTCCTAGAATAGAGCCCTGTGGAACATCACTAGTTACCTCTCGTTTTACAACTTTTCCTTCTGCTTCCATTATTATTCTGCGTTCACTTAGATAGCTATGCAGCAAACTAGACAGACTAGACAGACTAGAAAGACTACACACACTAGACAGGCTAGACCGACTAGAGAGACTGGACAGACAAGACCAGACCAGACTAGACAGACAAGTCTAGACAGACAAGACTAGACAGACAAGACTAGATAGAGAACTCTAGACATACAAGACTAGACAGACAAGACTAAACAGACAAGACTAGTCAGACAAGACTAGACAGACAAGACTAGACAGACAAGACTAGACAGACAAGACTAGACAGACAAGACTAGACAGACAAGACTAGACAACCAAGACTAGACAGGCAAGACTAGACAGACTAGGCTAGACAGACTAGACAGACAAGACTAGACAGACAAGACTAGACAAGCAAGACTAGACAGACAAGACTAGACAGACAAGACTAGACAGACAAGACTAGACAGACAAGACTAGACAGACAAGACAGACAAGACTAGACAGACAAGACTAGATAGACAAGACTAGACAGACAAGACTAGACAGACAAGAGTAGACAGACAAGACTAGACAGACAAGACTAGACAGACAAGACTAGACAGACAAGACTAAACAGACTAGACAGACAAGACTAGACAGACAAGACTAGACAGACAAGACTAGACAGACAAGACTAGACAGACAAGACTAGACAGACAAGACTAGACAGACAAGACTAGACAGACAAGACTAGACAGACAAGACTAGACAGACAAGACTAGACAGACAAGACTAGATAGACAAGACTAGACAGACAAGACTAGACAGACAAGACTAGACAGACAAGACTAGACAGACACGACTAGACAGACACGACTAGACAGACAAGACTAGACAGACAAGACTAGACAGACAAGACTAGACAGACAAGACTAGACAGACAAGACTAGACAGACAAGACTAGACAGACAAGACTAGACAGATAAGACTAGACAGACAAGACTAGCCAGACAAGACTAGACAGACAAGACTAGACAGACAAGACTAGACAGACAAGACTAGACAGACAAGACTAGACAGACAAGACTAGACAGACAAGACTAGACAGACAAGACTAGACAGACAAGACTAGACAGACAAGACTAGACAGACAAGACTAGACAGACAAGACTAGACAGACAAGACTAGACAGACAAGACTAGACAGACAAGACTAGACAGACAAGACTAGACAGACAAGACTAGACAGACAAGACTAGACAGACAAGACTAGACAGACAAGACTAGACAGACAAGACTAGACAGACAAGACTAGACAGACAAGACTAGACAGACAAGACTAGACAGACAAGACTAGACAGACAAGACTAGACAGACAAGACTAGACAGACAAGACTAGACAGACAAGACTAGACAGACAAGACTAGACAGACAAGACTAGACAGACAAGACTAGACAGACAAGACTAGACAGACAAGACTAGACAGACAAGACTAGACAGACAAGACTAGACAGACAAGACTAGACAGACAAGACTAGATAGACAAGACTAGATAGACAAGACTAGACAGACAAGACTAGACAGACAAGACTAGACAGACAAGACTAGACAGACAAGACTAGACAGACAAGACTAGACAGACAAGACTAGACAGACAAGACTAGACAGACAAGACTAGACAGACAAGACTAGACAGACAAGACTAGACAGACAAGACTAGACAGACAAGACTAGACAGACTAGACAGACAAGACTAGACAGACAAGACTAGACAGACAAGACTAGACAGACAAGACTAGACAGACAAGACTAGACAGACAAGACTAGACAGACAAGACTAGACAGACAAGACTAGACAGACAAGACTAGACAGACAAGACTAGACAGACAAGACTAGACAGACAAGACTAGACAGACAAGACTAGACAGACAAGACTAGACAGACAAGACTAGACAGACAAGACTAGACAGACAAGACTAGACAGACAAGACTAGACAGACAAGACTAGACAGACAAAACTAGACAGACAAGACTAGACAGACAAGACTAGACAGACAAGACTAGACAGACAAGACTAGACAGACTAGACAGACTAGACAGACTAGACAGACTAGACAGACTAGACAGACTAGACAGACTAGACAGACTAGACAGACTAGACAGACTAGACAGACTAGACAGACTAGACAGACTAGACAGACTAGACAGACTAGACAGACTAGACAGACTAGACAGACTAGACAGCCTAGACAGACTAGACAGACTAGACAGACTAGACAGACTAGACAGACTAGACAGCCTAGACAGACTAGACAGACTAGACAGACTAGACAGACTAGACAGACTAGACAGACTAGACAGACTAGACAGACTAGACAGACTAGACAGACTAGACAGACTAGACAGACTAGACAGACTAGACAGACTATACAGACTAGACAGACTAGACAGCCTAGACAGCCTAGACAGCCTAGACACACTAGACAGACTAGACAGACTAGACAGACTAGACAGACTAGACAGACTAGACAGCCTAGACAGCCTAGACAGCCTAGACAGACTAGACACACTAGACAGACTAGACAGCCTAGACAGACTAGACACACTAGACACACTAGACACACTAGACACACTAGACACACTAGACAGACTAGACAGACTAGACAGACTAGACAGACTAGACAGACTAGACAGACAAGACTAGACAGACAAGACTAGACAGACAAGACTAGACAGACAAGACTAGACCGACAAGACTAGGCAGACAAGCCTAGACAGACAAGACTAGATAGACAAGACTAGACAGACAAGACTAGACAGACAAAACTAGACAGACAAGACAAGACAGACAAGTAGGTCTGCACTCTGTAGGTCGCTAAGTTCATGGTTGATTTTTGTCGTATGTTCGCGATCTCTCGATATAACTTGATTTGGGTTTACATCTGGTCTCTCGCGAAGGATGGGCTTACTTGCACCTAGTTTCTTGAAGAGGCCCCAGGCTTTTCTACTAGTGTTTAAAGTTGATACCCTTGGTGGTTTTTTTACCTTGGTAGAGTCCATTTTTCCTTGCGGGCTGCGTCGAAAGAGTAGCAGTTCATCTGCTATTTCGGGGTCTCCGTTCTTGCAGAAAGTTCTGGTACAAGGTGTCGCTGTCATCGTTTCAGCCTGGTATATATTCTTTTCTGTAGCCCCTAGGACAGTGGTTCTCAAACTTTTTTTTGCCACGGCACCCTTATCGAGCTAAAAAAATCTCGCGGCACCCTTGTCGGGCTACGAAAATTTCGCAGCACAGCTAAGTTTTCCTTTAAGTGTATTGGAAGTTTGGTTAATTTCACCTTCAATTTACTTTTTTTCGTTTTTAATGTAAGCGTATGTTGAGAATGCAACATTGAGAGAAGTGGCGATTTCATTTAGTTTTTCGAAGTTATTGGAAAAGTAACCCAATTTAAGCAGCCAATCGACATCAATTGTTAGATAAAAGGCTTTTCTGTAAATGTAACTGGAGGTGAAAGTGATCCATACCTAGATCTTCAGCGGTAAGTTTTAGAAGACGTGCTTGAAGCGGGCGGCTCTTAACATGATTAATTATTCACAACACCATCCAATAAGACTTATATCTTGCGGCATGCTTCTAGTTGCCAGAGAATGCCGATGGAAGACGCAGTGGCTGTTGATAGCATTGGATACCACTTGTTTCATTCTAGAAACGGCTCCCTTTACTTTTCCAACCAATGCAGGCGCTCCATCGCTGCAAATATCAACACACTTGCTCCATTTCAAATAATCTTTCTGTATATATTTGTCGATTACTTTGAAAATTTCCTCGCCAGTGGTGTAAGTTTCAAGCAATTCACTGATCAAAAGTTCGTCTTCTATTTGCATTCCGAATGAATACCTCAATAACACAAGAAAAACAGCAAGTCCCGCAATGTCGGTACTTTCATCAAGCTGTAAACTAAAAAAAAATACAAATTTTCAACCTTTTTATAAGCTCGTTCTCCACAGGCTCTCCACAGAAGTTGTGAGAATTCGCTTGCTTATAATGCTATTTGACAGCTGCTAGTATCAATCTTCTTGGCCATGTCTGGATATAAAATGCAACTTACAACATCCTTGACGCATGGTTTAATCTGTTTCTCGGCAATAGAATGGGGCTTTCCAGATTTTGCCATCATGAGTAGCGTTTTCGCGAACTGAGGCAAACGAACTTGAATGATTTAGACTCGCAGGTATGTGCTGGGTTATTTCGTCTCCTCCGACGATGCTGGTTGTCATTGAATCAGTCGCTTCAGAAGCTTTAGTGAGTTCATCATCTTTCCGTTTTAAAGAACGAGACACGTTTATCTCCGCGTGTAATTTTCATTGAACATTTTTTTTAAATTTTTTGATTATTGCTGCGGCACCCCAGACATACGATTGCGGCACCCCAGGATGCCGCGGCACCCGGTTTGAGAACCTCTGCCCTAGGATTATGTTTCTTTGCTATGCCTATAACGGCTCCGGTAAAACCGTTGTAGTTTTCGTATCTGGGGGGATCCACCACAGGCATTTGTCCAGATCTGCTTTGAAGTTAGTCCAGTTTGCTTTCCCAAAATTCTACCGTGGTCTGGGAAATGATCTTATAATTGGGATTTGAATACCCACTTCCAATATGATGGCTCGGTGTTGGCTCTTAGGGAAGTCCTCAAGAACACGTCTAGGTTGGCCATTTTGGTTCGAGGTTACGAATGTTAAGTCTGGGTTATATTCCCTATTCCAAGCCCCAGACTGAAAGTCCAAATGCGTTGCCTAAGACACATTAACGGTGTTTCAATTCGTGATCGCCTGCGGAATGAGGAAATTCGAGCTAGATGCGATCAGCAACCACCGATTGTGGAACAAATACAAACACGCCGTCTACGATGGTTCGGTCATATTTGCAGAATGAATGAAACTATTCTGGCGGAAGCGATCAGCGCCGAAGAAGATATGGATAAAACATGTAGAAGGCGATCTCAAGAACCGATGACTGGACCTCGATGAGGCGAGGGATATTGCCATTTCATCGCGGGATATTGCCATCGTGAATGAAGCGAAAAATCCAGCGGCACCGACAGCAGCGTACTATGGGTATATGTGTCTTCCTCCGGTAAGCGATACCGCTTCCGCCTTTTCTGGCGCCAGCTTTGGCTGTTTTTGTTGTAACCACGAGTCCATCAGTTCTATGGCTTTGATGGCTCTTAGCATTATTCCTCGTTCGTTTTTACCTGTTACAACAAGTGCCTCAGGAAATTCCAGTCTGTGAACCCCGTTGTATAGGCTATTCCACAGGATAGGTCCTAGAATAGAGCCCTGTGGAACATCACTAGTTACCTCTCGTTTTTCAACTTTTCCTTCTGCTTCCATTATTATTATGCGTTCACTTCGATAGCTATGCAGCAAACTAGACAGACTAGAAAGACTACACACACTACACACACTAGACAGGCTAGACCGACTAGAGAGACTGGACAGACAAGACCAGACCAGACTAGACAGACAAGACTAGACAGAGAAGTCTAGACATACAAGACTAGACAGACAAGACTAAACAGACAAGACTAGACAGACAAGACTAGACAGACAAGACTAGACAGACAAGACTAGACAGACAAGACTAGACAGACAAGACTAGACAGACAAGACTAGACAGACAAGACTAGACAGACAAGACTAGACAGACAAGACTAGACAGACAAGACTAGACAGACAAGACTAGACAGACAAGACTAGACAGACAAGACTAGACAGACAAGACTAGACAGACAAGACTAGACAGACAAGACTAGACAGACAAGACTAGACAGACAAGACTAGACAGACAAGACTAGACAGACAAGACTAGACAGACAAGAGTAGGGAAAGATGGTTCCTTCTAGACCCTCCTCCTCCTCAAACCTCCTCCTGTCATGCGCATGCGCGATGACCTTTGACCCCTAACCTATGCGCATGCGCGATGACCTTTGACCCCTAACCCAACCTTGACCTTGACCCCTAACCTTGACCTTGACCCCTAACCTAACCTTGACCTTGACCTTGGAACTTCCGGTTTCGACTTCCTGTTTCCGGTTTCGACTTCCGGTTTCGACTTCCGGCCGCCATTTTCGGAACTTCCAGATGCGCGGGAAAATTCAAAAAATAGACGCGAGGCGGGGAAATTCAAAATTAGATCCTGTTGAGACAAATGAGGTGTGAAAAGTTGGTTGCATACATCAACGGGACTAAACACATGAGACTAGACAGACGAAGCTAAATACATGAAACTAGATACATGGAACTAGATAGACGAGGCTAGATACATGAGACTAGATACACGGAGCTAGATACATGAGACTAGATACACGGGGCTTATGTAAAATTTCTTAAACTTGTCTGTGATTTAGATCGTATTAATTATTTAATATAAATAAAAAAGTATTTCAGCAATTAGGTTTAATTTTGAGTGAGAAATGGAATATATTGTTTCTTTTTCAGTTTACGTAATCAGTTTAGTATTTGAAGCTTTTAAATGTATGAGAATGAAATAATATCTAATAATTTTTTATTACAACTTCCACGATAGAAAATGTTTATGTAACCACACGTCTAGATAGGAGCAAACGTCTAGCACTGATAACAATCCTGTCTCAACCTGTTTCAACCTATCTCGACCTGTCTGTAAACATATGTGAAACAAATAAATTATTCCGTGTTTAATTTTATAAACGTAATAAGATTTTAATTTAAATAAAGTTTCAGTATTCGGTTAAGCAGAGCCGGATGTTTGTGCATGCCGGATGTTTGTCAGTCATAACACCAGGCAAGAATAGTGGAGAGAGGACTAGACTAGACAGACTAGATTAGACAGACAGACAAGCGGAGAAAATTCAAAATGAGTTGCGGGTGGGTAACGGACAATCCTGTATGCATACATAATTGATTGCAAACATATTACGGATTGATTCAAATGAGATTATTGGTTTTAGGCCGGACAAGATCGGACAATACCGAACAAGGTCGAACAAGAACGGGCAAGACTATACAGACCTTATATTTATCCGAATAATTTCCTATGAGTAAGCGAAATTTCTTAAACTTGTCTGTGAACCAGATCGTATTAATGTTTTTCATTTATATAAATACCAAAGAGTTCAATTTTCTGGAATCCACTTTTCATCTACTTGCATCCAGTTTTCATCACGCCAAACAGGGTGTGAGGTCTATGTGCCCCCACGCTAAACAGGGTGTGAGGTCTATGTGACCCCACGCTAAACAGGGTGTGAGGTCTATGTGACCCCACGCTAAACAGGGTGTGAGGTCTATGTGACCCCACGCTAAACAGGGTGTGAGGTCTATGTGACCCCACGCTAAACAGGGTGTGAGGTCTATGTGACCCCACGCTAAACAGGGTGTGAGGTCTATGTGACCCCACGCTAAACAGGGTGTGAGGTCTATGTGACCCCACGCTAAACAGGGTGTGAGGTCGCCATTAGGGTGGGTTAGCATTAGATTAGTTGGATTAGGTTAGGTTAGGTTAGGTTAGTTTAGTTAACATTAGGGTAGGTTAGCATTAGATTAGTTGGGATAGGTTAGGAATGAAGCGCGCCTCATTCCTAACCTATCCCAACTAATCTAATGCTAACCTACCCTAATGTTAACTAAACTAACCTAACCTAACCTAACCTAATCCAACTAATCTAATGCTAACCCACCCTAATGGCGACCTCACACCCTGTTTAGCGTGGGGTCACATAGACCTCACACCCTGTTTAGCGTGGGGTCACATAGACCTCACACCCTGTTTAGCGTGGGGTCACATAGACCTCACACCCTGTTTAGCGTGGGGTCACATAGACCTCACACCCTGTTTAGCGTGGGGTCACATAGACCTCACACCCTGTTTAGCGTGGGGTCACATAGACCTCACACCCTGTTTGGCGTGATGAAAACTGGATGCAAGTAGATGAAAAGTGGATTCCAGAAAATTGAACTCTTTGGTATTTATATAAATGAAAAACATTAATACGATCTGGTTCACAGACAAGTTTAAGAAATTTCGCTTACTCATAGGAAATTATTCGGATAAATATAAGGTCTGTATAGTCTTGCCCGTTCTTGTTCGACCTTGTTCGGTATTGTCCGATCTTGTCCGGCCTAAAACCAATAATCTCATTTGAATCAATCCGTAATATGTTTGCAATCAATTATGTATGCATACAGGATTGTCCGTTACCCACCCGCAACTCATTTTGAATTTTCTCCGCTTGTCTGTCTGTCTAATCTAGTCTGTCTAGTCTAGTCCTCTCTCCACTATTCTTGCCTGGTGTTATGACTGACAAACATCCGGCATGCACAAACATCCGGCTCTGCTTAACCGAATACTGAAACTTTATTTAAATTAAAATCTTATTACGTTTATAAAATTAAACACGGAATAATTTATTTGTTTCACATATGTTTACAGACAGGTCGAGATAGGTTGAAACAGGTTGAGACAGGATTGTTATCAGTGCTAGACGTTTGCTCCTATCTAGACGTGTGGTTACATAAACATTTTCTATCGTGGAAGTTGTAATAAAAAATTATTAGATATTATTTCATTCTCATACATTTAAAAGCTTCAAATACTAAACTGATTACGTAAACTGAAAAAGAAACAATATATTCCATTTCTCACTCAAAATTAAACCTAATTGCTGAAATACTTTTTTATTTATATTAAATAATTAATACGATCTAAATCACAGACAAGTTTAAGAAATTTTACATAAGCCCCGTGTATCTAGTCTCATGTATCTAGCTCCGTGTATCTAGTCTCATGTATCTAGCCTCGTCTATCTAGTTCCATGTATCTAGTTTCATGTATTTAGCTTCGTCTGTCTAGTCTCATGTGTTTAGTCCCGTTGATGTATGCAACCAACTTTTCACACCTCATTTGTCTCAACAGGATCTAATTTTGAATTTCCCCGCCTCGCGTCTATTTTTTGAATTTTCCCGCGCATCTGGAAGTTCCGAAAATGGCGGCCGGAAGTCGAAACCGGAAGTCGAAACCGGAAACAGGAAGTCGAAACCGGAAGTTCCAAGGTCAAGGTCAAGGTTAGGTTAGGGGTCAAGGTCAAGGTTAGGGGTCAAGGTCAAGGTTGGGTTAGGGGTCAAAGGTCATCGCGCATGCGCATAGGTTAGGGGTCAAAGGTCATCGCGCATGCGCATGACAGGAGGAGGTTTGAGGAGGAGGAGGGTCTAGAAGGAACCATCTTTCCCTACTGACAAGACTAGACAGACAAGACTAGACAGACAAGACTAGACAGACAAGACTAGACAGACAAGACTAGACAGACAAGACTAGACAGACAAGACTAGACAGACAAGACTAGACAGACAAGACTAGACAGACAAGACTAGACAGACAAGACTAGACAGACAAGACTAGACAGACAAGACTAGACAGACAAGACTAGACAGACAAGACTAGACAGACAAGACTAGACAGACAAGACTAGACAGACAAGACTAGACAGACAAGACTAGACAGACAAGACTAGACAGACAAGACTAGACAGACAAGACTAGACAGACAAGACTAGACAGACAAGACTAGACAGACAAGACTAGACAGACAAGACTAGACAGACAAGACTAGACAGACAAGACTAGACAGACAAGACTAGACAGACAAGACTAGACAGACAAGACTAGACAGACAAGACTAGACAGACAAGACTAGACAGACAAGACTAGACAGACAAGACTAGACAGACAAGACTAGACAGACAAGACTAGACAGACAAGACTAGACAGACAAGACTAGACAGACAAGACTAGACAGACAAGACTAGACAGACAAGACTAGACAGACAAGACTAGACAGACAAGACTAGACAGACAAGACTAGACAGACAAGACTAGACAGACAAGACTAGACAGACAAGACTAGACAGACAAGACTAGACAGACAAGACTAGACAGACAAGACTAGACAGACAAGACTAGACAGACAAGACTAGACAGACAAGACTAGACAGACAAGACTAGACAGACAAGACTAGACAGACAAGACTAGACAGACAAGACTAGACAGACAAGACTAGACAGACAAGACTAGACAGACAAGACTAGACAGACAAGACTAGACAGACAAGACTAGACAGACAAGACTAGACAGACAAGACTAGACAGACAAGACTAGACAGACAAGACTAGACAGACAAGACTAGACAGACAAGACTAGACAGACAAGACTAGACAGACAAGACTAGACAGACAAGACTAGGCAGACAAGCCTAGACAGACAAGACTAGACAGACAAGACTAGACAGACAAGACTAGACAGACAAAACTAGACAGACAAGACAAGACAGACAAGTAGGTCTGCACTCTGTAGGTCGCTAAGTTCATGTTTGATTTTTGTCGTATGTTCGCGATCTCTCGATATAACTTGATTTGGGTCTACATCTGGTCTCTCGCGAAGGATGGGCTTACTTTCACCTAGTTTCTTGAAGAGGCCCCAGGCTTTTCTACTAGAGTGTTTACAGTCGATACCCTCGGTGGTTTGAGTCCATTTTTCCTTCCGGGCTGCGTCGAGAGAGTAGCAGTTCATCTGCTATTTCGGGGTCTCCGTTCTTGCAGAAAGGTCTGGTACAAGGTGTCGCTGTCATCGTTCCAGCCTGGTATATATTCTTTTCTGTAGCGCCTAGGACAGTGGTTCTCAAACTTTTTTTTGTCACGGCACCCTTATCGAGCTAAAAAAATCTCGCGGCACCCTTGTCGGGCTACGAAAATTTCGCAGCACAGCTAAGTTTTCCTTTAAGTGTATTGGAAGTTTGGTTAATTTCACCTTCAATTTACTTTTTTTCGTTTTTAATGTAAGCGTATGTTGAGAATGCAACATTGAGAGAAGTGGCGATTTCATTTAGTTTTTCGAAGTTATCGGAAAGGTAACCCAATTTAAGCAGCCAATCGACATCAATTGTTGGATAAAAGGCTTTTCTGTAAATGTAACTGGAGGTGAAAGTGATCCATACCTAGATCTTCATCGGTAAGTTTCGGTACGTCACGGTAAGACGTGCTTGAAGCGGGCGGCTCTTAACATGATTAATTATTCATAACACCATTCAATAAGACTTATATCTTGCGGCATGCTTCTAGTTGCCAGAGAATGCCGATGGAAGACACAGTGGCTGTTGGTAGCATTGGATACCACTTGTTTCATTCTAGAAACGGCTCCCTTTACTTTTCCAACCAATGCAGGCGCTCCATCGCTGCAAATATCAACACACTTGCTCCATTTCAAATAATCTTTCTGTATATATTTGTCGATTACTTTGAAAATTTCCTCGCCAGTGGTGTAAGTTTCAAGCAATTCACTGATCAAAAGTTCGTCTTCTATTTGCATTCCGAATGAATACCTCAATAACACAAGAAAAACAGCAAGTCCCGCAATGTCGGTACTTTCATCAAGCTGTAAACTAAAAAAATTCAAATTTTCAACCTTTTTATAAGCTCGTTCTCCACAGGCTCTCCACAGAAGTTGTGAGAATTCGCTTGCTTATAATGCTATTTGACAGCTGCAACTTACAACATCCTTGACGCAAGGTTTAATCTGTTTCTCGGCAATAGAATGGGGCTTTCCAGATTTTGCCATCGTGAGTAGCGTTTTCGCGAACTGAGGCAAACGAACTTGAATGATTTAGACTCGCAGGTATGTGCTGGATTATTTCGTCTCCTCCGACGATGCTGGTTGTCATTGAATCAGTCGCTTCAGAAGCTTTAGTGAGTTCATCATCTTTCCGTTTTAAAGAACGAGACACGTTTATCTCCGCGTGTAATTTTCTTTGAACATTTTTTTTTAATTTTTTTGATTATTGCTGCGGCACCCCAGACATACGCTTGCGGCATCCCAGGATGCCGCGGCACCCGGTTTGAGAACCTCTGCCCTAGGATTATGTTTCTGTGCTATGCCTATAACGGCTCCGGTAAAACCGTTGTAGTTTTCGTATCTGGGGGGATCCACCACAGGCATTTGTCCAGATCTGCTTTGAAGTTAGTCCAGTTTGCTTTCCCAAAATTCCACCTTGGTCTGGGAAATGATCTTATAATTGGGATTTGAATACCCACTTCCAATATGATGGCTCGGTGTTGGCTCTTAGGGAAGTCCTCAAGAACACGTCTAGGTTGGCCATTTTGGTTCGAGGTTACGAATGTTAAATCTGGGTTATATTCCCTATTCCAAGCCCCAGACTAAAGGTTCCCCGTTTTTTGGCATCAATTATAAGATGTAGATTTTCCTCCTCAGCCCAATCAACAAGTGCTTCACCATCTGGGTTATATTCCCTATTCCAAGCCCCAGACTGAAAGGTTCCCCGTTTTTTGGCATCAATTATAAGATGTAGATTTTGCTCCTCAGCCCAATCAACAAGTGCTTCACCATTAGGGTCGTTGTGTCGGGATTTCCAGTTAGTGCGATGACTGTTAAAATCTCCAAAGTAAATGGTAGGATGGGGGTGTGTTTGGAGAGTATTTGGGGGCCAAGTGATAGCTGGTGGCTTATAGATGTTTACTACGTTCATTTCTCCAATTTTGACCGCAATTGTATAAACATCATCCTGAGCGGCAGAGGTTACATCAATGAGCGGTAGAGGTTACATCATTACAGAGGATTAAATCAATGTTACATTTTCTACGTCACTTCGTGCGTAGGTTATTAAGTTTAAGTTATAATAGGTAATACCGATGATATCGAATCCAGGTATTTTAGCTCTTGATCGTGCGTGATTTTCATCCGCTAGGTAGGTTTCCTAGATAGTCACCATGTCAATGTTATTTTCTCTTAAAATTCTCGATAAGTATTTACATTTAGATCGACCGAGATTTCTTGTCAAATAGTCCTGGTGGGTTGGTCCGTTTCCATATGTACTAAATAGTCAGGAGATCCGAGGATAGTCTGACTGCCAATCGCTCTAGTTCATTTAGCGTTACCTAGGGTGCACATGTACCCTGCACATGTTCTGATATGGACGCGAACTAGTTTGCACCTCCGGCAAGACAAGACTAAACAGACAAGACTAGACAGACAAGACTAGACAGACAAACTAGACAGACGAGGCTAGACAGACAAGACTAGACAGACAAGACTTGACAGACAAAACTAGACAGACAAGACTAGACAGACAAGCCTAGACTGTTAGGACTAAAAAGACAGGACTATACAGACATGACTAGACAAAACAGGACTAGACAGGCAGGACCAAATAGACAAAAATGGACAGACAAGACTAGATAGGTAGGAATACACAGATGGAACTGGACAAACAGGACTAGAGAGGCAGGATAAGATAGGCAGGACAAGACAGACAGAGCTACACCGGCAGAACTAGACAAACGGGACTAAACAGACAGTGGTAGACAGACAGGATTAGATGGATTAGACAGTTAAGAATGGACAGTAGTTTGAGAAGAGATTTTTGAGTTATAAACTGCACATATTTCGTTAGTATGAAAATCCAGGATGAAATCAAGATAATCTAATAATATCAAATTTGTTCAAATTGAAAATCTTAATATTTTTAGCCTGTGGCGGAGAAACCATTCCGCTTCGATACAGAGTTAGATGATTTGCCAAAAGAAGATTTGAAGAAGATGATTTTCGCGGAGACGTTGAGGTTTAAAGAGAGGTTTAACATAGACGACACCATTACGACGTAGTGAGATAGCAGAGGAGGAGACCAAGTATGCAAGAAGTGCGAAGAAAAGAAAAAAACCCAAAACATAAAAAATCACAAACCATAAAGAATGGTTTGTGATTTTCAATGTATTGCAACAACAAAAAAATAATAATATAACAAAATTTGGAAGTAAACAGAAAACATATGTATTATTTAATTTTATTGAGTTTTTTTTATATAAATATTTAAGTATGGTAGAGGTAACAAAAAAGGATTCAGGCGGAAAATACCAAAAAAATAAGAAACATTTTATATAATAAAAATCTATTTTTGAAAATATTAGTTTTTGTAATGTGTATATAAATATATAATGAAATGTGATTGTGTCATGTTTAAACAGAAGGACAAAGTTTCTGAAATGAAAAGAAGAGCAAGAAAAATAATGTCATTCCAAAACTGAAAAAAATGTTGAAAAACCATCGCAGAATCCCAGTATTTTAGGTTTTTAAAGATTTACGTTTATTTTACAGCTCAATATTAATTGCACATTGAAATTCGTTTTTCTCTAATTTACATTTGTTTAAACGAAAAAACGTTTAAAATTAAACGAAAATCACGCACATCAAAACATATATCAAAAAAAACATAAAATTAAAATTAAATTTCAAAAAATATATATTCTATGTGTCATTTTTTCTTGAATAGGTGTTTTTTGAAAAAAAAAATATGAAACATAATTTTATCTGTGATTTATCACTTTATTAAATGTATACCTATATTTCTGTATACCCTAGACCTTAAGTGTAAAAAAAATATTCAAAATAAAATAAAAACTTATTGCCCAAGCAAAAATGTTTACCTAAAATATAGTATATTTTAAATGTAGTGTTCTTTGTTAAATTAAAATATCGATAATTCAAAACTTAATTGTACATAGACACATTCGAACTAAATGGACAAACATTCTCTAATTGTGATAGGAGAGATAGAAACCAAACTACACTCAGATGCAAAAAAAGTGTCATTGGGTAATTTTTTAATTTTGTTCTTTTAGTACTTTAAATAAAACTTTTAGTATTTTACATTCAAAGAGACCATAAGAATGTGGAAACAAACAACATATTGTACTTATAAGTTTATCTAATGAACATTAATAAGTGGAAATAAAATTTAAATCGAAAACAAACAAGTCAACGAACCTAACCTAACCTAACCACCTTGATCCTCTGTGCATAATGTCAAATGAGCAATATGTTGTGAAGAACCCATACCTTTTCACTACCTATTGCTCATTTGATCAAGGAGGTTAGGTTCGTTGACTTGTTTGTTTTAGATTAATTGTCATTCTCAGGGCAGATTGGTGTGTTGATTATGGTTCTATGTGCTGAAGATATTGCAAAAGCTATTGCTCTTATGGCAGATAGAAGAAGGTGTCTCGATTCGTTCATGTCAGTAGTCTTTCTACCTTCCAAGGAGCACTTGAGAGCGGTTTAGGGAGACCGGCAGAAATACTCTGAGGCCGAGATCTGGCAGGAAAGGAAAAATAACTGCTTTCGATGACCGATTTATAGTTCGTACTAATCTACGAAATCGTCATGTCACTTCAGTGGAGACCAGAAAACAATTTTGTAAGGTTCGTGGTACAGATATGAGTGTGTGGAGCAAGAAGGCTTAAAATCTTGTATAACAGCAGCTGGGCCAAAATTACGCCAACGTCACTGAGAAGCCTACATTTAAATTGTACATTGGCACAATGCAGGACTGTACTGTTTACTGACGAGTCTAGATACTGCCTACATTCGCCAGATGGAAGAGAACGAATATGTAGACGAACGGGGAAAAGATTTGCGGGGTACACCTTTCAGCCCTGGCTTAGACATGGTGGAGGTTCATTGGTGGTATGGGCAGGAATATCAATGGATGCCTGCATCGAATTGATTGTCATATATGAAGGATCGCTGACTGCACAGGGGTATATTGAGAAGGTTTACGTAGTCCCATTTGCTCCATTTATCGGAGATGACTTCATGCTGATGCAGGGTAACGCGAGACCCCATTCTTCGAGGTGAGTCACAAAATACTTGGATGCAGTTGGAATAAGAAAATTCAACTGGCCTGCATGTACCCCAGAAGGAAATCCTATAGAACATGTTTGGGACATGCTGGGCAGGCGTGTTAGAGGACATGCATGCAGTTGCACCAACCACAATAAACGAGATTCGTCTGGCATTTCAGGAAGAATGGCAGAATATTTCACAAAATGATATTCACGAGCTCATTAGTGGTATGGGCCGCTTTGTTTAGGCAATAGTTTAGGAGGCTATACGAAGTATTCAAATCTTATTCAACTGAAATTTTCATTATTAATCTTTGTTAGGTTTATTTTTCAGAAATGCGTTTTCTTTCTTGTTTACGTACATTTTCGTTTTCACTTATTAATGTTCATTAAATAAACTGATATGTTGTTTTTTTTTTTCTACATCCTGGTGGTCTCTTTGATTGTAAAACACTAAAAATTTTATTCAAAGTACTAAAACATGAAAATTAAAAAATGACCCAATGACCCGTTTTTTTGCATCTGCGTGTATAAACAATTCAATATCATGATGTTATGAGCAGGTAAATGCGTTTCAATTGATCGGTAACCGAGCATGAACTTTGGAAGTTATAAGGCCTAAATATATAATATTTCTTTCTTGTTACATTCATGTTGTTAATAAATATTGTTATATAGTGTGCCATCGTTTTAAGTAGTCATGATCACAGCATTATGTAGTTCTTTAGGTGTAAATTAAATTATATGATAATAAATTAATGAAACAAGTAATGATTTTCATTATTCTCCATCTTGTAAATAAATTTATACAACCACTATTGTAAATGCCCATTATTGTACAGTTCGTGGACTATGTAAATACATCTTACACACACGTATGTAATAGTACGCGATTAATGATAACTTATGATTGATAACACACACGTGCGTTTGGTTTACGATTCGTTGATTGGTTGAGAGATGCACGTTGATACGATTGTTAAATATAGTACACTATCATTTTCAAACAATCATAAAACGTCACATCATTCGCATCGAAGCTGTCATTCATTTCGTTTTATCATGTTTCCATATAACGAAAACTAAAAGTAAGTAATAAGGTAATAAGGTATAAGTAAGGTATTATGAATTTAATTCTTTTCAATTCGATAAAATTAAATAATGTTTAGTGACAGTGATAAGGAAAATGGTTTGTTCATTATAATGACAAATAATGTACCTAATAAGAAATAAATTTGTTACATCAATTAAATTTTTCTTATTAAACAGGAACAATTAGTCTGGTCACAGATAAAGTATAGTACATGAATCGAATTGTAAAGAAATTACGAACTCGCGGAATTACGTACGTTCAACTGTTCCGCTCGTACGTAATATGCTTCTTACAACTCTTGTTAAGTAATATACTATTAATATTGCTGAAACCATACTAATTATAGATACAATCATACAAATATATTCAACATATAAATATATTCAACCTCTTCGTAGCTCCATAATATTAGGTCTTTTAATATTAAGGCTACAAAACAAATCTCATATTGTACAACCACTTCCCTTACTAATACCACGCAGGATATTGAAATATACAACATATATTATTATTATATTATACAGATACTATACAGAATAGGTTTACAGATATTATACATGTTATTACTAGTCCCTGTACATTTTCATGTCACTAACCAATCTAGACAAATAACTTTGTTTTTAAGATCATTTCTTTGTATTTAAATTAAGTGAATAGCCATCTGCTTTCGCATTTCGAGTTCATCCCGTGTTCATAGTCTTAGGGGGGAAACCACATTAGGAGGCTGTTTGATACTGATTTTTTAGGATTTATTTTAGGTGGGTAAAATTAACTAGAATTTAATCAAATTTTGTCATCATTTCATTCATATTTCGAACAATTTTTGTGATTTTTTTTAATAATTTCAGCCAAAAATAAAAAAAAATACGATTTGATGTCCGCCGAAGGTTTGATGTCCGTAAGTACAGTTTTCCCAATGCGTGCAGAGTAGCCATTCCGATTTTCATGTGAAATCAAAAAGGTTTTGATTTTACATTAATAACTTATTTTTTAAGAATATGAACCTTTGCAGGTGTTGGGAACAATTTTTCTTCGATTTTCACGATTTTTTTCTCTAATTATGTAAGGAAAAATACCCTTAAAATCATGATATCATCTCATAAGTTGGTTCATATAATTCGAAATTTTATAAAGAATCATACTATTAGTTTTCATAATGATCAGTTCTACACTTTTTGAGTAAGATTGCACGCAAATATGAAAAAAGTCATTTCGAGATAAACCAAGTAATGCTCCGCTCGAGCCTGTAGCCTGTACCCGATGTGCACTCGGTTCTATGCTCATAAAATCTAAACCAGTGTTTCTCAAACTTATTTGTCTCATCGCCCACCTTTGATATGCTAAAGTTAATAGCGCCCCCCAAATCTTTTTTTTTTCTCTTCCTAGAATAAAAGTATTTTGACTTACCAAGTATTTTATAGGATACTGAAAATGTTTCTGTTCTATCGAGATTTTTATTATAAAACAACGAAAATACTTAAATATTCACTAGAAATCTTGCGACATTGATAGTAAAATTTATATACAGTCGAACTTCCATAACTCGAACTTCTGAAACTTCAATTTTTCTATAACTCGAATATTTTTAGAAATTGATACGTTTAGATAAGATTTTAAATATAAATTAACTTCCATAACTCGAATTTTCCTCAACTCATTTTTTTCCATAACTCGTAGTAAAAATTTGTACAATGGTAAAATTTTACATACAAAATAATTTCTATAACTCCAATTTTTTAACCGCCGCGTATTTTCCAAAACTTATGATGCCGGATATTGCCTACCATAAACCGTCGATAGTGTAATCCTCGGGCAGATTACGAAACATTTTATTTTTCATATTTTATGATCACCAAAAACTCAAATAAAGCTAAACTAAGAAATTACCAGCGGGTGTGCTTTAGGAAGATTAGGAGAGGATATTATTCTCCCGAGAATCGATAATCCAAAAAGAGACGATATAATCGAATATCACCCACAAGGTGCTATATATTATGAAAAACAATTAAAAATCACTGACCTTTTCGAAAAATAATATATTAATTAAAATTATGTTTAATTAATTATAATTATATCATATTAATAATGTATACATATTTCTCTTTTGTTTTTTGTTTATAAATATATACATAATGTAC